>JAYKKI010000003.1:35050000-35650000 GCA_039881145.1 Druceiella hillmani | reverse complement strand
ATTTTTAAAGCACTTTTATTCTATTACTATTCTTTCTCGCCATACAACGAGTGTATATTGCCCACAATAATATACGGATGTGAAACATGGACACAATTGTGGCGAAGCTGAAAGTTGCGCAGTGGTCAATGGAGAGGACCGTTTCCGCGTGTCTTTTCGAGACCCTATCGGAGACAAGGTCTTAATAAGCAGAATTGTCAGTTTGAAGTGGCAATTTGTCTAATCGAATGTCAAAATCACCGACGGAATCGGAAGCTGGTAGAATGGAGACCCCGAACAGGAAGCCAAAGACAACTGACAATGGCTGGCAAATGCTTAAGTCGTGAGGCCCCCAAAAGAAGCAAATGGAGAATTAAAGGTAGGGGAGCTTATACCCAATAATAAAACTCAACGATCTGGCATTGAATGTTATCATTCCAACTCAATCGTAAAAGTACTTAACGACAAATCGTGTAAACGAGCCAAAGAACAAAGGCGTGTGCTCGTTACTGTGATTTCAGTTTTTGATAGAACCACATTAGAATTTATTCAGAATCTGAATTCACTGTTCAGCAGTGTTTATGATTTAAGCCAATACCAATTAGATTACTTTTACATGGTAAAAAGTTTAAACTAATGTTTCCACATAAATGTTATATGAAATCAAGAAACCATAGCGCTTCTGGCGATATAAATCTTTGGAATAGTCTATATTTTATAAATCAAACAAAAGACATTTTCTTGTTCAAGAGATAATAAGCGCAGCCGAATCAAGTGAATGAGCACAATCGATATAAGCGTACGGTGTGTGACTTGCATAGCAAATGATTAATGGACACTACACAAATTTAACTGCAACATGAGTACTAAAAATATTAGAGCACTTGAAGTGCTCTATTTTCTACCAAATATTGTAAATATTATCTCGTTTGACTATTGTCTGTCAAATATTGTATCGTTTGACTATTGTCTACCAAATATTGTCTCGTTTGACTATTGTCTACCAAATATTGTATCGTTTGTCTATTGTCTGCCAAATATTGTCTCGTTTGTCTATTGTCTGCCAAATATTGTATAAAATAATCCTTTCCACGCCAATCAGATAACAGTTACGTAATTTTTTCTTAAATCTTTGAATGTGACTTAATCGAATTTCCACGCATTCAAGTTCATATTTATGGACCATTGCTATATTTATTTCACTGCTTTCCTTGCCTGAGGGTAAAAAGTCGCTATGAAAGTATACAATCTCGAAGTATGAACTAAAGTATCCATCAGAACCTTTTTATTGTTCTAAAATATTATTTAGGACTATTTTAGCTTCCTTACTTAATAAATTAAAACATTAAGGATCTGATCCAATATTAATAATAAATAAAAAGAATACTTTACTAAATAAAGGATTAATGTAAATATCTAACTATGACAGTATTTTTTAAGTTATTCACGTTGGAAATTGAATGTCAATTTGACATCGCTCGTTGTTATAAAGTAGAACATTTATAGAACGTAGTACCATAAAAATCACGTTATGGTGGACATCAAAAATAATAGTCTTAGTTAAATAAATAAGACTTTCAACTTATGGACGCTATAGAAAAAATGACGTCCAATAAATTTATTGATTAATTATTAAAAATTGCTATTTAACATACAATTACAGTTTACATTTATAGACAGCAGAAGATTTGCATAGCATGAGTATAGCTACTAATTCCAATGCATGAGCATAGCTACTAATTGCAAAGCATGAGCATAGCTACTAATTGCATTAGCATGAGCCAATTTGGAAACTGAAGACGTTTAATGAAACTACTGGAGTCGTTAAAATGTGTTCACTGACTAAAATACCGACCTCATGAGAAATCGTTACAACTACCTAAATATATGTTAATAGTTTATAATTTATTAAAATTATTCTTCAACAAATTTGAACATAAAACATGTTGATAATGAAAAAATGATAAAATACATTGCTAATGAAAAAAAATATAAGTTAATTTTTCGACATTACATTCAAGTTTCGTTAATAAAAACGGCATTGAAAAGCATTGCCGAAATGATGTGGTGGCTTCTTAAAGGGAATAATAAAAAAGAAATACCGAAATAGAATATAATCAGCTTTCCGAAAAAAATATTATATATCTTTTGTTAAATTATATAATTATAATTCTCTGACAGCCTAATAAACAGACAAATAGTTTCTTTTTTATTTGATACCAAAAGAACCTTTACAAGAAAGCTTAATTTAAAACTGTGACCTGAAAAGAAAACGTTATTTTTATCATCACAAATATTAATACACATATTACAAAAGGAAGCGTTACAAACAAAATCCCAGTACTACGACTCACCCATTTGTAGAGAGGGAGAAACGGTCTCCATCCAAAATACATAACAACAACGTATTTTCACAGCACAAGTCACCAAAAACCCGAAGTAAGAAGGTGGCTAGTAATTCTGATGACAGTCCTCTTAATCAGAAGGTGCCCGTATTCGCTTCACACTAGCACTGTTGAAACCGAGAATCGTTGCCCGTCACGTCGTTTAGAACGCCTTATTTGTTTACAATCAGCTGTGTATTGTATACAAAATACGACATTCAACACGCATTGTCACGACTATCGAGGAATTCCACGGGCCTCCACTGCACGAAGCCCAAAGAGTCATTAACCAGAGTCACGAGAGTGAGCTATGAATATGCATGGAGAAGACCCGACGATGGTAGGATTATAATGATTTACCGGTTCGGCGTACGTTTGACAAGTATCGCTTTGACCGGACTATGTACTTAACAATGAGCACTTACACATGTGAGATCTGCTTAAGAAAGTGTGTGAGAAAATATTCAACACGTTTACTAAATGCCAGTTCAACTCACACATAGTCACGTTTTAAAAACTTTCCTTATTTTGTCATCTTTATGGTGCTCGCCAAGATTTTCACATCATTTGTAATTAATAGTAACCCCTAGAGGCAGACATTTTGATGCAATTTCAGTGTACTGTAATGGCTAAGTATGCTACAAATTTTAATACTATTTTAAAGGTCTGAGGTTTGAGAGTTTAATCAGAGATTGTAAATTGGGACCAATAGATAAATTTAATTATATTTGAGGTTTTATGACTGAGATATTATTTTTAATAACAACTTAAGAAAACCTATTTGTTTCTGTGTTTTATGCTAAAGCGGATAGCAGGTACAATATTTCATTTGCGTAGATAAAATTCAAATCTGTAATCTTCTGGTTAATGACGTGGTAATTTCGCTAGTAATATATTAATACTTAGATGTTTTTAAAGGTATACAACTTTAAAATGAAAATAAACAGATAAGAATCAAGAAAATGGCTCTATTGGCTGTATTGAAAAAGTAATTTTATGCCATTTGTGTCGATTTCAAGCGATATGGACACCGCGGCTGGCTGGAATGAAGAGCGATTTAGAAATCCAACTTTCAATCACTTTTTCGAGCAATAATTTGTTCAGCGATGAGGCTCGTTTTTGGTTGAATGACTACGTCATAAACAAAATTGCCAGATTTGGAGTGAAGAAAATCCATGTACCATTATTAAGATGCAGTTATATTCACGAAAAGTCGATGCTTGGCATGCTTTATGGACTAGTGGAATCATTGATCCATATTTCTTCAAAGATGACACCGGCGAGAACGTTACAGTCAATGGAGAGCACCTTAGATCCATTATTACTGACTTTTTCGTTTGCCCTTGGATGGCATTAGGTTGAAGAGCTTTGGATTCATACAACATGCCATACAGCAAGCGACACAAACAATTTATTGCAAGAAACATTTGATGAGCGCGTAATACCCTTGTGAATTGGCCTCCACGATCGTGTGATATCACACCAATGGATTATTTTCTATCTACTTTAATGTATCTAATTGATACGTATGGCGGACTTATTGCTATTATAGCAATCTCTTACAGCCAACCACAACACACTTACTTTACAGCCAACCCGGCCAACGAGCGGCCGGGAATCGAACCCCGCGGTTCACCGCGTCCTCAAAGGCCGTATGCCTTGTCATCAATCCAACACACCACTGCGACGACATTCGACGATTATTTTCTATGAGGATATCTGAAGTCGCTAGGTAATGCCGTTAAACTTAAAACATTAGACCACTTGGAAGACGACGTTCGTTACATTATTGCCAATATACGACTCCAATTGCTCGAAAAAGCGGTTGAGCATAAAATCGAATTTTTCAATAAAGCCAATACCATGGCCATTATTATATTTCTATCTGTTAATTCATAAAAGGGAACACACAAGAAAAAGTTGTATGGAATGCCATTTTCTCTGTTGTTTCGATGGAATATTTAACGATGTCGATAAACGAAGAGCTTACAGTCGTTTCACGTTTATACTATATGAAGAAAGGTTTAAATGAAATTCCTACTCCTTTTAATATTAATCGTTGTATTCTACATAAAGGACATAGCTGTACTATTTTACCTTTATTGCTCGGATGTGACGCGCCAACTTCCGCCTTTATGTTAATACGTAACTATTTCATTATTCATTAACATCCCTATAAGTAGCCCTCCTTATTCAAAATGCTACTTCTCATTTTTAAATGGCTAAGTTTTGTTTTATTTCTCTGAAATAATTGTTTATTCCAAGGTCAATAAACAAATGCCTATAAATGATTTTCTGTAACAAAAGGGCGGACATATATATGGTTGCAAGTACCGTGGAATACCGAATGGCACACAATCTACACTTTGTTTCATATCGTTAATTCAAAGAATTCCATAGAAATTACATTTAGAAACTATTATGAAAAATAAACTAACTTTTCATAAAAAAAATACAAGATTCCTCTTTTGTCTGACTGACGATTTTAATAAAACTTTTAAGGTGCTTATTTTTTTTAAATTTCTCTATATAACTGTGTTATTTTCTATATGAACTTTTGACGGTCTCCTTTACATCTCTTTTAATCAAACAATACGAACCACAATGTACCAATAAATAATGTTTACCATTAAGATCCCATGCATCCCACAGATACTTCCACGATTTTTTTTCTTATTCTCTTTCAATAACCGACCCGAGTTTACCTTACGCACACTTCTACACAGCTATCGACGCCATAATGTGAAAACATCGCGTGTGTAAGATATTTCATAAAATTAAATTTTCAATTTTTTGATTTGAAAACTCGCAAACATTATTTTTCTAAAGTAGGAAAAAACCTTATTCTTAAAAAACGCCACCTAGTGATAACTACAATAAACTAAATAAAATTAAATATGAGCCTTAGGAAAATCATTTTTGGTAGGAATTTTTTTCAGATAAAATATTAATTACAGATTTAAAAAAAACGTAGTTAAAATACCATATACAAAATTTTCAAGTAACAGTAATTAATTGATATAAACACTCAAACCATGGCCAAGATTTTGCGGTATTAAATTTTAGTAAAACGAGAAAAATATACTATACCGCCAATGTGATTTTAAAATAAGTGTAATCCTACTTTTCTATTCGACTAAAAGTTCTAGTCGATCTATAATTATAAATCTCTCAAATCCCTATTTACAAAGTGATAGACGCTTTCAAAATTTGTCATCGTCTACCAGATTAGCTAGTTCTCTGTAGCTACTGGCAAACGACTAATGTTAGAGTATCTGCCTGCAAGACGTAATTGGTCGTGTGCCAATCTGTACTAACTACTACTGACTAATCGAATTTTACGTAAGATGATGATAAGTGTTATACTAATAATAATGCATTTTTACTGGAGATTTTCAGTTTTAAACGCTTTTGTACTGCAACACAATAATTTTCTTTAAAATAATTTTTTTCCTCTCCTTCCAATATAAGCTTAAATACGAGATATTTTGATCTTTTTTACTGTTAACATTAAAGTAGACTATTAAATACTGATCTATTAATACGTAGAAAATTACCAGCAGCGCTGTTGTTTTTGGCAAAAGTTGACACCTCTGATTGGCAGAGCAATTTAAAACTACACATGAATATTTTCCCTAAATGTCAAAAATGATTTTGACGTCATAAAATAACATTCGCGGCGAAAAACGCCAAGGCAGCCTGACACGGTTCGCGTTCCAAATTAACCATTGCTCTTAGTGCATTTCCGCATCCAACGACCTGCAGAGTCATAGCCACTACCGCTATATTAAGTCGCCTTACAGCCCTATTTATATCTTTACAAAGAGATTATTCCGAAATAGAGCGGAGACGGCGGTCGGGCGCCGCGCAAGACGTCTCGTGTTCGATTACCGACAACAAGCGTATCATTTGGTTCCAGCTTAGATATTCTAATTAGCGGCTGACTGGGTACAACCCGCTGAGCCTCGGGTTATTTCATAATAATAGTTTCGTTCAAATACAGTAAAACCAGATCCAGATTGCTTTCTAATCTACGTTGTATTTCTCCAGCTATAAACTACCCTGGTAGGTCATAACATTAAAAAAAGGAATAAAAAATGGGTAAGGCGGAGGAAGGTGTTTCTTTAGCCAGTTTGTTGACGATCTTCTTCCATAGTTGGCGAACTTTGACGCCGGTTTTGGTATCCTCCAGAGTCAAACATTGGTTCTGGAGATCTTTGTTAATGTGTCTAAATCATGTCTTTTTTGGTGATGTACGTTGGACATTGCAGGCGGCCGTTCTTTCCCAAGAGGAGATCGATTTGTAAACGATCCGGTTTCATTCGACAGAGGTGACCAAACCAACATAGTCACAGTATTTGGATTAGGTGAGCGATTGTTGGCTGAATCTCAGAGTCCAGTTGAATCTTTTCGTTCGGTATGGAGTAGCCTCGCGCCACTCCGACGCGATACTCCGGTTTTCAGATTCGTAAAGAAGGATGGACAAGATAAACACTTCCTGCCTGCCCAACATAAACTTGTGTGACATTACAACTCACTATTAATTTACAACTCACTATGTCTAATAATGTCATAATATTAATGGTTACAACTATCTACAAGCCAACTCCCCACATCGCATCTGCTTCATTCAACCACAGACAAAATAAATCGACGGTTTCAAAAAAGTGGTCGCCAGTATAAATTGAGAGATCGCGTGCCGTTACGACAAATTTCAATGGTGTCGCACGGGATAAAATAATGTGACCAGATTTTGTATTTTATACTTTTCAATAATTTCTTTATATCTACCAACGACTACATTAGATGTCAACAAATGTAATTTCGAACAATTGTCTGATTGTAATGATCGGTTTCATTTGGTTCAAAATGTGAGGTTAGTTAAGATAAAAAAAATAGAGGGCAATCTTATCGCTATACTAAATTGAGAAACAAATAAATTATTCATAATTAACAAAAAGTATTTTGATATTCAGGAACATGTGTTACTTTTCAGCAAATGAAATAATCGCTGACGTGAAATCCTATTAGGCAAATACCACAGAAACATCTCAAAAATAAAAATGAACCAATAAAAAATATTCATATTTTGGCTGGGCAAACATTTTTTTTTCTCGAATGGAAAACTGAATGAAAGATAATATGAAAACATAAGAAATATTCAATAAAATATTTCATTCTACATAATTAATTTTAAAAAAACACTGGTTGTATTAATTTTCAGGAAATAAAATAGTTGCTGACGTGAAATCCTATTAGGCAAATATCATAGAAACATGTCAAAAATAAAAATGAACCAAAAAAAATATTCTTATTTTGGCCGGACAAACATTTTTTTGTCTCGAATGGAAAACCGAATGAAAGATAATATGCAAACATAAGGAACTTTCAATAAAATATTTCAATCTACACAATTAATTAAAAAAACACTGGTGGGCTTATAACCACACGATAGAAGTGAAAACTAAAGTAATAAATACAATAACATGCGTGTATCATATTAAGCTATTCTGAAATAAAATATTAATCGAAAATAAAACGTAATTCTTCAAACGATGCACTCCGTGTTAGACAGTGAACTCGCTCGGCCGACTCCGAAGGGAGCCGAGTTTACCCTATTCAGCGTCGTCGACCCGAGCGTGACGGCTCAGTTTCGTTCAATGCTCACAGAAAAAGCGCCTAAAGAAGTTTTAACTTCAAAATTCAAAGAATCAGTAAAAAACATTTTTCATTTCACGATGAGAAAATTTTAATAAAAATTGAATGCACAATTCAGAACATCGCATTCCCAACGTTGACACTAGGATGCGACTTTAAAAAAAAGTTAAAGCAAAAATTGCAGGGTATTATGTGCTAATGTTATTAATAATTTAAATTTAGAATAATGATTCAAGAATAATTACTTTTTTACGGATACATAATATCAATCGGGAAATGATCTCAAAATATTGAAGTTCATCAACTTTGTCAGAAATAATTATTGGCATTTTTTTAGCATAAATCATTACTCGTATATGACCATTTTTTTATTTGTTTTTGGTACCTTACAAAAATATAAACTGGTCGCACTGGTACGAACGACCACACAGCACGATACGAATCGTTAAAAATAACACGAAGTCTTTATTACTTTTTCTGGTGAAACGCACATACAGAGAACGCGATTTCGTAAGCGGCCAGTAACAATGCGTTACTTCTAGTCTCACGGTATTACGACGTTTTACGTTTTAGTTCCAACTCGTAAGACAATTTCACATCATATAAAAATTGGCTAGCTATTACAAATTATACTAAATCATTTTCATTCTTTATCCATTTCCTAATTTATGTAATTATATTAATTCTATATGAATTGGGAAATACTTTTTTTATATAGAGTTAATATAGATTCTTGACTGGTTTCGTCATGACCATAGTGGCTAGGTAATTATATACTTTATCAGGTATTCTATTTAATTAGATAATATTTATACCACTAACTTATTATTATAATCGCGTTTAAGGATGAGACGAAATTTGTAGGTTCGATGAAAGCCACATTTATCTGTGCTTAAATTTGTAGATGGACTAAGCTGATCCATTAGTTTCAAAAGGCGGCGGTTCAACTTTTAAACCAATTCTCCAAAAAAACATCCATATTTTTATAAAACGCGACGTCTGTCTGTCTGGTTCTGTTCGCTTATAACTTGAGTCCTAGTAGATTGTTTATTTTGGTAAGTTTTGTGCATAAAATGTTAGTGTCGAGGTTACAAAGCTATGTTAATTTTATGAGGCGTGTCTTAAGAGTGCGGGTAAGTAGGAAGCGCTATGTATGGCAAAGACAACGGCGGCGCTGGCTCGCGGGGAAGGAAATCGTTCCATCACTGAAACTCAACATCACAATTTCCACGCGAGCGGAGCTGTGAGCAAAAGTGGCTGCGAGTATTACAATAAGAGTATATAAATTATACATTATTAAAGACTTAAAATTACCATTACTTGGATATCGAGGCATATGCTATTTTTTTATAAACAGCTATTGCTAAATAAGATGGAATACCTTGACAATTCGTGTGCACGCCGTATTTTGGACATCAAAAAATATGAAAATATTTTTGAGTTCAGGTCGCGACTAAAGTGGTTGGAGATACACGATAGACCCCAAGTTTTTTGGTTGTTAAAAAAAGCGTGCGCATTTGTTAACAATTAATTTAAACTCCTCATGATTGTTATAAAACAACTGTAATTCAGCAGTAAATGGCAAACGAAAAATGTTGTTTTTCGCGCTAACTTCCGGAATTACATTTTCCGAATAAAACAAAAAAAAATATGTACCATCTATGAACCAATACAAATAGTCTATAATTAATCCGGTTCCAATCCAAATAGTTTTTCGTTAGTTTTTGTAAGGCATAGGTTTAATTTTTTTGTGACATAATTCAAGGGCGGAACGGATCTCCGAGCTCGGAAATAATCTTATAGTTTCGTTTTGCACCACTGAACACCATCAATTAAAAAAAAATCTGATTTTATAAGATAGATATGTACACACATATTCCAATATTATTAGTACTTAGTAACTCAAATTTCCATTAAAACACCCTTCTTTCCTTACTTTCATTGACTCCGTACCCCTCCAGACGCCAATATACTACTTTCATCATTCTGATAAAAGTTCATTTAAAAATACCTTAAACTCAAACTTTGTATACCTTACACTCGTGGCTCAAGTTCGTAACAGGTACGTCTTAAGTTCGTAACAGGTTCGTCTACGTTTCGCAAAATTCATCTTTCCGACTGATGACCGCCATTGTGTTTTTTTACATTTCTTTATTTGATTCTATTTCTTCCAAAACAAACCTAAATGTTTACGGAACCGTCGTAATGCGAGTTCCACTCGTGCTTGACAGTTTTTTTTTTACTTTTTTCTCTTCAATACATTAAACTTAAACTTCGTTTAAATCTTACACGCGTGGCTTATGTTTGTAACCGAAACCTACGTTTCGTAAAATTTATCTTTCCGACTGATGACTGCCATTGCGTTTTTTTTTTAAATTTCTTTATTTGATTCTATTTCTTCTAAAAAAAAGTCTTATTGGACTTACAGAACTTGGTACCAATGTATTGAGAAAACTAGAATAAAGGTGGAAACAATAAAGTACAGTAAATAGGAAACAATATGGAGACCGAAATCCACAGTAGATTAAATATAACATAATTATAATTATATATATATATATATATATATATATATATATATATATATATATATATATATATATATATATATATATATATATACATAGGAAGACAGCAACATAATCAAAATAAACTTGCAAATGGTAGTTTATCCGAATGTTTATTATATAATAACGATTAAGAAATTAAATATTTGCCAGTCAAGGCTATTCAACTATACAATTATTCTCAAGAAGCATGTTTTTCCGGAAACGAATGCTAACAATTTAACAATTGAAGGAAGTTCCTACTACAAAATTTAAAGTTATTTTGTGAGAAATTGTTTGAGGCCTGGATAGGTCACGCTTAACAATTCCAAGGTATACAAGGTCGAATTCCTACTAATTTAAACAAATCAATTTGTTATCTATGGTTGTGACTCCACACCGTTTAGAGAGATGGATTGATGAAGCGTTAAATCTTGGGCCCCATCTCCAAACGAGAACCCGCTTTCGGGCGTACTGTGATTATTTTTTTCATTACAACTAGCAGATTTACTTCCGTCCATTATTCTTAATAATAAAAGAAAAAAATTAATATTTAAAAAAAATGTACAAACTCATTTTTAGGGCTCCGTACCTCAAAAAGAAAAAAAGGAACCCTTATACGATCACTTCGTTGTCCGTCTGTCTATCTGTTTGTTTGTCGAGACCCTTTTTCCCAGGAACGCGAGGAGGTATCAAGTTGAAGTTAATATCTAATACCATAGATCTACGGTCCCTTGGAGCTGTAAAATGAAGCTTCTTAGTGAAAGTGATAAAAAAATTGGACGAATTTGAAAGTAATAAAAACATATTTTGCCTCTCGCAAATAAATCAAAAGCTGTAGAGTACTTCCAAGTAAATTCAAATCATGAAATTTGGTAAGAAGCAAGGTCTCACAGCATAAGGAAAAGAAATAATCGGAAAATCGTTAATTTGTACAAAAACATATAGCAGGCAATACATTTTCGTTCTAAAAAAATTTAATTTTGTAAATAGTTTAATAAAAATATTATGTACCGTTAAATGTTTATTAAGTCCTAAATATGTACGGAACCATCGTAATGCGAGTTCCACTCGTGCTTAACAAGTTTTTTGTAATTTTTTTCTTTTTAAGATTGATGTGACTAATCACTCAACGAAAATTATAGAAAAAAACATCTGTCAATATTGCGACTGATAAGATGATCTTTTTAATGACATTTAATTTTGAAGAAGGATTCTCTGATGGATTTTAAAGTTTTATTTTCCTGGTAATAATAGGCTTTGATACACATAGCCGGTTTCTGAATACCTTTTATGGAAGAGATATCTATTTCACAACTTTTTTGTATGAAGAATTTCAAACAAAAGAGTTATGATAATAGATATCAATTCCATAAAAAGTACTCAGAAACCGACCACATATATATTAAAGATATTTTATGGCGAAAAATTGCAAATTTCAAACTTTGAAAGCTATTGTCTCGAAAATGATTGAAAATATGTTGTAAAAAAACTGCTTATATGGAAATAGTCGTCTCCCATTCCCGAGCCATGTGGAACATCATACAACGGGCGAAACAGCATACCAGATTAACATTGGCTTGATTTAATCCTGTATTAGTAACAGTTTTAGGTAGCAATCAGGCTATTTTAGGACTTTCCCTATATTTTTGCTGGCTGGTTTGTCCTTATTGACCATGATGTATTAACATGTAGCCATTCCCGGATACGTCAATTACATCATTGATACCGAATATAAATAGCTTGCGCCATTTTTGTGTTAATCACAAAAAAGGGCATATATTAAATGTAAAAATGTCACATTTTCATCGTCTTTTTTTGCTGACAGTGACATTGTTTAGATGTCGAAGCGGATTATGAAATACGAATTTTCCTTTAAGAATGTTTTGACGTACGTTTTGCTCAGAATTTGCAGCTCCGATTCAAAATTAATGACGCTCTATGACGACACAATGAAATTTCTTTCTGCTACAATTACTTGGTTTCACACCGTTTCCCGTCGAAATGAATGTGGAAAAACGGTGAGCCAATTTTTTCTGTCTTAACACTCAAATACTTCCAGACCTTTTCGACAAATATTTTATGAGTAAATTATGGTATGAGTACAGCCCTAAAGACTACATCCTTTACAATAGTTAAATAATTCAGTAAGGGTTATTAATATACACTATTAATATATCAAATATATATACATATACATTTGATATATTAATAGTGTATATTAATAACCCTTATATACACTATTAATATATCAAATATATTTACATATACATTTGATATATTAATAGTGTATATTAATAACCCTTATATACACTATTAATATATCAAATATATTTACATATACATTTGATATATTAATAGTGTATATTAATAACCCTTATATGCACTATTAATATATCAAATATATTTACATATACATTTGATATATTAATAGTGTATATTAATAACCCTTATATACACTATTAATATATCAAATATATTTACATATACATTTGATATATTAATAGTGTATATTAATAACCCTTATATACACTATTAATATATCAAATATATTTACATATACATTTGATATATTAATAGTGTATATTAATAACCCTTATATACACTATTAATATATCAAATATATTTACATTTACATTTGATATATTAATAGTGTATATTAATAACTCTTATATACACTATTAATATATCAAATATATTTACATATACATTTGATATATTAATAGTGTATATTAATAACCCTTATATACACTATTAATATATCAAATATATATACACATATTATGTTATAAATATGATTTATATCAAGCTTAAATATATATCAAGAAATCTCAATTCAAATGCACCGAAGACATTTAAATATACAAAAGGAGGTCAATAAATGCAATTGCGGCGAGAGGGCATTGCTCTTTTCGATCTCCGTCAACATGGCCGATATCCGCATTCAAATTGGCAAATCGTCAAACGACAAACCGCAGTGAACCATCAGTCGCGAATCACTCCACTGAACCGTCAGTCGAAGCTTCAAATCTCCTCACTCCAGTATCCGTATATTTAATATCTCCTTAACTCCACATATATTAAGTAGGCTGATACGCGCAACGAGGTTCTTGCGTCATACAATAATCAATACCTCGCGAACCTTACGTAAAAGCTGGAGAATTCTTGGTACTGTATTTACGTACATACATAGTACGTTTTGATGTTGTAATAAATGCAATAAAAATCAATTCTTGATAATTTTTCTGTTTATCTCTCTGTAGGCCTATGAAATATAAACATAAAAACAGAAATCTGTCTAAGTTTATTGACGCAGTACTCCTGTCTTTTCTGAGCATAAACTATTATCGCATCTAGGTAAACCAGTTGAGAATGTACTGTAAGGCAATGTTTCTTTATATAAATATAAATATATATATATATATATATATATATATATATATATATACATATATATATATAAGCCAGAATAACTTTTTTTAGAATTTTTGTCTCTCTGTATTAATTTGAGCGGGTATCACGTAAAATCTACTGGATGGATTTTGATGAAATTTGGTATAGTAATAGTATAAACCCAGGAGCAACATACAAAAGAAAAAAAAAACAAAAAATATACATCCCAATTACACGCGGACAAAGTCGTACGCACAGCTAGTATTCTGATAAAAACGTTACGTTTCCGTGATTCTTTCATAATAGCAGAAGGCGAAGATACAAGGGTTTGAAAAAGGGCGCTGCTCATTAAAATTGCTCATTCAATGTTAACATTTTTCTGTCTAAATAATAATCTATTTTAAATAAGACCTTATCGAACTTAACGTTCAGTTATCTTCGTAAGCATTTATCCTGCAAAAGCACTATAATACTTTTATATCAACTCACTGGCGACACAGAATTGAAGACAACTGCCGCACAGCATGACGACTCTAAACAGTCGCTGAGCGAGGGAGCGAGCACAGCTGGGCGCTTTCGCTCGCCCCATCCTAGCACCAGCGGCGCCACTCCCACCGCCATCGCCAGACCCATCCGAACCATCTACCTTCCACTTCCACAGCCCAAAGAAAAAAGGAATAAACTTCCCGAGAACGGCAAAGTGTGTGTCGAAAGATACACGTCACTGGCGAGTTAAATTGTCGCGCAGGAATCCAAGGAACGCAACGTCCATTTATAATAGTCACCGGCCGCCGTAACCGATTGACGGACGTCGCACTCCGCACGAGCAATTAAAATTAACTTCGAGAGAATTCCGTACTGGAGTTCGCAGGATGCGTTCGCTCGGCGAGTAGAGCGCGCGGCGACTAGCCGCCGGCCGGCGCCGTGCTCTCCAGCCAGCCTCCAGACGTCGCCCTATTATTGTTTATTTCTGACATATTCACTACGAACCGAACGAGACCGGTGTCTACACGCGCCTACCGCTCCGTCCTATGTATGATTTACTTTTCGAGAATATTTCATGTTCTACGAGCCATATCCGGTAGGTGTATATATGTTCTCCGAACCGTATCCGATATGGTAAGTATTTAACACGATACGGCACATAAATAAGATGGTAAACACAGAAAGGAAATTCGTTTGCTCTCTATATTCATATAAATATAACAAGCACGAGTAAAACTCGTCTTATGAATGTTCTGTACTAACTTAAGTAGATATATATATTTTAAACCTGTAAAGGCATATAAATATACGATAATGGAAATATATTGGCAATTATGTCTTTCATATGCGTAAAAACGTTTTTGAGAAATAAAAATACTTTTCTTTTCCTAGACATAAGTTTTTACTATTTTATATTTAGTTCGGGTTTGTTTTTGAAATACATGATAGTGGAAGTTTCACAGCTGAATTGAAGCTTCCTACATAATGTCGTTTTTGGGATACACCTGGAAATAAAATGGGTCTAAAAATTATCTCCGACGGTCCACGACCTTATTGTTTTTCATTGAAAAAAAATTTTTTTCTTTGTCTCTAATCAAAAAGCTTTTTAACGTACCCAGAAAAAAAATCAGCTTCCTTTATATGTTCGGTGGCACCTCGAAACATAATTTTAATTAATTTTGAAAACACGTTACGTGTAATTTTACACATTAAGTATAAATTTTAATTCCATGTTTTATTTCATTTCGAAGGTGAAAACCTCCTTTACAGACAGACAGACGGTTGGACGGATGAATACGTAACGTTACCACAATAGAACCCTTCGGGTACGAAACTCTAAAAGTAACCAATTTGAAATTAAGGCGAATAATGTCAAAAATTCAACAAAAACCTTCGAAATTAATAGGCCGCTTAAAACGTACCACTAACAATTATTATTCAGGACTCATTGTCAATTAACGTCGCTTAAACAATTTTAATCAATTAGTTTTTCTGAAGAGCTTTGTTTGTACGCCCCAATTATTATTTAGGACTCATTGGAAATTAACGTCGCTCAAACAATTTTAGTCAATTAGTCTTTCTGAAGAGCTTTGTTTACACGCCCCGTGGAAATTATAATTAACCAAAATATGACAGGGATGTAATATCATTACGAAATATTTTCTCAATCATTTAGCTTTAACCTTTGCTTAGTTTCACAAATTGTATTCAATGTTTAACAATGATAATCTATCTATTGTAGACCTCTTTATTAAACACTACCCGTCAATTACTGGCTTAATATTCTGTTAAGTTTCCGGAAGTTACTCAAAATATAGTTTTCATGTAAACAGAGTTTTTATTTCTCTTGAAGGAAAATATTTGCGGGAATACGGCATTTAAAATTGTGGCATTACTTGCACAATGAACAAAAAATATAATGACTTATAAATCAATAAAACTAAAAAACACCGGCTAAGTGCTAGTTGGACTCGCGCACGAAGGGTTCTGTAGCACCAAGTTATTGCTGCGGTCGGTATCGAAAATAAAATGTGTAAAAAAACTACACAACATATGGTATTTAAACCAATTTTCGTCGAAAGTTTATTTTAAGTTCTACCTTAAATTTTTTCAGAATTTTGTATACGTTAGTTAAAAATTTTGAAGTTGTCTCGAATTTTGAAGTTCTTTGATCTCGTGGCGAAACAATGACTCCATATACGGTTCGATGATCCAGGGAAGGGTGGAAGGAAACAGACCGCGTGTTATATCATCCATGCGATGGGCTGATAAAATAAAATCTGCAGTTGGAGACTCTCTACATAAATGCACTAGGATGTCGGCCAATAGGTTACGATGGCGGGAAATTGTGAGGAGGGTCACATCAACCACCAATGATGATTAAGCCTCATCATGACCACGACCGCTCTGTCAAGAGCGACATGACTGAGAAGAAGTTGAAAAGTTAGAGAGGGTGGGGACACACTTTTTAATACTTTAGAAACGCATATCACACCAACTATTGACTTAAATAAAAATTTTTGAGTTTTGGAACCTCTAAATCATATTAAGACCTGTCTAACGATACCCCACATTTTTTCATCCCTCAGTTACATGTATGGAGTGCCACTCCTAATAGTATTTCATTGTATAGCAGTTCATAGAAGACATCTACCATCCAAATTTCATCTATATAGTGCCAATAGTCTTCGAATAAAATAGCTGTGACATTCGGACATACAGACAAACGGATAGGACGAAAATAAAAGCGTTCCATTTTTACCATTTTACTACGGAACCCTAAAAAGGATATCTGTGTATAACTTATACTATTTCCGCAAACTTTTCATAGCTTCGGTATCATTTCCGAATCTATTGAGAAAAATAGAAAATCTCCTACACACGTGTATTTCTATAAAGACTAAAATAACAAACCACATTTTGATGAAGCATAATGACAAATTATGAAAATATAAAATCGGAAAAACACACACAAATTAGTTTTTCGTAGTTTTCTGTCTCCTGAAATTGTCGATGTAAATTAATCGAAGCCATTTTATTTCAAAGTATTAACTGAGTGTTTGTATTCTATCAATTTGTGATCTATTCAATAGAGATCTCAACATTTTTTTTTCAGATTATTCAAATATATGGCCGAAAAGTTAGAGCGAGACACACATTAAACCTCTTTTTAAAGACTTATTTTTCGCAGAACTGGGCTTAAAAATGAATAACAGTAAATTAAACTTCAACTTCATTTTAAAAGATATATTTCAACGACCCACACTCGATGAAAAGCAAATTTCAACCACATGAAAAGCAAATTTCAACCACATTTTTCATTCATGAAAGTACAATAAGAAACTTTTTTCCAAACATTATGCCACATACCAACTGAGATCTTCAAATGAATAAAAGGTCTAACACAGGGAGGCTGTAACGGACAGAAGGGCATTAAATATGAAGTATTCCTTTTTTTTCAAACCAAACAATTAGCAATAAATAGAAGGGCGAGCCGCCGCAGGGACGTGAGGGGGGTGCGAAGCCAGACGTCTGGACGCGTATCGATTGCGACAAGCGGGAGGCCACCCCGTCAGTTTCATACCTAGCCAAGCACATACTATAGCTAGCTGTGCGTGTACATAAGTAATATAAAACTCTATTCAACACGCAACTGAAAAAAACCCTTGTTGGAAGTTAAAAAAAAATTATGTTTATTTACTCTAAAACGCGGCGTGATGAGTTTTTATCAAATTTTATAAATTCTATGTCCATCGACACATTCTCTTTAGAATCTGACAATGATGATTTACACTGTAAAATTCTCTCGCTAAGGTTGAGTGCACGATTGTGATATATGAACTGTCAAATCGCATACAAACATTTTGAATTTTTTAATTATCAGACAAGGATAATATTCACGAAAAGATAATATTGTATTAACAGGACCTTTAACTCGAGATAAGACGACACATGTTTCCATGTTGTCCCGTACGTTACTGAACTCGACAAAAGTGATTCCCGATCCCGCGGTATCAAAATTAAACTAAAAATAATAAACGATTCCTACAAAGAAATTATACCAACATATACATCACTAGATATCGTGGAGAATATAATGAAAACAAAAACTTTGGCAAGGAACTCGATGTATTGTGGGCGGTCATTTCCCCACAGTCACTCGGATTCTCTATAAATACTAATGAACCTTGAATTGAAGTCCAATTATATTTTGGCGAAACCACGTTATTGAGGCCACTCTGATGTCCGAAATTTTCGAAAATTTTAGTATATTCAGACCTGCAAGTCAGTCAGTCTCCGTTTCACGTCTGCAAAATAATAATTATACTTAATAGACTTTCAAGAAAAAACTCATTGTTGGCGTTGGTCCTAACCAGCTTCAAAGGAAACGGTGCAGAAAACCCAAAGCGGCTAGAATCCACGAACCCCAATATCTAGCAGTAGTCGAATATAGTGTCGATCATTTTTATACAAGTAGGATTGTGCGAAGAAAAGGAAACCTATTTTTATACGTTTATGTTCACTTCAACAGTTATTGTATAACTATCTTATACCTATTTCGCCCAGCTTTGTTTTCGTACGACAATTCAACTCATTTCTCTAATCTTAAAGTCATATGCGGACTATATTATAACATACCATTGTATCATCCTCGTTATTGTGAAGGTAGCTTAACGTTACGCATATGAGCGAGACTTGGTTACCGTAACAAGATGAAAGCAAATTGACTGATTTCAACAAGAGCTCATCATCATGAATATTTGCATCGAGTTGAAGTGACAGAATAAAAAAGGAGAAGTGAATGACCTCTGCTTAATCCAGTAAGCTAAACTCTTTCCGCTTATTATCCTCAATAAGTCCCTTTTTTTATTTAAGATTGTCATTGTCGTAAAATGGTAAGTCGATCATCTTTATGTGGTAAAAATAGTAAGACTCCTTAAACTAAAGTTATTCATCATTATAATAGTTCTAAGGGAATATCCCTTAGAAGTATTAAACGTTTGGATATACAACAAAAACGTACACTTTAAAGTGGAATATAATTTACTTTACATTTATTACTATAATTTACATACATTTATATAAAAATTATTATAACTATATAAATTAAAATTATATATATAGTTATTTATAAATTATTATAACTACATTAAAATGGTGTGTGAAGATATTGTAGACGATTCGAAAATCTGCAAAAAAATTAAGGGTTTACATAACAAACTATTATATTATAAATAATTATTATAACTAGTTATTTATGCTACGAGGTTGCAGCACGCTGTAAAGCTTTCCGTACGCGAGTAAAGTAAAGAATGAATATTTATACCGTTAATAAACATTACATAAAAAGTGATTAAAACCAAATACAGTCATGGCTCCTTTTTACCTGGACAAAAGTGTGTAAAGATATATAAATATTTATAGAAAAAATGACTATAATAAAAAAAGATGCCAATTGCGAGTCGGACTCGCGATCGAAAGGTTCCAGATCACCAAACAATGTTACTTAGAACTTATAAGTTTGTATTTCTGAAATGCACTGTGAAAAACAAAGTTATTACTAAGGTCGGTACCGAATATAACCCATATCTTAAAAACTACACAACCTTATTCAAACCAATTTACGCTAAAAGTTATTTTAAGTTCCACTACCTTCATTTTTTCTAAAATTTTACCACCTTAGTTGAAATTTTAGAGGAGAGACACGCGTTTAAGGCTTTAGAAACGCATATCTGATAGACTATTGACTTAAATAAAAAAGTTATTTTGGAACCTCTATATAATTTGTAAGACCTGTATTCCAAAAAGAACTATATTCCAAACGCCTATGTGCACCAGACTTTTTATCCCTTAGTTACGCGTATGGATGCCACCCCTAATATTATTTTTTTCTCATAATTTCACTATTTCATTGTATAGCGGTTCATAGAAGAAGCTCACCATCCAAATTTCGTCTATATACTGCCCATATTCTCCGAGTAAAATGGCTGTGACATACGGACAGACAGACGGACACGACGAAATTATAAAGGTTTCGTTTTTGCCATTTGGCAATGGAACCCTAAAAAGTAGATTGACAAATTTATGGTTCGGTCAGATTGCGGAATATTTAAGAGAATACAATTAATGACAGTGTAATCAGATATAAAATTTATAAATATAAAAATCAATAAGTGTAAAAAAATGAAATAAAGGAACAAATTATGATTAAAATACAAAGTTTTGCATACAATATTTACGGGGACGAATGAGATAATAGAGGTAAATATAAATATATATATATATATATACATATACATATATACATTTACATATACATATAAATATACATATACATATATATATATATATATATATATATATATATATATATTTCTATATATATATATTACACCGAATTTTGTTTTGAAAGTCTATTAAGTATAACCATTATTTTGCAGACGTGAAACTGAGACTGATTGACTTGCAGGTCCGAATATATTACAATTTTCGAAAATTTCGTACATCAGAGTAGCCTCAATAACGTGGTTTCGCCAAAATATAATTGGACTTCAATTCAAGGTTCATTAGTATTTATAGACAATACGAGTGACTGTGGGGAAATGACAGCCCACAATACATCGAGCACCTTGCCAAAGTTTTTGTTTTCATTATATTCTCCACGATATCTAGTGATGTATATGTTGGTATAATTTCTTTATAGGAATCGTTTATTACTTTTAGTTTAATTGTAATAGCGCAGCATCGGGAATCACTTTTGTCGAGATCAATAACACACGGGACAACACGGACACGTGTGTAGTCTTATCTTGAGTTAAAGGTCCTGTTCACGATGTGTGCCTAATACAATATTGTCTTGTCATGAGTATTATCCTTGTCTGAATGTTCCTTTTAACAAGCAATAATACATTGCAAGCGGTAATAGTATGTATGTATGTATGTATGTATATATATATATATATATATATATATATATATATATATATATATATATATATATATATATAATACAAAAATTTGTACATTTTAGCATGAAAAGCTAGTGATAGTTTTCATTAATAGTACGATTATTAGCTTCTCTAATTACTATTTTACAAATCAATAATCAAGGATAGAAATTAATAAAAGTACTTTTATTCGCACAGTTAAGATTATCAGTGCGATTACTAGCCTTTCTAACAACTATTTAATCGTACTGTTTACAGACCATCAACCAAAATTAGATGAAGCTGATAACATTTCATTCAATTGTACTGTTACGATACGATTTAATACGATTATTAGCTTCTTTAATAAATATTTAATCGTGCTCTAAATGTTCAATAACAAAGGATAGGAGAAGTTAATAACACTTTTAACAAAGTTACGATGGTTAGTGCGGTTACTAGCCTGTCTAATAACTATTTAATCACACTGTTTACACACCAACAAACAAAGGTAGGCAATTACAGCACATTAAATCGCGCCGTTAAATTATTAATGGGATTATTAGCTTCTCTAACAACTATTTAATCGCTCTATTTACAGATCAACAACCAAAGGTATGTACCAAAAATGAAAATAAAAAGTGCAGCGAAAAGATGCGAAATTGAAGTTCACGAACGCTGTTCTTGGAACCAAGCCAGTTGGCTTTACAATGTGGGTTCGCTTTAAAAGTGATGAAATGTATGAAGCGAGAGCAATAATGTGCCCAACGATAGATACTGAGGAGGAGATAAAGCGCCATCTGAACCTCCAACATTCCATAAAGGACGAACACGGGAGTGGTATTTTCTTTTTTTGATTCCCCGATTGTTAGCTGGTGGAACGGGTTTGCGGCCTGCTACAAAGCGTCCTTTTTAAACTCCCAACTGGTTCAGAAGAAAAAAGGCTACTTGACATTTTGAATACGTTTCCTTTTAAAACATGGTCCTCATTTTGGGCACAATATCATCATGAAATATAGGTACGAAATGCTAAACATATTTCATGATATTTAGTATTTCGTACCGAAGGTGTCAACAAAACCTTTATTGCCTCACCTCCGTCCATCCGAGATTGCAACGACCATCTAAAATCTAAACCATATAACCCAGAAGGTTGAAACTCGACATAGTTTTGGATCATTTTTGGATGATTTATCATGGATGATTTTTTTGATCTAAAAATATATTTTTAAATGATTTTAAAAGAAAAAAAAACAATTTGAGTAATAAAAAAATTATTTCCAGTGTGTGGCCTGGATATAGACATTGTGAATTTGGCAAAAATAACAAATACCGTGTATTTAAACTTCACCATAAATTAAAATGTGAACGTTGCTCACAGAATTACTCTACGCAGAGATGTTGTCTTCTCTCTTTCTCTCTCTTCCTCCGTTCTACTCACCATACTCTTTCTTAGCATAAACATTTTTTTTTGTAAAGGAGCAAAGAAAATTACAGATACTTAAAGAAATAACAAACGTACCCGTTAAGAATCGCGATCTTTAATGTATCTTAAAAGAACCATAGTTTGTGGTGAATTTCAAGCTTGGTTTGGAACTTAAAACAAATTTCTAAATATTTAGATATTATTTAACGTCAGAGAACGACCATTTCATTTTATGATAATATAAATTATATATGTAAATTTCCTGCAAATTAAAAAAAACATTTAATAGAACTAAGAAAGCGTCTTAACTTTAACACGTCAAGCGACAATGTCACATCCTTACCGCAATACAAGCAATATTTGTTTGCCTCATAGGATTTAAATTTAATTGATCTGCGATCAATTTTCCCTATAAACCAAATGAGCTAGCTACAATTACGATGCTTTTGAAACTCCTACGTGCTCGAGCGCCGACAGCACACTGCAAAGAAGCAGGTATTAAACAAACCCGAGGCAGGGAGCGCTCTATTCGCGGCGCAGGTCGCCGGTGCGCTGCACCAAAATAACCCGAGTAGGGTTACCACACGTCACACTGGCTCGCTCCTAAAAATTGCATCCTAATCTTTTCAACGTTAATGCTTGAGAATGTTTACACATTTTGTTACGAAAAACAACTTAGAGCTGGTATCGATCGATAAAAGATATAATCGTAGTAAAAAGAATACAGAGTATTAAAATAACATAGAAGTAGAAGAGTATATAACTTTATTTTTAAAGAGAGTTGTAATACATAATAAGCGAAATCGTTATTAAATAAACGAATGAAACTTCAAAATTTGATTACAAAACTTACACTCGAAACCTCTGTCAAAATGAAATTTTTCAATGCATAAATCATAGCATTCAAAGCAATAATCGCGTGAAAATTAAAAATAAAAAAAAAAAAAAGTGTTCTAAGTTGGTCGTGTAAATTAAGAGCTTTTTTCATTAATTACGTAATTTCTCGCCGTGTAGAGTTCTTGAAATAAAGACTGGACTTAAACAATACATTTAATTAAATCCTAAGCAATACAGGGATCTCACGTAAATAACCACAGCCAAAATTCTATACATAAATCTGAACTGTCAAACAAGGTAACCCTAGCAACGACATATAATGCGACAGCCATCTTCTTACTGCACTATTATGACTTCTATACTCTTCCGAGGCCGAACCTATCATTGACGTTCAAATATGTCGAAAAAATTAGATTTTTTGGCTAGATCTCTAAAACTGCTATTACTAATTTTAACCAAAAACAATAGGCTCCATCTACATACCACTATAAAAAGCCTGAAATTTACCCGATTAGAGTTAAGTAAGTTTTTCTTAAGTTTTTGTAGGATATAGGCTTGGTTTGAAATCTTGATCATTTGTACAATTGGAACGGGCAGCAAAAGACAGAGTTATTAAAAATGAGATTAAAGTTAAAAACCAGCATTAGAGAAAAAGCAAACGTGGAATAATCCCAAAATGTATGATAATATCAATAACCTGTAAACAAAACACATACAAAACCTGTATGTTAACAAAGATACCACTTATAAAATATATCGATACGCTATACTTAATCATTGTCGCCTACTCCACTTCAATCTTAGATATCGTAATATGTATATAATGATAAGATATATATATATATATATATATATATATATATATATATATATATACATATACACGATATATAAATAAACTTCATTCCGTAAATCTAGAAAAATATGAATATAGCTCGATGTCAACCACATTGATAATATAAATAAATACAGAACATGATGCCGTACAATAGACGCCTATTGATCGTAACGACCCTGACAATGAGAGAATGAGATAATTGGAACAAAGGTCAATCAGGAAATCTGTTCGTCTAAACAACAGCGAAGCGCCACATGGAATGAAGAACAATAAAAGATACGAGTTATAATAGCACAGATTATTTTACAAGAAACTAGTTTATACATGCGATGTCATGTACGTAAAAAAATATTTAACTCTTTTTAAATATTATGTATATTATTTCGCAATTACTACAAACGTCTATTGACAATACCGAGACCATAAGTTATTATTACAATATTAAAATATCGCCTGCGTGTGCACGACCCCGTGAGTATGGATCTATTGTTAGGTGCACTGTTAGTACGTTATTGAAGTGTGGAACTTCATAGAATGTTACTTATTTATATAGTATGCATCTACTCGTTATTTATTTTAACTTTGTACTGACAAAAAACACATTCTAAGAAAGTTTATTTTTGTTCGTAGTCTCGTAAGGTTTATATTTTTGTATTCTTCTCACTAATTCTTTCATTTGACACCCATATAAATGGTCCCGAAAAAATAATCTGCCATCTTCAAGCATTCGCCATATTGAATTTATAATGACATCACATCACCTAAGCTCCTTCTCGTCCCCATGTATATTTAACTTCACACATTCTCAACATTGTAATGTGAAATTAATATTAATTTCCTCGACTTAAAGTAGGTACAAATAATAGAAACCAATCTTTGCTAATAGTCCATCTGCAGATGTTGTAATACAACGAAACCTAGGTCGTGGTAAAGAACTTAAAGAAAATAGAAATAATATTACATCACGTAGTTTCATTTAATGGTGAATAATGAATTTCTACAAAATTAACGCCAAATATATTCAATATTAGAAACCAATCATTTCAGAAAAAAAAATTAGCCTAAAAGCTTTATATGCTTTTGGAGTACCGAAAACTTATGTTCAGCACAATTCTTTTGTGCCCATATGCACCACATAGGATCAAGACTATCAGTCGGATTTGCTGACAGTTTAAAACGTATTTCTTTATCTCATCGACTGTCAGTCGAGTCGGAATAAGAGTTTACTTTACCGACCATTTACCTGAACCACATTGCACGGTCTAAGTCCTAAAGTATATATACAAAATACATTTTTAACTATTAGTAAATCCGATTGAAAATCCTGACCGTGTGTGGTGCATAAGGGCGTTAATTATTATTAGCAGTATTCTGTTTTACAATCTTAAATGAAAAAGTAAATAAAAAAGCAAAATTAATATTGATTCTCCCACTACTGGAAGCAAGAAAACAATTATACTGAAACTCAAATTTTTGTGCCATCCACTTTCTTAAAGTCTTTATGCCATCCATTGTCGTCATGTTTAATCCTATGTGCGACAATTTTATTAACAAATAAGAGAATAAATTTCGACTAACAATAAAAATGTAAAGCTATTTTTTGACAATGAGCAATAGTAACTACGTAAGAGTTTATAGATTACTACATCATAACCGCTTAGTGGCCGCTAGTTTCAACTTAACGTGGTACATATAGACTGAGGTCCATATGATTGATGGGCGCAATAAAGTAATTTTTCAGACGAGTTCTCGCTATCACGATTTACAAGTTCACGCTGTGCAGGGGCAAATCACCATACAACCAAAAACCTATAAAATGAGGGATAAATAATGTTCACTAAACCGTCTTCTATAGCGATAAGAGAAATCTTAAAAACAAACTATCGTTTATATTCTAGACCACCTCTTTAATATAAAGTATAAATGCATTATTTAACATTTTATTGGAACATTAAACTAATGTAAAAAATCACAACACTGTTTGACCCAGATAAACCGGCCACAATATGGCCAGATAAAGTTTATCAGCACCGTTGTGTCTCACAGCCTTTAATAAATAATGCTGTATTGCGATTTAATCGCGTACATTAAATTTTTATATCAAGCTATATTTCGAAACAATTGTTACTACTTAGAACTGACATTAGAAGGACGTCACTTCGAGAGTACGATTGGATAAGATATATCCTACGAAACGTTGCTACCGTCTATCCGATATTGTTTGCACTATTTTCTATGAATATAACGTCATCTGTTCGTAATTTAACAAATTTCATTAAATGTGGGGTCACACTAAAAGTTAACGTCGTTAATTATCGCGTTAATGTATAATAGATATAGATGTAGTCACGACTTAACGTGGTAATTTTTAACGGCATTCATATTAGCACGAGATTTAACGCGTTATTTAATGCGTGTATTGGCCACACCTGCGTTTGTTAGTATGCAACGATAGCGCGAGGGGATCGTACATGTTTCTGAAGTAACTGTGGACCGATGAAGACGCTCTGACCTGTTGAATTAATATTTAGTATTCTATGGCTACGGAGTGGGCAAATGAAAAAGTGATTCGAGTTTCTTGAAGTACTTCAAACTGGACTAAGTTTATCCGCGATATGAAAGTTGTAAAAAATAACGTGTTGTTTATTCGCTAAGTGCATGTGTCGCCGTTATTGCGTGGAATATTTTTACGCGATAATGGGCGTTATACGTTAACCTTTATTTGTGGCCCCATCATAATAAGGAGCTAATAGCGGATAATCTGTTCAATATTGAAATTTGCGAAACCGTGACTCTTTGAATTTTTTGAACTTGCCGAAACAGTTATTAAAATTATTAGTTTATTCTCAATAGCATCTTAATACAACCGAAAATTTGTATTTATTTTTTCATTGAGATTTTCATGTACATGTATTTAATATCAATATCTTGCATTTAAACAAAATATAATAAAAAGTAAATGAACCAAATGATAAAAAATAATAGTTACATGCGTTAAAATATGTTCTCCTGGAATATACTTAAAAAACGTTATAGACATTTGTTTTGAAAGTTTGAAGTATTAGATTTATATGTCGTGAATATAAAAATGTTAGAAACTTAATTTTATGTACTGCTATAAAACTTACTTACGCACGAAAAATAAGATATGATATAAACAAGGAATGAGTATTATTAACAAGAAAATAATATTTCACAGTACTTATTGTCGTAAATTTGACGTTCGTGACAGTATAAATGTTTATTCTGTTGTTAAAAAATAACTGTTATGACACTCCTCTTTTTATGATTATGCTGCGCGTTTTTTATTCGGCGATTTTGCTTTTAACACATACTAAATATAAGCCTGCTGTACTTGGCCCAAGTTGTGAACAAAATTTTATACAGCCTGTATCGACTCATAGTTGACATTATTATAAACTTGTGCGAACTTTCAATACATATTTGAGGTTATCTGATTTAGTCTAATATTACATGGAATAATTGAATAAAGGTAATAGCACCAAAAGTAGCAGAGTTCATCGATAATTTCAGGCATCGACACGACCACATCTCTGGATACTGGAGTCGATGCGGCCGCCCATTTTCACACTGCATCGACGACGCGCTTATCAAAGTGTTGACGTATTCCGCATAAACATGTCGAAAGTCACTTTTCTTAATTACACGTGTGCCCTATAAACGATTTGGCGCCTCATTTGATGCATTCAGTACATATTGGTTCACCTTGTTTATTGAAATTATTCTCTGAAATCTCGATTAAAGCAAACTGTAAGTATTTTTCGACCAACATTTTTGGCAAACGAGACCGATGTAAATGGGTCTGGCAGTACATGAATGGGATATATTTTTTTTTAAACAGGTTGGAATTTTTTTAATACAAAAAAAAACAATTTAGCGATTCAGGAAACAGCAAAAAATAAAATACAATCTGTAACCATAATACCAATCAAAAAGATATCTACATAAACGCGTATTTTATATTTTTAATATATCCCGAATTGTTAATAAGAATTAAAAATAACAAAAAAAAATGAAGCTAAGTACATAATAACTTTTTAAAACATACCGGCTGTTCTTTTTTTAATTAGGAGCCACGGTTAATTAAAAATAAACTGTGAACTGACATTGACATTCGTTCTTTTGTTGTCAAAATTAATATATTTTACGCTCTTTTTGAATTTTACGTGACTCTTTCGACCACATCTATGCATGGAGGATATAACAAGATACAATCTGCATATTACATGCTGGTCCAAAGATTTCCGTAAAAATAGCATTTATTTTATTTCATTTATTTTCATCTATTCTGCACATTGAAAATATAAAAAAAATTATTGTTTTAGCGTACAGAATGATAATAAAAGCAAGAAAAACGTTTTTATTATTTTTGCCTGTATATTCATTTGAACGGGTATAAATCAGAATCGACTGTACGGATACTGATGAAATTTGGTATAGTAATAGTATATACCCAGGAGCAACATTTAAGAGACATATTTTTTTTGTTCTTTTTCCTAATTACACGCGAACAAAGTCGTAGGCACAGCTAGTAAAAATATAAGTTTCCTCATTTGTCTGCTAAACCAAACTTTTAAGGAGTCAATTTGTTTCGTTTTCTCTATTTAGGACTAATTTATATTCTTATAAAATTTGGGTGCAACACTATGTGAACTTTGACCGTAGTTTTACTCGTTTCCATCAATAAGTATGTTTCCTCGTCTGCTCAGGAGATAGAAAGGAAACTTGTGATCATAACATTTTTTTTTCTATTTTATTTTATGCAAATAAACCACATTTATTATAACACCAACACGGTGAGTAAATTATATAATTTTTCAATATATGCAGAAATCATATCCAACATTACAAATTTCACTTAGAACTTATTTAGGACTGATTTTTCAATACTCAGAGAAAATTTATCCAGAGACTAATTTTGATGTTCTGGCAGTATTTATAGGAGTATCTGTCAAAAAAAATATCAGTAGGATAAAAGTTATACGAGGAATGAAAAACCCGCCCTTAGAATTATACTGTATACACTACCGTTTGGTGACAACACGTTAGTGTCACGTGTAACTATTGGACAGATACAGGTAACATCATATAATAATAAAGAATCTTACATTTATTTACACACACACACATACGTGTGTGTGTGTGTATATATATATATATATATATATATATATATATATATATATATATATATATACATATATATATAATTTCAGGAAAATGGAGGTCAGTATCAAAATATTGAGATATTCATAATTTACTACAATGCTTTACTATCTCTTGACAACCACCCGGATATGAGCATGTCACCGGGACGTCATGGCGTCTACGCAAGACTTATCGGCGCCAGACAAAAAGTATTTTGTCACGCGCGGATTTCAAAATGATGAAAAATAAATGATTTTTAAAAAGTCCTGGAATAACTTCCATATTTGAAAATTAGTCAGTCAGAAATTATATTATTATTCAGTCTAACTTTCTCCTGCAATACCTTCTAATATAGAAGCAATATAAATTTCCCGTTTGATTTTTTTATTGTGTTAATAAATATCTGCACTTGAATCACTATTATCGAAATCTTCTTTTCATAAAATCATCAAAAACGCTAAGATGTTCCAGTACTTTGACAATACTTTTGTAATGGGATTTAATGGATTGTTAGATAGATTCAGCAGCAAAACGACTACTTTTATATAATATATATTTTATTCAAACTGCATTCACAATATATATATATATATATATATATATATATATATATGACCGTGCACAACAAACCACCAGCGATCAGGAACAGCCATATACATTACACTTTGACTGACTTTGACTCTATATGTTTCACTATAAAATTAGGACATAATACGATATTAGAAAAATTTCAGAGAATTAAAATCAAGGCAATGTGAACAGATATTGAATTACCTTCCCAAGAGCGCAGTCTGAAGACTTGAGTGGTGACGTGGCGCTTATCATCACTCTTCTTCCCCCGTGCCTGTTCAGCATCACTCGCCGAGCTCAAGTGATGCCCGCGGGCTCTCTACAAGTGGCCTACTCGCGGTGTTTCGATAAATTCACATTTGTGTCATCTCGTTTGATAAACACCAGTTTTTTTCTACATAAACAAATCTTCAGCGGTAAAAAGCGCTAATTGGATGTGACCTGGGGTTACATTAAATATTTATCATTATATTAAGTACAAGTTTTGCACGAATTACTGTTAACACGGTTTGAGAGGCACGGCTTTTTTCTTTCGCATTGTGTTTAAGGTTATGTTAATCAATATACGTTATTTAATCATAAAAACCTAATATAGTGGGTATATGCGATACATACCGTGTAGAGCTAACAAGTGCCAACAGCTGATGTAATTACGGCCAACAATTTATTCGCCCTAAAGAGTGTTTCATGTCTTTAGTTTAAGTCGGTTTTAAGGTTCCGTAGTCGAATTTCTAAGAACAAACCATTAAATTTTGTCATATCCGTCTCTCGGTCTTTATATCACAACTCTTTCAGTATAAACAATTGAAATGAAATTTAACAAGGCAATGTAGTTCAATTGTGTGAACACACAGAAATAAAAAAAATATCTTTTAATTTTTTTAATATACACCTCTTGACACATTGATTGCTATATCATTCCATTTTTAGCACGTACGCCAAAAATCTAAAAAGATCAATATAACGTTATTTATTCAATATAACGTTATTTATTCAATATAACTTTATTACAATATAACGTTATTTATTCAATATAACGTTATTTATTCAATATAACGTTATTTATTAAATATAACGTTATTACAATATAACGTTATTTATTCAATATAACGTTATTTATTCAATTTAATTTATTACAATATAACGTTATTTATTCAATATAACGTTAACTTTATTACAATATAACGTTATTTATTCAATATAACGTTATTTATTTAATATAACTTTATTACTATATAACGTTATTTATTCAATATAACGTTATTTACTTCAACGCAAAATGATTTCAGGTAATTTGCATTAATAACCAAATATTTTTCTTACTCCTGTATAATATATACCATGCAATATGTATATTTACATAATGAAAGATAATATTATTTTTATAATAGTTTGATAAAAAAATTATGTAGCTTTAAATGTTTAAATATGTACAAGTATTCAAATTTATACGAGAGTAAGGTAAAAAGTTCTCGGCCTGACAAAGAGATGGCGATCCAAACAGCAAAAAATGATGTTTCCTGTCTGGGTGTACGTGTCATTAGTTCGTATGACAAGTTTCAGCTTATTCTCTCAAGTAGTTTGTTTACACGAATTTTTGCAGTAGACGTCTTGCGTGTTTTTCGTTAAAATGGATAAACTTGAATATCGTGTAGTCATAAAACTCTTAGTTTTGGATGGAACAACCCTTAAGGAAATTCATCCGAAGTTTAGAAAAGTTTACGGGGACTCTGCTCTTTCAATATCGACCGTTAAAAAGTGAATTTAAACGTAGTCGCACGTCCCTCGAAGATGACCCACGTGAAGGACGGCCAAAATCCGCAACCACATCGGAAACCATCGAAAAGGTGCACGATATCGTATTGGACGACGGGCGAGTGAAGGTGACTGAGATAGCTGTGGCCGTGGGGATATCGGAAAAAATGTGGCAAAATATCTTGCACATAAAGCTCTGCGCAAAGTGGGTACCGCATTTGCTGAATGCCGATTAAAAGCAAATGCGCAAACGACTTTCACAGCAATGTTTGGACCGATCCAACAAGGATGTGACCGATTTTGTGCGGCGACTTGTCACCATGGATGAGTCATAGGTTAACCACTACACGCCAGAAACGAAACGGCAGTCGAAGCAGTGGGTGGAAGCCGGTGGTTCAGCGCCGAAAAGTGAAGTCGGTCGCTTTTGCCGGGATGCGAAAGGGATTCTGTTAATTGATTAGCTTGAACAAGACAGAACAATTACAGGCGAATGTTACTCCAGCTTTCTTGGCCAGCTGGATGCCAAAATTCACGAGAAGAGGCCTGTCTTGAAGAAGAAAAAAAAGACATCTTTAATCAGGACAACGCATCTGCCGACAAAGGTGCGCTGGCAATAGGAAAACTGCGGGATTTGGGGTACGATTTGTTCGAACATCCCCTCTATACGTTTGATTTGGCAACCTCAGACTTTCATCTGTTTCCAAACTTGAAGAAATTTGTTTTTGAGAAGTGCTTTGCGTCCAATGAAGAAATTGAGAGGGCCGTAGATGAATATTCCAGTTTCTCACTTTCTGGAAGGAATACTGATGTTGGAGAAACGCTGGACCAGGTGTGTTGAAGTCAAGGGGGATTATGTAGAAGAATAAATAATTTTTCAACTGAAAATGGCAGTCTTTTATTGTCAAGCCGAGAATTTTTCACCTTACCCTCGTATAGAACCTTCGTAATGCGAATGTTACTCGTTTTTGAAAGATTTATTTTAAAAAAGAAATAGCTTTTACATAAACAAAATAAGATTTATAGTATAGTAACGACTTAACGAGCAATACTCTAAGTGTTTTCCAAACGTTATGGCTTTACGACATTAATAAAAAAATATATTATTTTCGTGATTCGTGTGAATATATCACATACATATTATGAGAAATAACGCACTGAGCTCTCAACTAAAAACTATGTATCTAATGATTATATTTCTACTATATGAAAAATTAAAAAAAACCGTCCGCTGCAATTCGAGATAAGGACGCCAAATTAGAACATATAAGTATATTCATATTTACATTCGATTACAAAGATTCCGTGGCAATCTAGACGATATTAATGATAGTCTGTAACAAATGATGCAGGTGTAAATGATATATTTCAACTAATTTATTAGGGTTTCACACCTTGAAAGAAAAAAAAACAAACCCTTATAAGATCACTTGCATATCCTTCTATCCGTCGGTCACAGGCCTTTTTTCGAAAACCGTTTGATGTAGAAACTTTAAATATGGCTTACTAAGCCATAAAGCGTGTTAACCAGCATATATCACTGAACTAATATAGAGATATAAGCGGGTTATAATAGAATACTAATACTCAAAAATATTCATTTGGAAATTTTAGGGAGAGAGGGGAATAAAATACACGGAAAAAAATTTTCGTTTATTTAATTCCATATGTATTATGAGGTTTAACTTGAAATGGCTACAAAATACTTACAAAATATATTTTTGAGACTTAAGGCTTATAAGTCTCAAATATATTTTTCATAATTTTAGATAGTATATTTCAGAGATATACTGAAATATATGCAAAAATGTTTCCCCTTGTACATTTCCGAAATTACTAAACCTAAAATTATGAAAAAAATTTAATTTTTAGCCGCATACGCAACGGTTGTAGGAATACTAAAGCCATGATTATAGGCAACATAATTTTTTAAATATACATCATGTTTTTTTTTAAATATACACCATGTCTTTTTTTCAATTATGTACCATGTTTTTTTTAAATATACACCATGTTTTTACGTCTGTGGAAGATGCGTTATGCAATATATTTACGTTATGAAAAATTAATATTTTTGTTAATAGTTTAATGTAAATATTATGTACCCACCCTTAAATGTTTACAAGAGTCTAAATGGGAACCCTTGTAATGCGAGTTCTTCTCGTACTTCACAGGTTTTTTCAGTCACAGACGAATCATGATCCCGGTGGTCGGTTGGTTAAGCAGTCTTAAAACTTGAAAAAACACGGTTTAGCCAAAAAATCGGATGTAGACCTTGTTACAAATAAATTGCCATTGTGACAACCAAGTACGTCAGGTATTGATCAAAGAATAAATTATTTATTTATCTACTTTAGTGTATCTAACTGATACATATGGTGGACTTATTGCCATGATAACAATCTCTTACAGCCAAGCATAACACCAGTCCAGCCCCGCTCGACGAACGACCAGGAATCGAACCCGGCTCCACGCTGTGCGCCGCGCCGTCAAAGGCTGTAAACCTTGTGATCAACCCAACACACCACGGCGACGACTAATAATAATATGATTATATACAGGAAGATTTCTAGATTCTACTAAACTTGTATACATGTGACAATTTAACATTAGGTATACGCTACGCAACCCATACGTGTAGTTACCATAGCCTCTAAAAGTAAGAGTGTGTAGACTTGCTTCACTAATCCAGTACCAACATTATCATAACTTTGGAACCATTTGAGATTTCAGGATGAAACAAAGACTAAGTTGCTCCTAGAGTTACTATTTATAGCATGGCTAAAATATCAGTATCAATGAAAATATCGAGCTTTAGAAGATTTCGAGTAAAATCCGTTCGTACAAGCAGACAGAAAATTTAAGCTTTCATTTTGTAACATATTTTCATTGCATTCTAGAAGTCGATCATATTCTGGAAGCCACGTCTATCTAACTCCGGAAAAGCGTAGTTCTTAGTCAAAGGGACATATCTTCATTGCATTCTAGAAGTCCATCGTATTCCGGAAGTGACCTCCATCTAACGCCGGGAAAGGCGTAGTTCTTGATCAAAGGGATTACACTATATTTGTAAACGGCTTCCATGTGTATCAAGCGAATACAAAGATATTTATATAATAGAATATTATATATAATATATAAATATAATATATATAATATTCTGTTTTACATAACATTAGAGTTTACTCAAACTGCTGTGTCACTGTATCAGAAGATATGTTTATAATTATTTTAGTTTTTGATTTTAATTTCTCCACATCCACCACTATTATTTTATTTAAAAAATACAGTGGTACAGTTCTACAAACAAATTTGTTAAGTTTATTTTCTTGAAAAAATATCGTTTACTTTTACAAATATGGTCAAAAAATAACGCTACCATCCCTTTTTCAAATTTGTTGAGAATGTATATCAAAACAATTTAACATTTATTGTATCGACTTAAACCTGTTTCTTTTACAATATATATGCTCGGGTATCTAAAATAATCACTCCATTATAGCGAAAACTTACATACATACCTGTAATTCTCTGTTACCCTAGATAGAATTTCGAAAATTGTTAAACGCTTGCTACCATCGAACTGTTGACAAGTCTCTTAATTTATATTACCTACTTTGATATTTTCCGTACAAAATTTGTATATTAGAACTGTGTTTAGTAAAAATTATGTTAAATTCACTTTACGTAGCTCTACATTTACCAATTAATGGTGAAAACACCAAAAAGGTAATACTGCTTTATTAATCAATCAGAAGATCTGACAACTTTCAGCACACTTTGTAAGTGTGTCGAAGGCACTCGATGTACCACTACACCCGAATTACTCCTTTCCACGTTAAAGGCGGTTCCGTACGAACACGATTATATTTGTAAATCAACCTCATGATCATTTGCATTTTAATGAGGGCAGTTCAAGGTTATGGCGAGTTTTGTCGAAGCCGCGGCCCAGTTACGCTCTCGGCGAGCGTAAACATCGGCACCACGTCATTCCTAATCAATAAATAACGAAATGGCGGATGTACGAAATGCGACATGTTCGACAATATAACAATGTTATTTTATGAATGTTAGGAGACGATATTGATAGATTATTTAGGTTTAAAAGGGCAACGCGAAAAGTAGAGTTAAATGGTTTAACAATCTTTTGAAATAGTCTATCAACTCGATATTCGCTAAACACTGGATAATTTAAGAAGTAAATTGTTATAGTCGAGGCCTTATAGACGAAAAGCGACGCTAGTTTGTATTTTCAACCGGATATTAAGCGTGTTCCAATACTCACTTGGCCAATTCTTTTTAATACACAGCAACTACGGAAACCTATATTAGGCGTGTTCCAATACTCACTTGGCCAATTCTTTTTAATACACAGCAGCTACGGAAACCTATATTAAGCGTGTTCCAATACTCACTTGGCCAATTCTTTTTAATACACAGCAGCTACGGAAACCTATATTAAGCGTGTTCCAATACTCACTTGGCCAATTCTTTTTAATACTCAGCAGCTACGAAAACCTATATTAAGCGTGTTCCAATACTCACTTGGCCAATTCTTTTTAATACACAGAGGCTACGGAAAACTACATTAAGCGTGTTCCAATACTCACTCGGTCAATACTTTTTATTATCGTCGATAGGTTTATTATGCTGAGCTTTCATACATGAACCACAAAAAGTTACTTATTGCAAAAATGTACGTGACTGGCCAGTATCTCTTTAAAAATCAACTATTGAACATTTCAAATACTTTATTTTAAATATGTTCGAATCCAGTCGTTATTTGTTAGGTTATTCAGTTCTTACTACTTCTTTCATATCTTCTTATGATGGCAGTAAAAAAAGTCTAATTTCATCTCTTCATTTAAAAAAAAAATCAAATTTTTAAGTAGTTTTTGAGATCTTCAATGTTAGAGTCTAGTTCGTTCATCATTTATTTTGATTTTTATACATTTATATCTTGACTAAAATTATGAATGATATGAATATTCACACAAGATAAGGAAAGAGCCTCAACATTTCATACAATTCGAGATCTGATTGCTAACAGCATTAACAACAATTAAAAGGAAGTTCTGTTTCGTCTGTGGTCATGTAAGTTTCGTAATGTAACATTTTATTTGTAAATGTTTCATTGGCACCATATTATATTAATATACTTCCAAATAACATAGAAAATTAAAAATTAATTTGATAAAAAAAAGAATATTATATTTGTCAATACTAATACACAAATGCAAACAGATGTCTTCAAATACCTATTCTTTGATTGTATGCGTTCTTTATTCGAAATCATCTTTTTTTTCTTATCATGCTTCTAGGTAACTTTACGAAAGTAAATGCAGCCGAGGTAGAGCAACTCAAACATTTCCTAATTAAATTTGTCTACGTAAAACTTTACATATAATGAAATCAAATAATTCGGGTTGCTTTTTCAAACTACCTACCTATTATCTATTTATTGATGAATGAAAAAAATTAAATTTGTAAAATAACATTCTTTCCTACTTCAAAAACACGACTTTAGCACAATTTGGTACCTATGTGATATAAGCACCACTGAAAGTTCTTTTCCTACATCGCAGCGAGTCAAAATGATTCAATGTCGATAAATATGATTGAGATTTACCGTGCACAAAAACAGATTAAAATGTTTTGTGTACTTGAACACAGAAAATCTTGAAAATAAACACTTATGGCTAAATTTGTATTGTTTTTAGTTGGAAACAGATATAAATAATTTATTAGTATTTGCACGTTTACCCGTTATCAATAAGCTTTTTTAATGTTTTAAAATATAATCTATAAAAGTCTATTTTTTACCTTTTCCTATTAATATTATCTATGCCCATATTCACAACCTTCCTTTCTTTTTTTTTAATATATATGGGAATTTCGAGAGAGGCACTGTTAAATTTCGCAGGCAATTTGATTACTTAATAGGTTATTTGACTATATTTTTATTACTAAAATGGAATAAGTAATAACATTCAAAACGGTTAAAATGAATATATCATCCATAGGCCTTTTCATTACAAAGTTACAACGACTTAAAAACTTACGAACTACGATTCGCGCGACAACGCCCCTTACAAAACACAACTGGCTTATGACGTCACTGGCTAGTTACATAGCGTCAATTATAAAGGAGTCTATTTAATATTTTTAGTATCTCGTTAAATATTGCGTTTAAATTATATATTGCATATTATAATTTTTTAATTTTTTTGTGTGGAAATTAAATTCATAGTAACTTTTTCAATTTAATGAAAAGAAAATTACACTTTTTCCAATTTTCCTTAGAAGTTTCGATTAATTGTTTGTTTAAACCTACTCTACAGTTTTAAAACATTTTTATAAAAATATAGACATCAAATCCTATTGCGGTCTGATACTTGGTACGATTTATCATAAATTGTATGAAGTTATAGCCGATCGATTGTCTAATTATAATGGCTCTTAATCGAAACGCTTTTAACTCCGTGTAAAGGGCATGAGTAGATTCAGTGCGTCTACGACAGAGACATCTATATAAAGCACGCGCTCGCCACAGTGTCCGATTGTCAGCGCGCGCGTTTACAGCTCTCTTAAAAACTTAACCAATAGGTAATCAATAATAAGTCACAAGTTACGTTGTTATGCACAATAACATAGTGATGGTCGTGTCGAGCACAGTATGACAATAAAGTGATAATTCGTAGTGTCTTCCTTATTGTATTCGTCGAACTGATGTACACCTGGCGACATCATCTTACTGATTCAATTTCTGAAATCTTCTAATTTATTTTCTTAAAACATTATAAATAAAACGAAAGCAATGAATACAGCAAAAAATGTCGATTAGATACCTCTTCAGCATTTGTTTCGAATTCGATACATGAATTGGTTCATCTTAATATTTATAGTCTTCCCTAATTTGTATTTTGATTTGGTAATATTTCCGTTGTTTGCAACTTCCGTTCTAACACCTAAATTGTAAAATCTAGAATAATACTATTTGCATCTTTAAGTTTGTGGCCTAATTTTTTTTTGAAGTAAAGCTTCTTTTGGCGCGTTATGAAAAAACGATGAGTGAAATTTTATGACGGGCGCATGCGCACGCACGATGCAGGAAAATCGACAGGATGATGCAACAAAAATCGACAGGGTGATGCAACAAAAATCGACAGGGTGAAGTTACTCACTAAATATATATTTCCATGCGTGTAATAAATAATACTATGTTCATGATAATTATTGAGTTATTTGTAAATACACAATACGTGTTCTATATTGACACAAAATCTAAGTTATATCTGTATTTTTAAATAATATTTTTTAGTAATTCAAATTTAATAGTGGTCCATATAACAAAAAACATTTATTTATTGTGAATATTCCTTATAGAAATAGTGCTTATAAGTTTTTTTATTTATTATACTTGCATTCAAATAGGTCAGAGAGAAAACTCGAACTTTTTATAGTAGGTAAATGCTTTAATACATAGTATTTTGGTTAACTGCAACATATTGCTAGTGTAGCAATAACTTGGCCTAATTGTATGCACGCGGAAGTCTTAAATAAATAAAAAATAGCTTACAAAAATTATACAAGAGATTAATATTTGCTTTAATACCATTTTAAATGAGGAAAAAATCATTTGCAGCTTCTATAAGTGGATATTTTTATTCATATGTTGATAAAATTTTTTTTCCTTATTAGTGAATAAAAATTCCATTTCAAATTTAGAATAAGGAGCTATGAAAGCAATACAAATAAAATGAAAAGAACTAACCCACAATTTTAGGCTAATTGAGTCAGGGCAACGCCCAGTTACGACAGATTATAAAGTACATAATAGTCAAAATGTCTAAACGATATTCAGTTTACAATACAAAATTTAACAAATGTGATTGATATTTTTATAAAATATTTTTTTTATTACCTAATCGGTTAATTAGTCAATTATTTTAAAAGAAGCTTCTTGCCGCGTAGATTTCATCATCAACGAGAAGTGATGACATATAATTAAATATTAGTGAAACTTTAGTATATGATCTGTATATGGAACGTCAATATATACTAATAGATTGGATGTTTTATTGAATTACGTTTTAAATATAAAGGAATTGTTATGTAGATTATAAGTATATATTTGGTTATAAGTAGATTCTCTCTAAAAACCAATAATACGTAAATACTAAATCTAGTCATATCCCATCAATCTTAAAAATTTAACCTTAATATCTGTTCCTGTTCCATGTTCATGTCAATATCTAATTTATTATTTCACTAATATAGACTTTATCGTTTTTATTAATTAAGTATATAGTCTATCCTTAATGTATGTACGCATAAATTTTAAATAAACAAATAATTGGCTTACAACAATTATATATAGCATATTTTCTGTAATGACTAAACACATAAAGAAGAAAAAACAAATTTTAGCTTCTATGACTTCCTGTGTATAAAATAAAATGATTACAATCAATATAATTTCTTTGTATATTGTCTGGTTCTCAAGGTATACTGTATCAATGTCAATGCAAGAGTTACGCATGCACACTGATCATTATACACGCACACAGATTGTTGCGCAGAATCATAAAAACGACGCAGTAATATTGAGTGATACTGTATTACTTTCATAGATTCTGGTAACTCTATGATTTTCTTATGTTTTTTTCGTGGCAAATTTATTTATTATAATGAAGCTTAAATGCAATTATGATTCGGAGAATGTTGGAAATAAATAATATTTCGTTATTGAAAAATGAATTATTTCTCTGTAATAAAGGTCCAAATCAAAAATTGTTATAGCTTGTTTTTGTCTTATATTTTCCAACGGAATCTGAAAAAAATTCTCGCTATATGTCTTATTCTTGCAAAAAAACTTGCCCATTTAAAATAGGTTAGTTTATTACGCTTTTTTAATTCAATAATTTCCCAGTGTTGGAGAAAAACCTGGTTCTGGATTTTTTTAACATTCAATTATTCATTGCAACTATGGCGGAATATTACTTTAAAATAATTACTTGAATTATGACATAATAATGAACTAATTTTCTCAAATTATAAATATACTTTTTAAGTTATAAATGTCTAATTTTGAAACGGTAATGAAATAAGATATTAAACTTACCATCTGACCACAATATCTACCTGCTCTCAAATTCATGTTTAAGAAGTGTTAGATGGACATCTTTAAAGACTGCTTTCGAAATATGAGAATATGGTATCCCTAATTCTATACATTTATTAGTTACTAAAATTGGTCCTTAAATGTTTGTGTGCCATAATCTATTAGTCATCGTGTACTTACCATAGGAACTAGTTGAATTTCATGTCGATACGATAGATTAAAGAACTGTTTCTGTTGTATATTTTTTAGCTTCATCTATATTAAATTTTCATTAATAATAAAATTATGTACGGTTTTGTAGCTTATCAATGAGACTAAAATGTTATTTTGAATATTTCCTCGTAATACATAAATATTTTTCACTGTTAATATTTCGAATATTAATAATAAAATAGACATTAACATGTAAATGCAAAAATTTCTAAATCGTCTGATATTAAAACCTTCAAATAACAAACCAAATGTTGAGGCAACAGATAAAACATTTACACTTCGTCACGCAAACAAATAGCAAGATATTTACCTCTTTTGCAATCGCATCGAGGGCTTGTTCTTCAGCAGTAGCTTTTGTTTGAGTCCTCTGCCGTCTGGCTGAGTTGTTCGTGGTGTCCATGTTGGCCCGATTTGCGACTACCGTTACCAACACCTGCCGCAAAGCAAACAACACAACACATAAAAAGGCAATCATAACGATTTACCTGCTGACACATTTAATGACAATTACTACACTGACTAAACCACAACCACGATCGTAATAAAAGTTATATGAGAATTCTGCACAAACACATATAGAATACATCAGAGACAATTAGACAGTGCAAGAGTCGTACATGTACAATCATGCTCGTACAGTTAGAAGAGTGTCAATTAATTACATAACAGTGGCTTACACAGTGTGTGTATTCATGAGGAAATAGAGGTAAATTAATGCATATTAGAATACTAAAAGTTATGACTAAAAGAAGCATTTATAAAAGTAGTAAAATGAATTTGTACACAAAAAATATAGATTGTTTTTATCACCCATAGAAAATTAAAATAATTAAGAAACAAGACAGTAACATATTGCGTAAGAATAATTTCTGATAATCCATTGTAATTAATCTAATTTGCACATTATGGTGCGTCAAAATTATCATGGTCGCCTTATATAGCCGTAAACGAGTATGGTTATACCGGACTAGTGTAACTCCTATTGTGGCTTGTGCTGGCCACCAGATAAGACTGCTTGTGCGTATGTATCATAAACGATATGACTGCCATCAGCCCCCCCTCCCACTTATTACACAATGTAATGGATGCTTCGAAACTAATTAAAGTATTTTAATAATTTTCACATCCAAAACCTCCTCTGCATTGATTTTCTTCATAAATTTTCTATCATATCACAAATAATTACAATGCAAGACTGCTGCTCATGACAACAGTTGTGTACCGAACTGAAGGTTGCCAACAGCCAAACCACTCAATTATTAAGTTCACTGGGCCCAGCCACTAGATTAAGCTGGTAGATCTGGTCCCCAAATATTGTATAAAAAATTTTACAATAGAAATTGTTCCGAGCTGTTTATGTCTGTAATAGTTTAAATGGGACCTTAGAGTTATTTATCAGAATTAATTAATGTAAATTTGAATATTTAACTCAAAAATATAAAGCATAAGAGGTCCATTTCCAACATATACAATACTCTAATAGAATATCCAACCTTCAGGGGAGGCGAAAACACTGAAATAAATATAATGCTATTCGCATATATAATACTCATTGTTTAAAAAAAATTTAAATGTAGTAATTAAATATTTATTGCATTATAGTTGTTTAATTATTTTGAATTCAATAATTCTATTCCTATAAAAAGAAGAGGTTTTTACTGATTAAACAAAAAGTATTATTAAACTGTTTATTTATTTTTTTAACAAAGTAAATTAAATCCATAAAGTACTGCAAATAGTATGTTAAAACATTCTGTGCAAAATTAATTTTTACAGAATAAATTATTTCCTAAATTTTACCCTTTAAATATTTCATAAGTTTTATTATGATATCAACAAAAAAATATTCACAAATATATATACATATTCAACTTAACATTTTTATCGGTATTAAGTAGAGCAGAAAGGATTAAGGCCATTTCAAATAGATTTAAAGTGGTTTGTTTGAGGCATAATATATATACTCAGTATATACTCTTGTATATGTGAACTTTCTCCTATTGGAAAAGCCAGTCAGATGTCAAATTTTATCGGAAGATAATCAACTTCTTCATTTAGACATAGAAATTCATATTAATCCTCTTGGATCAGTGTCTATATGTGTCCAATGCGAGATCATCATATGTAGCAACCGGTGCCCGTTCGTTAGTTTTCAACAATTGCTGCACTTTAACACGTTTACTTTTTGCTTACTGATATAATAAGCTCTCCTCTGCTGTAAATTTTTCCATAATAATTTTATAAACTCAGAGTTAAAGATTTCTAGTCTAACTAATATAAGTAAAAGTATAAATTGCTTTAAAAAATGAAGCTTAAAACTAGACACCAAAGATGAAATGTTAAATAACAAGTTGCTCTTTTTATTTAATTTTTAAAAGAAAAATAAACATTCACTATATAATCTACATTACCTGTCTTATGGTAACTAATAAATGTTTAATAAACTGTAGAGGATAGTACTAAAAGACTTAGTATTCATCTAAAAATAATTTTATTAATGTCTCAGTAATGTATAGAAAAGTAAACTGTCAGATTGCTATTTGCCTGATTCTTGTAGGGGTGCAATAGACTATAGGTCGATAACATGTTTATAATAATATCTTCATGATGTTAAAGTAGCCATAGTGAGTAACTTAGGTCAATGTTAGAATAAATACAAGACACCATTCCCGAGTCTTTTCTTGATTTAGATTTAAAATTATGACTACTTATTTCTCATTTTAAATTTGTACTCCATCTACAAAAGCCTCAGGTGCTACTGAAACTAGCAATGCGTGAACTAATAACAAAACTCTGTGGCCAATAAGCAGTAATGAAATATTTAATTGGAAAATATATTTTTTTATTAAATATAGCCCAAACATAAAACTTGAAATCATATTTTAAGGAAAACATTAAATTTTTGTGCTGTAATTAAGTTTTTAAATTTCCCCATAGATTAACTATTGTTAACTATAATAAATATATATTTATTCTTGATTTTACAAAATAAAATTGAAATCTTATTTCTTTTCTCTATATTAGGCAGTACATACTGATTTCAATGAGAAATTTAAGAAACTTCAAACACTCTTAATTTCAGCAGAAAAAACTTTGTGCTTGCGTATTTAAAATATTGTGTTTTAATTACAATAGGTGCTTCAAAACTAGTGAGTGATACTAAGATATATCTTACATGATACAGGCAATTGCACTATTTACAGAGATAATGTTAATGCTTATTACGAAGGACAGGAAACTTGTTTGGAAAAAAACCATATATCATTAAATAAAAAATAGATTGAAATAAATACTATAAATGCAATTACATAGAAAGGTAATGTACTATTAATTATGGATGGTCATCTTACTTGCTAATATTATTATCAGCACTTGAAAAATCGTACAATGAGTTACTTAATAAAAAGACTGAAAGGCATCGACTCTATTATAATCACAATAAAACTTAAAAAGTAAGACAAATGTGGATATGAATGTCGACAAAGTCTAATCAGTTAAAAGTAAATGAAAGACAAAATTACAAAAATAAAAAACAATTTTTATACTTGAAGAATGTTTTGAGGCAAATATTTATTGTTATGAACTGATTGTGATAGTCGTAAATATAAATAAAAATTACATTTTGATAATGTCAAAATATACAATCTACAATTAAATTGTGAACTTCAAATATATGTATGGAACATCATGTGAAAAAAAAATATTTCGATAAAATCAATGGGAACATATGTAGATATTAGTTGAGAAAATGTCCCTTATACTGTTAAATTCATAGAATGTTCATAGAATTCCAGAATAGATTACATTAACAGAAAAATGGGTTTCAATGTTATCTTTTTTAGCGTTACAATGTGCGGCATGCATGATAAATATAAGCATTTAAGCATATATGACTTTTAAATCTGATCTCAGATACTATAAATTATGGAAATAATTCAAATATTTATACAATTTATTACTGGTGCTAAAAGAAGAACGATAACCTCAATCCTTTTGCATAGGGGAAGTATAAAATAATTTAAAACAATTAAACATTAATAAAACACAGATTAAAAATACTAGCATCTATAGTGATACAGTTTGGACAGCAGGAGGAACTGTTAAGTTTTATTCTCCAATGCTGCTATGTCCGAACAATTATTGGATATTCGAGAAGGAGGAAAAAGCTCAGAGATTACAGAATCTCAAGATTTATAGGGTAAGATAGACAGCAGAAAAACCAGTTACAAAATGAAAACTAAAGACTTAGAAAACTAGATCACGTTTTCAGATTTAAATGTAACCAGTGCTACTACTAGCAATACTCAAAAGTAAATACTTAGTGCAAAACTAAAAAAAGACGATAATGATAATAAGGCAAATAAAATGCAAATAGGTAACAAGTAGAATGTCGCAATGTACTTACAATTCAATTAGTGGCATAGAACACGAAGAAGATAATAGTGTAAGATGTGATAACTGTACTAAGTACTAACTAATGTGTACTGATAACTTGGTACACATTAGGTGATAAATTAATATATAGTCAGACTAATATATTCAGGAATAAAAGAAAAGTGGAGTTACATTGAAAGGTTTGCATTAGAAAAAAAGTAGTTGTTGTAGTTACATTGAAAGGTTTATATTAGAAAAAAAGTAGTTGTTGTAGTTACATTGAAAGGTTTATATTAGAAAAAAAGTAATTGTTGTAGTTACATCGAAAGGTTTATATTAGAAAAAAAGTAGTTGTTGTAGTTACATTGAAAGGTTTATATTAGAAAAAAAGTAGTTGTTGTAATTACATTGAAAGGTTTATTTTAGAAAAAAAGTAGTTGTTGTAGTTACATTGAAAGGTTTATATTAGAAAAAAAGTAGTTGTTGTAGTTACATTGAAAGGTTTATATTAGAAAAAAAGTAAATAAGTAACACAACAATAATTAACAAGTATCCATAAAACGTTTTATTTATATCCTAAAACACCTATGTATGAGAAAGAGTTAAGTATTCATCATAATTATTGCGAGCTATATTTATGATTGTTATTTGATTTTTATCTCTGATAAAAGGACACATTTTTTTATTTTTTTTGCTTTTTAGTTTCATCAATTTGTATCACTAGAATGTACAAATAGAGGTTAAATACAATGTTTCACATTTGTAGTACAAACGAATGAAAAAGAGTAATTCATACGTTTTATTTTTTTTTCTGTTTAGAAAATATATTTGTTTTACATTACTTTAAGTAATCTAAAAACAGATTATTTAAAAAAAGATAAAAAGATATTTTAAGTAACAAGAAATATTAATATCGAAAGTATGTATTTCGACTCCTCAAAATCAGAAAATGTACTATTTGGTGGGAAACTGGCCGAACTTTATTTTGTTGTTATATCACAGTACTCATCAAACTACCCTTAGTATAATGTTTTATCTACTGGGCATTTTTAAAATATTAATGAATCAAACTTTTGAGATTTGAAAGATCACATTACTGACAGATTAAATGTAGAATAGATTTAAGTTGTAGTAATTTAAAATGAATTTATATTAATTTTTTTGACCATATGGTCATTTTACCCTTTTATATTTATGTTTATTATAAGCGTCAGCATTGAAAAAAACAACACTAATATAGGTAAATAGCAAAACTAAACAAATACACAACTATCTCAAATAGATACTCCTAAGATAACAGATCAAGAAAAAGATATTTGGAGAACTAACACATATTCAAGAAGTTAGTTGATAATAGTGTTAGAAAGGTGGCTTTCATTAGAATGACATATGCTATAGACACAGTGACCATTAGCAATATAAATTGAGTAATAATATAAAATTCTTTGAATTATTCCCATACCAGACATAACTATATGCTATAAATTCTTCCAAATTCTGTTTTTATTATCACTAATAGATAACAAGCTAAATTTACTAGATAACAGATAAAAAATAACATCTAATTAAATACAAGTACATGCAATAGACCTGAATTACATACAGGGGTGTGAAATATGATAATGACTTGGCGGGTAAGTAGGTCAACTATTTCTTAATGAGTGCAAGAAGAAACGCCTTTGTTTTGTGTATGTTATCAATACAAAATCGCTATTATTAAATGCACAAGGAAGTGAAATGTCAAATTAGGACAAACATTCATTCTATATAACTTTAAAATAACTCAACAAAAGCGTTATACAGTTACATCTCGGCTACACGTGGGTGCACGAAAGATATTTTATACGGGAACCACTAATTTAGTTTAGGAAAAAGGATGGGCACACAGCCAACATATTTTTTTAACAGTTCTGTCTAAATGACATCATACTCACACTGTCAGAATAATGTCAACACATAGTTTTAAACCATAATTCTTAGATGATAATCGGGACAACACTCAATAACCAAGGTATTAATCACTAACTATCATCATATGTTGTGAAATATGAACAAAAATGTTTAAAAACACCAACAATTTAGAATTGCTACCTACACGAGTTACACTGACGACAGAACACTCAACACTCCACTTATTGGAAATAAACTAATTACAACTTCTTTTAGGCTACGAGTTAAGGACTTACGGCAAAGCCACTGAAAAATTCATATTAATGATTAGACGATGCTGAATATATTCAACAAACACTGGGAAAATAATTTTATTTCACGATCAGTCATTTTCCAATTCAACCACACTGTTCGCGTGTGGTTGGAACTGTTCGAAACCTTAGTTGCTGATACATTAAAAAAATAAATTTAAATGAGCTTCTGAACGCTACTTTTCTTAAAGGAATCTTGTGTTTAAACCACTAAGGTTTAATTTAACATCTGTGTTCTAGATAATTAATATTACTGATGACAAGACGGATGTATGATACAATTATTTGGAACATCGTAGACAAACTGCTTTTTATTTTGGAAGAACATGTTTTTGCCGGGTGGCGGTCGTTATCCCATGTATTCAAGGTCAGCCAGTTTTTAATTCTGATTTATGTTTCAAAAAGATTAAATTAAATATAATATTTTTATTGTTTTGAGTAAGGAATATTAGCGTGAACCAGTATAATTTTTATATACGAAACCGACATAATTTATTACAATCTCGTGAATTAAATTTAATAAAAAGAAAGTATTGGGTAAGAATAATTAATAATGGAATTTCAATAAATTATTTATTATATGCTTTTATTTTACATACCTTTAATTTTTATAATATTACATGTATCATTTTGTTACATGAATAAAAATTGTTGTTCAATTGTCTTGTAAGGTTGCAATGAATAAATTATGATTATTTATTAAACAATTTCAGTTCAAAAAAAAAAATTATAGAAGAAATATATAACATTGTTGATATAATTTCTCAAAAGTTATAGAAATATTAATAACCGTTTTATAACATTTTTAAATCTTTCGCAATTTTTGTTTAGTAAAAGAATTTTAAATGTTACTGAATTTATTTTTATTGACATATTAATACACGTGACATTTTAGACTAAGATTAAACATAACAATTTTAGTGTTATTGAAAAGCATCAGCGTATATAATATTGTTATTAAGTAATTGTATATCTCGTAAACATTGTTTATTAAACTGCTAAGACAAATCATAATATCATTAAAGCAAAGAAAATTTATGTTTAAATAATATACAACACTTTTGTAATGGTCAGATAATATCAGAGGTTAAACAAAAATCTTTTATTTTTAAAGATTTTTACTGTGCGTAGCAAGTATTTGATCGTCTATGAATTAAACTCTATTTCGATTTAAATTTTGACACTTGACAGCAGTTTGTTATGAATAGTGAATTAAACATTCAGTTGGTCCATAAATACTTGGATACTTAAATTTTCATTATATTTTACCACATGAAAAGATCATCTATAGATTCATATTCCATAATATAGAATATTCTAGAGGCTTTAAGTCAGTGGGTGTATAAAGGCGCACACACGTCGCGTCATTCAATTTAAAATAAACCCACGCTAGTTGTGATTAATTATGTTTTAAGAGTTTAAATTAAGGTTCGGTGCGAGAAAAATGGCTGATAATTTTATCAGTCAATAGAATAATAAGAAGGAAGCGCTGCTTATTCAACTGTGAGCTACTGGTTTAAATATTTTTAGAAACGTGAAACAAGTTGTGAAGACAAACTTCGCTCAGGGCGTTCGGCGACTTTAGACCAAGACGCATTATGCAGCGACTTAAAAGTGCATCCCGGTGCGAGTATCCGAGATCTGGAGCAATCATTAGGGTGAGACCATACCACTATTACCCAAGAATTACACAACGGAATATCGCAGAAGTCTGAGTCAATTTACAGCTTGTGCATTGACTGAAACCAATTGCGCAGCATGTGTCACTATGTAAAAATTTGCTTTTGTGTCCACAACAACAGAACTTTCCCAGATCTATCATCACTGGAGATGAGTCATGGGTTCACTATGACGATAATAAAAGTCGGGCCTAGTGGCTACCTTACGGTATAAGCATGCCGCCTCAACCAAAAACCCAACACACAAGGCAAAAAATTTCTATTGTCAGTATTTTGGGATTTGCAAGGCATGCTATTTTGGAAGCTTCACAATGCAAATGAGTCAAGTAATGTTTATTGTATACGGAGAACTCTAAAAGTTGGCCGCAGCATGGGATAAAAAGCGATTGAAATGACTTAGTATCACTCCCATCAATGCTTGTCAGTATGTTGTGAAATCCATCTATAGCATATTGTATACGTATAGTCCAGACTTCATTCCATCTGATTACCATCTGTTTCAGTCTTTAATATTTGTGGAAAAAAGGTTGATAACATAAAAACGACATCACGGAATATTTTATACACCAGCCGTCTACTTTTTGGGAAGAAGGAATTCTCTCTTTGCCTAATAGATGGTTATATATTGTAGACCGTGATATTCACCATATTTTGTTGATTGAATGTTTTATACAAATAAATAATGAGAATTTTGTCTTAAATGAAAGAATAAAAGTAAAAAATGAAGTGTTAACAAAAATTGGGGCTTGGTTGCAATTATTATATTAAATGAAGAGATATGAAAAAAGTTTACCGTAAATTTTTCTACTTAATTGCCATTCTTAGTAATCCTGAACATTGAATTTGCAAATACAAATAAGAATCAATAAAAAACAAACCCAAAAAATTGAAGAGGATCGCAGAAAGTAAGGTTATAAGTTACGTTTGATAACCAAGTGACTGGCACTTCTTTATAGAGTGTATTTTAGATCAATTACTTATTTATAATGAAATAATTAAGCCCAAGCTGTAATTTGTTACATATTTTGTTTTTTATGTTTATTTTTTCATTTAAACAAAAAAAATCTGGGAAATTTGTATTGCTACTAAACCAGTCTTATACCCACCAACCTAATATTGTTTATGCTACTATTGCCGTGAGAAACATATTGTGCTACCCTAACCACTGATGGCCTACCTAGGTATACTAAAATTTTCTATATTTAATCTTTATGTTGGGACTTTATAATAAAACAATGTTTCTTTTTCCAAATGAAAAATATTTCCGTTTTATAACTTTTGCGCTGCCTTCCATCCCTCCATATGCTCTCATTTTTTGTCTCTCTAATCTTTAACCATAAATTATCTAAATAAATTGGCTCTATAAACTTATTTTTAGTTTTTATTTCGCATACTGTTTTTCGTTATTTAATTTTTTTCAAGAATAATACTAGACTTACCAGCATTCATATGTACATTTTTCTATAGAGAAATATTACGTTTATCAAAATAAATAGTGATGGGGTCTCACAGGTTCAGTAATTATAAATTAGGTCAATTCCTCTATTAGCTTTACTTTCATCATATCAAAATTATATTCCGGAATTCATTGTTCGTCCGTGCTATATCCAATATTTTCCCATAATTTTGCCATTTTGCTTGAGACATTCTCATAAATCTCTTTGAGACCTTATAGGCGCACCCTGGTAGCTCTTATACTGTTTATCTTTTTTAAATGTAAGAACATTTTATTGCAATTAAATGAAACTACGTGATGTAGTATGATTTCTACTTTCTTTAAGTTTTTTACCACGACCTAGGTTTCATTGTGTTACAACATCTTCAGGTGGGCTATTAGCAAAGATAGTTTCATAAGTAGTTTCATTTAATTATGAATTTCTACAAAATTAACGCCAAATATATTCAACATTTTATTAATTTAATTCCATTCTTTTGGTACTTGTCTAAAATTTTGAAGGATTCATAATCTAAAATCAAACAATAAAATGTGAATCAATGTTAATGAAACAACGAAAGTATTCCATTTCCTAACATATTCAACTGCTATATTTAACTTCAATTCCACTAGAAGAAAATGAATTTATTAGAATTAGTAATTGTTAACCATATTAAATTCAAAATTATTTATCAGTTGTATTTATTTTTATGCAGTGTTTAATTTGTGGTGGGAAGTGCTTTTTGGGAAGGACCAGCAGCGAAGGGACAGACATATAAAAAATATATAGATATACACAAACATGTGCAAGTGTCCACCGAGACCGCCTCTGATAGCTCTGAAAACGGCATTGAAGGTGTAGTAGATTGAAAATATGTCTCAATAATTGAATCGTAGGCACTCAAAAAAAAATAAACTCTTGACGTAATTACCCCGACTTATCGAATTATAACTTTAATCATGACCATCAAAAGCTAATTGTTTCTTACCTAAAAATAAAATAGTGTCTATTAAATTTTTTAAATTATTTATATTTCTATATCATTAAGTTCCCGATTCGCAATAACTAGTTTCTCCTCGATATAAATTTCTATAACGTGAAGAGCTAAAATTTTGTAGTTTTACTGTGCACGATAAATGTTTCTTCAGAATTAGCATATTTTTTACCAGAATTTGTCAAATTACCTAGATTATCAAAACCACCTTTATTCCATATACTATATTCATTTTTGAATAATAAACAAGGCCAGCGAAACGTTTTATTTAAAATGCAACTTTTTATTAGCCACCAATACTAATCCTAAAAACTACTGTGAAAATGCCGTATAATAGATTTATTAGAAACTAATTATTTTTTTTCACTAAAAGATAAATTGAAAAATCCTACTTTAATCATGTAATAAACAGAGCAACATTCAATAGTCACTTTGTGTGTTTACTTTCACGGCAAAAATGCACGTCAAAAAAAATAAATTAATAAAATATTAAATTTAATGCACAAGAAAACGGGTTAACACAGTTAGTATTTCACTGACAAAATATGATACATATATTTAAAAACTGGAACACTATTAAAATTATTTTCGAATAGGAATGATAAATTGACAACACAGAGATCGTTATAATAACATAATGATTCATTGTTTGTATGCAAATGTCATAAATACAGGCTTGTTTCAATCTGAATATGGTCGAATGTAGTCTAGCAAGCTTTAGCTTGCCTTGAAATTATAAACTGACGTTCTAAAGTAAGATAATTAATTTTAATGTCGTATGGACCATTTATGATTAGAGTAATTGTAAACTGATACAATAGAGGAATGTAGTTTGTTCATTTTATCTAAAATTCAATGTACAGATACGTTCGCTTTGTGTATGCAAACTGTAAATCATATACTGAAATACGGAATTTGCTTGATAATTATTAAATAGTTTAAATTTTCGTAAATATGTGATATATATATGCTAAATGTAAAGGGCGAGCTACATATAATTGCTTATAAGGCACTGCGAGCCATTGAGTGTTTTGAACTGTAATATTTCTATAATTGTATATAAAATATATTGTGCCGTCATTGTGGTGTATTGGGTTGGTCACAAGGCATTGACGGCTTGGTGCATCGCATGGACTCAGGATCGATTCCCAGCCGCTCATCGAGCGGGGGGGGGGGGTGGCTGGACTGGTGTTTTGGTTGGCTGTAACAGATTGCTTTCGTAGCAAGAAGTCCGCCGTATGTATTAATTGTATGCTTTAATGTATGTACATAAATAAAAACAATACTAGAATTCAAGGGCAACTAGTCGAAAGTTCAATAAATAAGTAGACAATAAACTTTTACATTTCCTTAATTTACTTACAAAAAACGCACTAACATCTTTTATAACACCTTTCAAACTTGTGAAAAATTAATATAACACAATAATGTTATTATTATACAGATAAGTGTATTCTAATCACTTTTAGTCTTGGGTGTTTCCTCCTTGTAATAAAGGAATATGAAGGAAAATAGGAATACTCCTGCCATCATAGAGAATGCACTTGCATAATAAGGATATGCACTTGGTATAAATCTCTCATATTGTGTGTGTTGCAATGGCCGTACCGAAACCTGCGGAAAAAAAATATTTGAAAAATTATGTTTATATTTATGTGATAACGACTTAAATTTCAACATTTAAGAACAATCACAGACCTTTTTGAATTGCTGAATAAATTAGAAAATTAAACTGGAACATGGAAAAATTACCAAAATCAATTTACATTAATATTTCTGACGACGTTTGCGTCTGGAAATTAATTACCCTAATCTGAAATATCGACGGAAAACTTTTCAATAAATAGATGCTAAGAACAATAGCTACAAATTGGATTAGTGAGGTTATGTAAAGCATCTTTCTTTAATTAATCTGATCTCTTTTAAACTTTTGACTACCTTAACTTGCAGAAAACACTTTCATACTTTAATTAATCTGATCTCTTTTAAACTTTTGACTACCTTAACTTGCAGAAAACACTTTATCTCTTATGCGTAATTAAAACACCTATGTAATTTTCCATACGCAAAACACATATGGCTATTTCTTATTTCTTTTATGGTCAAGCTCCTTATTTGTTGTAACGTAACTCTCCACCATGTAATGCTAAATATGCTTTATGTGCTAGTGATGCATACTTTTATGTATAGAGAAACATTGAAATTAGCAAATACCTTTATATACAAAGAATAGTATCATTTTACTCATTAACAAAATTAAAAATTCGTTTTATAGTCATAAAGTCTCAATAATTAACCTTGATTGTGATTTCAATATTTGAATATTAAACTATAGGGTTAAGACTACCACTGGACTATTCGTGGATATTTTAATATATATCTATATTTATATCGTTAGTATTTTTGCTTTATCAGTGTTGCTGGTGCTGTCAAGTTGAAAAAGTGTGTCAAACCATTTTACCAAACAGCACACTGCTGTTGATATTAACAAATTGTACGGATATTCCAAATGATAAGCGATTTGTCACTGTGACTGGTAATATTAACATACGAGGGTTATTGGTCGTCAAGTTGTCGATATTATCGCAGAAATATTGCAATAATTTAATAAACATGTGTGCCTATCACAATTACGAGGCCACAGAATTTGATTTTATAGGAACACAACACATAACTTGTAATTAAACGCATTACAAACTTGCAAATAAAGCTTAATGTACAGATGGTGCTGTGCAACAGAGTGATTTAAATAAATTTTTGTCAAACTGTTTTTTTTCAGAGAACTGAAGATTAAACATTTTCCACAGAAGCATGTAAGAAATATTTAATTGTGAACTTTTTATTACATACAATTTCTTCATCATTTTTTTTTTAAATAAAATATTTTTTCGTTTGTGCACCATTATTGTAAAAAACAAGAAAAGAAATTTCCGTATTTAAGTATTTCTATAGAAAAACATGTTTAAATTTTTGAACGTTTTTGTTGTAGGTTACAAATTATGGGAGAAACTTTTCTGTCATGTTAAAATACACAGATCAAAAAATGAATGCAACAATACACAAGTGGATATGTTCGTTGCTTACATTTTTTAAAAAATTTTATATTCTTAAACAGTCAAAGATAGGCAATACAGTGGTTCCATTTGATTTTCACTTGTATTTCATATGTACTTAAAGTCTTGTCAAAGTTAAAGCTTTCTTTGTGCGCTACTGTGTAAAAGTTTTCTTTGTGCGCTACTGTGACCTAACCCCTTAAAAAAATGTGTACAATCCATAAAAAGACAATTTAAACTTTTACTGCATCCTATTAATCAATTATGAAGTCATGATGACAGATACATAGAAGTATTCTCTTATAGAAATATATTGAGCCATCACTTATTAATTGTTCCTTGAAGCCATTTGTTCAGAAAATTAAAATTGAATATTTATGTAATTATGGCACTAAATGCGAGTTACCGTAGAATTCATCAGAACTTAATATTTTTCTTCCTGTGATGAAAATTGTACCCTTACTAATATAATACACCAAAAGATTACTCGTCATTGCGATATATGATTACATTCTTGAGTGAAAGGGTGACTTTACTAGAAATGTTTTTTTGGCAAGTCACATTCTATGAAAAAACCACCTTTGAATAGAAGAACACTGATCACCTGGCTTCTTGTTGCTATGTTCCATTTTTTCAAATGTTTAGAAACAGATATACTAAGGTTCCGAGTTTACTTAGCTTTGATGATCCTAATAGAGATTCCTCTGACATAAAATTCAAACCTTGATCACACTTATGAAATCAAAATTTAATTTATCATTGTTTCTGCACAGAAATTTTGCTTCGTTCTAAGTATTATGCTTTGATATGAGTATTTTTATTTGGCCATATAGTCAATTTCAAATAAATAGAACAAGTTCAGAATAAAATGATTTGTTTAAAATGTGGTAAGAACTGAATTGATTATAGACTTTTTAATTTAGTTTCATCAAATTCATGTTTATTTTGGACACATTATAATATAATATTCAACATCACATTCCCAACATTTTAAGATTTACAGACACTACTATACAATTAAAGATGCAAGACCGGCAAAATATTGTTATTCCAAATATATTATAGAAGAAACTTTAGTTAAATATTATTGCGAATATTCGAAACTAGCCTTTACCTACAGTTAAACTCCTATGGAAGTTGTGATGTTGAACTTTAGTATGTTCTATTTTCCACTTCTGTGACTCAGTGACATTCATAGTGTTTCACCTCGCATGCACTCTAGGACAAGCCTTATACATATTAATATAGTTCTGTAACTTTAACATCTATACTAGGGTTTTATACGAAGAAAAGACCTTCCTATTATAAACAAACTAGATGATAACGAAAACGCCCATTATAAATAAACAGAAAGACATCATTATATATGTATAGACAATTCTCATGAAATTTGGTCATAAGCAATGAGCATCAATGACCGAAAAAAAAGTATTTTAAAGAAAATAATTGGAGGTATCCGCTAATTTGACATTCAAATAGAATAAAAAATTATTTGAAAGGAACACAAGCGTCGAAACTATTCACTCTAATTAATGCATAGCATAAGAATTTAAACAAGTACAATAAACTTACCTGGGTAGAGTGGTACAAATGGGTGTAGCCAACACGATCATAATCAACTTTAAACTGATAGACACCCCAAACATCAGGTATCTTGAATTTGGCTTCATAAATTCCATTCGGTTTCCGTACCAATGTAGTTCTGACGAATGGGTCAATTCTGACAAACTCAAGTTGTACATCATTAGCGTCAAATGGCTGCCATTTTCCATTCTTTAACTCTTCAATCTCTATTGAGTAGATCTGAAAACATTATAATTTGTTAGTCATTAATGATGATATATTATTAACATGGAAAATTTTGCACATGATATTAAATATAAATATAATATGGTTCTGGTATGTATATTGCTATTGTAAATAAATAACTTTGTTTTAAGATAAAATATAATTAATATTTTCAGGTAAAAAAAAATTATATCGTAAGAAGACTGTAAACAATATTTTCACCATTTGCAAATATTTCTCTTACCAAAACCAATTAAATTTTTTCTATCTATTTTATAATGAAACTCAGCTTAGTCAAAACTGGCATTAAAACGACATGCAATTTATGGAATAAAAAGAAGTGATTATAGTGATAAAATTGAAGCACATGTGACAAATAAGGCATTTCTACTTCAACCTGCTCTGCAAAATTTCAAAATGGTTCACAATTACCAAGAGTTTTTGAATACCGCTGAATTATTAAAATCAACTAGTTTATGGAAATAATGTAGGCCTTTTTTTAGACAGAAATATTTTTAAGGTTTCCTTTTTCCGTGGATCATTTTAATTTTATTTTCTCAACTTTAAGTGATATTGATATTTTTTTATTCTTACAAATGTTAATAAAACATTTGATAACTGATATAATTGAGAAACTTCTTATTTTAGAAGAATTTCAAATTCTAAGGAATACTTTGTTTTTATTTAAGTTGACTCACCACTGTATCCATTATAGTATATGCAGATGATGATTCTGTTTCACCCTCCTTATGATGATTAACAGACTTCACACGGAGTTGCCCACGTTCCCCAAACACCCACTGGGTGATGTGAGTTGAGAGTGCCTTGTTTCCAGATACTTCAGACGTTTCTTTATCTCCCTAATTTAGTTGTTAGAATTATGACAAGATATTAATTTATAAGAATGATGAAAATGTGACTCGAAAATAAAAGGGATTAGCTTTTGCTTGCATAGATTATCTATTAACCCCTCGAGCGTCTCTGTCATATATTTTTGACGACCACCGCTCTTGGTACTCAAACGTTAATAGTCAGGTTAAAATTAAATAAACATATAGATAATTATATATTATAGGAAAGTAAATGAAATGACAAATAGTAAGAAACACACAGAGTTAAACAGCTCTGTGTGGCATGTGAGTTATAGCATATAAAAAAGGCTGCAGAGACATTTCTTTTTAAAACAGAATTAATGTTAACAGTTTAATTTTAGTGATCGATATTAATTACATAATAATCGTTCCTAAATTTTTAATAAAACCTTCATCAGATTTGAATTATTATTTTTATTTCTTATTAACAATTCTTAATTTTTTTACAAATTTTTTTTGCTCTTTCCTGATTGTCAATTACTGTATTGTTTAATTTCTAAAAAAATAAACAGCTTTCTTAAAAATCATATTCTATTTCTATAACACCTAGACCCATTTACTTCGATCACTTTATTATAATTTTTCAGTATCATATAATAACTTTTAAAATTATAAAACAAATGAATTTGTTCCATCTTCATATATATTAATACGCTAAGGTTAAGATGTTACTCTCCCTTTTTAGAAAAAACCTCACAACTAATCCACATAAAATATATATCATTTTATAGATAATTGCTTGCTCTACCGGCATCCACAACTAAAAAATGTATTATTGTTTTTGCAAATTAATTAATTATTAAAATTATATACACAAAACAGAAATGCTGCCATCTAACGGCTCAACGTCAATATGATTGACGGTCGGTAAAATTTTTGTTTAATTTCAAATCCACTCACGTATAAATAAAGTGACGCTTTAGCTCAATGCTTTTGATACTTGCCCCTCTATATGTCAATTTTAGTAAAATATTTGTTTGATCTGTCATCTGAGCTTCATAATGGAATAAAAACGTAATAAGCAGTGTGCAAAATTAGAAATGAATTGAATACCTGCAATCAATTTTGATTTATTAAATTGAGTTAAATAATTTATAATGCGAAGACTTCGCACGGGTCACGCTAGTATACACATATATACATTTACACTTACGCTGTGTGTGTGACACACATATTTTTTAATAAATGTGTAATATTAGTGAATTATTAAAAACAATGCTCACTTGTACTTTAGCCACTGGTGATTCAAAAGCGTCATCCGAGAAGAAGAAGAGCGATCCACTGATGACTACACGGGCATTGTTACGAGCTTGCAAAGCAGCAATGAGCACTGTCTTCCTACCGACAGCGTGTGGGTATTCCTTCACTGGACTCTTAGGGTTGTAACTGAATGCTGTACTATCAGCAGTGAGTAGAGACATAACGAGATTATTTTCTCTGTCCAAAATGAGTCCCGTTCCTTCATAGAGTAGAGGTTTAGAGTTGTCTGTGCCGACAATGGTAGGTGACTTTATCAAGTTTTTAGGTGACACAACAATCCTTGTATGTTCTCCATTATCTGATTCGTCATAGTTGAAATGATCGATTACAGATGCAGAATCTTCATCAATCTAAGGAACAATGTTAACTTTGATTAAGTATAATAAATATATAGCAGTTGTATTTCTTCTTACGATACATATTCACAGGGTTCCTTCGTCATCTCATCATTCTGAACGAAATTTTTTTCTGTGGAATGAGGAAAAACCCAACCTGTTCAGAAAATCACCTTTAAAGTTTGAAATTTAAAAAAAAATTCAAATTTTTTTATCATAAAATTTCTTCAATAAGTTTATTATTTAAAATCCTACTACTCTTAAGAAAATAAAACTTAGAATTTCGAAATGGAAACTAATAAGATCAGCTGACGACGATTCACAAAGTATTGACTTAATGTTTTTTATATAATTTTACATTACAAGTGTGACTCATCATGTTATTCTGAATAAGTAAAAGGAGAAAGATGAGTTTATTACCAACATTTTTGGGGAGGGGGAGGAGAGGGGAGATGAGGGGTCTCGAAATACACCGAGCATCGCTCGTTTACCTAGTACTACACACACGCACACACACATATATTCATATATATATATATATATATATATTCATATAAAACATTATGTCGACAACTAATAATGAAATACTAATTATAAAATTATTAAGAGCTTTTAATTTTAAAAAGTCTTAATAATTTTATGTTATTTTTAATATTACAATCAGTTTGAAATTTCAAAATACAGTTTTAAGTTTTCACTTCTGTAAACAGTCGTCATGACTGCTTCAGATTTTTTTTTAAATTATTTCATTTTTGGATACTGACTGGAAATATTTAACAATTTTCCATAAAAAGGTAAATGAATAATACATAGAAAAAAGCTATAGATGATCTAGCCACACTGCACATTGCTTATTTAACCAGGAAATGAAAAGCGTATATCATATCTGGTTAAACTTGGCAGCTCTTATGAAAAATGCTCAAAATGCTTAATTGGAAGCAACAACTAGCCAAGTTTCTCTAATAAGTCATTACATTGTCTGTTATTAGTGGAGAATGTAGTAACATTTTCAAGGCTGAATCGTTTTATAATTTATTTCCATCTGTGCCCTAGTAAGGTATGTCCATAGCATTTCCATTAATTCAGTGATATATTTAGTCTATACTCCAGACCCTTGGTTGATTTTCATGCGCAGTCTATTGATCAGACCAGTTCCATATGGATAAGTTAACATCTTGGCTCAGCACAGATATAGATTTGATATTTTTTCAGAATATCTTAACTTAAATAACTTATTTATAAAAAATTAAGTGCTTCTGGGCTTAAAATTTACTTAAAAATAAGATAATAAAATTCAGGAACTAGAAGCAACAGAATTAGCAGTCCTTTAGCCAATTACTTAATTTATATAAAATAAAGTACCTGCTTTTTGTTATACCATTTATTGATTATGAAAATTTCAATTATGAGCCTTATAGTTCTAATACGGAATATATACATTATACATTACGTGGCAAACATAAATATAAAATTTGAAATTTTTTTATAAATTTTTAATAATATAAAAAAATTAAATGACGAAACTAAAATTATATCTTTACTTAAAAATTAAATAAAGTACATTATAAATTCAAAAATCATCAGAATGAATTATTTGGTCAGTCCAAATTAGACTTTTAAGGCTACGTTCCACTAGCCGCCCGCAATGCTCACGCCTATGACCACCACAATCATACACATTCTACTAGCTTGTCAGCGTTGCAACTGTTAATCCAAGTGGAACGGGTTATAAATAATGCGTATTCGTAACTATGAGATAATGGCAGGTATTGAAGAAAAATAAAGAGATAACAGCATTGTTTTTTTTATTATGTATTAATCGTTAAATCATAATTTACACTTGGTAATTGTAAAAGTGTAATTTAATTTCTGTGAGGATTTAATGATTGTTGCACGTTTTGCATTTTCTGGTGTAACCTTTACTTCTATTAGGTACTTCTCAGAGTTGCATAAAGTGATTTTCTTTGTCACCATGTTTAATCTTCAAAGATGATATAAATTTACATTAACAAAATTCATATATCTATGCATCATAGACAAATTGACAGATGAATGACCGCAGAGACCCACGTCGATATGCTCGACATCGGCATGGGCTCGAAGCAGTTGTGAACAATGACACCATAAATAACGTTTTGACCACGACCACAGTAACTGCAGTTGCCAAGTTGAATGACACAGTGAGCATTGTGATCATCTAGTGGAATGTACTCTAGATGTACCAAAATTGATAAGTGCCAGATGATCTGCAATCCCCTTCTGATAACCAAATATTTATTTTGAACTATAATAACCTTAATGCGTAGACAATATTAGGCATGGTAAATAAATTGAGAATGGTTATTTGTAGTTTTATTAGAGGTTTTTAAATGAAGCGCATCTTCAAAAAACTGAATTCATTGCCTATAAACGATATGCTTCAGTGGAGTAAAATATTTTATATATATTGTAGACGTAAATTTGGTTACAATGTCAGGAACATTTACATAAATTCTGTTGTATACTTACTTCAATTGTTTAAGTTTTATAATTGATCAAGTTAACTCACTTCAAATCCACATTCAGAGGCTAACTCGCGGAAGATATCACCCGTTGCCGCGCTTCCAGCTACCAAAATATTACCTCCGTCATCAATATATTTTGTGAGTATATCTAAATCCAACGATCCTCCAAATTCAAGAACCGACGGAGCAAATATAATAAGATTCTTGTATATATATTCTCCGTATTTGGAGAGATATAAAGACGGATCGTCAGCTAACTTGTAGGTTAAACTGTAACCATTATCTGAAAAGAAGAGGAGTGTGTATTACATAGTCTGACGTTAGAAGTAAAATATTATTTTCCATCTACTGCAAGAGAAAAACAAGTTCATAAATAGTATATCTTCAATATTAACAGTGAATAAACTTCCAATTAGTAAAATGATAACCGGCATTCTAGTAATCATTATAAAGCTCACCTTGCAAAGATTTGAAAAATTGGGAATGAGTTTCTTTAATATTTAAATTATCTAGTAACACGAGTGTCTCGCTTTTTGCATTCGTAAGTGTTACAAAAGTTAGAAATATAGTTAATTTGATAAATCGAAGCCACTCCATTTTGTCACTTCGCTACTCAAGTCAACTAAGCGAGCGAGGCGATTGACGTGTCGTTTCAATTGACCATAGATTGTAATATTTATCTCTTTTTATAACGATTCAATAATGCATGTATATTTTAGCTACAAATTGTATTACAATATAGAAACAACAAAAATCATAATTTTTAAATAAATTTTAGAAAGTTTCAATCATAGAAAAGCTTACATATGTTATTTTGCTTTGACCCATTTTCTTGCAAGTGGTTGCGTGTAAAATACTTTTATACGAGCGTTCATCTATATTTTTCAGTTGTCTATTAGTTCAATCAAAACATAGACAAACATCAAATTCATAACATCTACTCCGTAGGTGCACAATTTAATATAATAAAACATATTTATAACTGCACAAACCTATAAATGTAAGGTCGTCGGAATTATTAGTAAACTTGTTTTATTTCTTGACTTGATATGTTGGTTTATAAATTGACAACTTTACTTTCGTGATACTGTACCGTCTTCCAATAATTAAAGTTATAATTATACATAAAACATGATGTCACGATCAAAATTACGGTCGTCAATAGATGTTTGTGCCGATTGCGGCGCATCTGGTAAGCCAAGATGTATATTTAGTGTATATTTTGAAAAGTTGTTTTAAACGATATTGACATTTATTTAAGCTTAAATGAATTGTCATGTGTGCATATTGCAGATCCATCATGGGCGTCCATAAATCGTGGGTTACTACTATGTGCAGAATGTTGCAGTGTACACAGGAGTATGGGTCGTCATATATCTCACGTAAAATCATTGAGACAAGGCTCATGGCCCCCATCATTATTGGCGGTAAATTTAGCTGGTACTCCGTAATAAGGCATAACAGTTTGAAATCTATCTGTTTAGGTTGACAGTAAATATCTAAAGATATTAAAATGTAATAAAGTTTATCGACGTATGAAACCAAAACATTACCCACCTATAATATATAAAAAATTTCATATTCCACTTGCCTTAAATTTTTGTTTCACCATTCTATTCAATTTTTAATTAACATATATAAGTGATAGTAAACAGTTAATATAGTGAACTAGTCAGGAACTCGATAATTAAATTTAGTACATAATGCTGACCCATTTTATAATGGCGGGAAATATATATTTTTCATGGATTCTCCTGAAAGTAGGTATGTGGTATGGTGTTGAAAGAAAGAGTAATAAAAATTTTTTAGTATGTCAATAAAAAGAAATCAGATTTTTCAAACATAATATACTTTTAAGTTCACATGTTGTGTGAATGCATTTACAAAAAGCTATAATTTTATTTTATTAAGTATTAATTATACATTATTCTCCATAATATTTTATTCATTCCACAGGAAAATTAAGAATAATTTTAATAAGTTCAGAAAAATAAATTGTTTAAATATCTAGTTTTTTATGATATAATTTTAAATTTAAAACTAGGTATCAGTATTTCAGTTGATGAAAAAAGATTTATATTTCAAATTGGATTTTTTCTACTTGAGTGACGGAAATATTTTTAAATAAATAATTGTGGAAACATTTTGTCTTTAAAATTATCTTTTTATGTTAAATAATCATTTCAATATGTCCACATCTTAAAAAAGCAGTGAAATGAACAAATTAGTACTTAGTTTTTATTCTCTATTTGTACGGTCCTTTAATAATATGAGTCACTTATTATTCTCTTAATAAATTGATTGATGATGGCAGTCATATTCATTTTAGGATACCTCTTAAAATTTGTGACAAATTATTTAGGAGATTAAAAAGGTGGAAAAAATGACTGGTTACAACAAAAAGCTTTATTTACTTGTTGCCAGATATGAATTTATAAATATTGCATTTGTGACGATTACCTCGTTTAGGTAAGATAATATTCATTTTGCTGTTAAATTTGTGTAGCAAGCCAGTTCCTGTAGATTTTTGAGTACAAAAAGATGATTATCTATACATATAATATAATCATAGAAAACAGAGTCTGTACATTGAATATTTTAAAATAAAACTAAGTGCTAACTATTAAAAACATGCTGCTAAGCCTGAAACAACAGTTTTTAGAATTTTTGTCTGTCGATCTCTGCGCACCTTTATTGTGCACACTAATCTCGGCAATGGCTGAACCAATTTGGATTCGGTTTTCAGTGATGTATTTAGATTAGCTTGGGTTAACATTAGGCTTCGTTTCATTTCAACCGGTTCAAAAATAAAATAGATAAGTTAATTATTAGTTTAAGGTCATTGTACACACTAATATCAGAACCGGTGGAACCAATTTGGCTGCCAATGCCATGTATTAGTGTTTTTAGTAAACTTTATTGCTCATAGAGTTCTTTAAAAAAAAAAACCACAAAGAAATTCCTAATAACTTCTTATTCAAAATTCCACGCGAACGAAGTCACAGGCATAATCAATAAAAAATTTTCATATTCCATCCTGTTCTCGAGGTACAGTATTTCAATATTATTGCGAGAATTAAGCATCCAGCAGAGTATGTATGCACACTGGGTATCGTGTGGCATTATGACGCAATACAAAACTGTCAAAGCAATTTGACACAATGCGGTGAACCTCTCATTCAATAATATGTATCGTTCAATATTTAATTGAACGATACGTATTATTTCAAAGAGAAAATTAATAAATTGCACTAGTAATTCAGTATTTTTCTTCACTTTTTATTACTATAGAGGTTCGGTTTTGACAGTGAAATATTTAAATTTAATTATTATTGAGTAATTAAAAGATGTTCTGTTATCGAAAAATAATTTATTTTTTCCTAATAAACGCCCAAATCAGAAACTGTTATTTATTATTTTCGTCTTAAATTTTCAAAGGGAATCCAAAATAAAATTTTTCTTATACTAATTAAGCAACACTTTTACGCAAAATAGGACATTGAAACTATTAATAATTAATTTACATGAATCCTTTAGGAAATCGTCTAGTCTTTTAAATTACCTGTGTATTTGCAGATGGTCCATGCTTTGACTGCACAAAATGTGAACAGTATCTGGGAGCATTCACTGTTGGATCCTACAGCACCGAAACATTTGAGACGAAAGCCGCAGCCAAAGGATTCATTACAGTAATTTTGATATTTAATGTACCACTTCTATATAATTATTGTGCTAACTTTTAGATTTGTTTCTACTATTTCTCTTAAGTATTTTTTGTCGAACCAGTCATCAAATGTTGGAAAAATTTATATACAGTAAGACTTTATATTAGAAGTTTAGTTTGGCCTAGTTGTAAAATTACATGGATTCATTTTCTACTGTGACTGAAATTATGCAAGTTCCTGAACATTTCAGGGGTAACGAAAAAGAGGGGAATTTTCCGTGTATATCAAGTATCAGTGAGGTTAAAGGGTTCTCTAAATGTGCTATGAACATTTAATTACTATATAGTTAGTAAGAGCGAAATAATTCTGCTATGCCTATTTTACTGGTTCAAAATTGAATATGTTATTTACAGTCCTACAAAATCGGAGTTCATACTAGCGAAACATTTACGACTAGCATACGTGTTAAGACCACGTCGAGATGAGCCATTGTCTGAAATAGGACGACAATTGCACTCTGCAGTAAGGAGTGGGAGTCTGGATACATCTATGCGGTTGTTGGCACAAGGAGCTGATCCTAATTATTTTAACCAGGTATAATGTTTGTTTCTAAACATAATTTTAGTCATATCATTAGAACTTTTTCATCTAAACCAATATCTCAAGCATGTCAGTTTTGAGAAAAAGTAGGTACGCTTGTTATTTAAATAAGTTGAACACGCACAAAATATGGTTTCATGGTTGTTTATATTGACATTGTTTGATATTGTTGATGTAAATTATATGTCAACATTTTCAAGAGTTAATAGAAAAGCTTGATATTTCGCAGATGGGTTTTAAGAAAATAGAAAATAATGAATGGAACCACAATTTCATTTAAAAAGACTTATGGAAGGATATTGCACTCAACATGAGTAGGGAAGAAAAATATTCACCTTCACTTCACATATAGATAAACATTTTTTTAATGTGTTGAAACGTAAACCTAACTAAAATAGTACAAAAATGCTTATTATATTGGAATTAAATATTTGAATCAACTACCTACTAATCTGAAATTATTAAACTGTTCAAATAAATTAATAGAAAAAAAGATATGTAATTTGATGATTGTTAATTTTGCTGCGTTATTTTACAATAATCTCCCGTAAACAATATTCAGTTTAAACTTGAAGACTTTTTGAATGATACTTATTATTAACCTGTGCAATTGGATTATCTATATTTTTTTACTTTATATCTGTACCCCTCCTCTATAGAATTGGTAATACTGGAATTAAAATTAAGAAAATGTATATAAATAATAATTGCGATCTTGCTTTATATGAGGCATATACTTGGAAAATTTCATTCATGTGAATCTAAAACTAGAAACTGTGATGCCCAGTCAATCGAACGGATAGATAACCACGATGAAATTATGTATGTTTTACTATCGAACCCTAAAAATATTCTCTTTCAATATCAATACCACTTTAATTATAAAAATATAGTCGTGTGGCATATTTTTTTTAGAAGTGTGATACTGTTATAAATATATGTTTATAAAGGGTTATGCCTCTTTCGCACTTAACAATCAAATTGTGTCATATTTTAATAAGTTAATGTTACAGAGGTCATGGAAGTTATCTCGAACATTTACTCATAGAGGTTCAATGACCGCATATTTTTATTAATTTAGCATAAATACAACAAACAATTTATGTTAGCTTGTATTTACAATGCTGTATGAATATTATAAATCAGGTTAATTAGTGCAATTTGGTAATATAACTATAAGTAGAAATTATGTTTGTGTATTACATGTCACTTTATATATATGATACATGAGTTATTAGCATAATTCTAATGGACTTAAAGATTGTGCGAAACATAATGTTAAATAATGTGATAAATGCTAAAAAGCCTGAAGCTCACATCTGGTAATGAATTTAGTGTTTTATTGTCTTATAGAAGTGGTAAAGTGTTTTATTGTCTTATGGAAGTGGTAATCATCTAAATAGAACCCTGTTCCCCAGATTATAGACAGTATAAGACCTATTCTTGGACTCTAAGACAGTATTTTAATTCATATTTTATATTTTCTGTCAATTTATTAGTATGCGTTATGATTCCATTTTGTAACGTAGTATAGTGAGAGTTTCGGATCATTATATATTTTCTCTTTCACTACCGCTTATAATTGTATGATAGTTTTAATTAAATTTTTAAGGATTTTGCCTATAAAAAGGATTTGGGTGGGTAGTATCGCTACACTACCATAATTTTTTTGCGTAAAAATGTCTTTTTGTGCACCACCAGGTCTGTGTCTGGCGCAGAATACTTTCGTAATTGCGCAGCATTACCTGAAACCAGCAATTTTAGGTTTCATAAACCGTCACCCGGCACAAATTTGTACTTGACAATTTAATTTTTTTCTGCTTAGCTTACTTTTTAGAGAACTTCAATATCTAAATGACAACATACAAGTAGCTCTTGTAACCCTTTCCGTTGCAGTTACGATTGATCTGTCTGTTGCGTAGCGTGAATTTTGAAGATCTTTTTCGTCCCACTCCTTCCAGTTGGGTGACGTAAGCACATGATGGTATAAGCGCTCTAACAGGCAACATACAGTGGTCTATTTTCACAATATATGCACCACTTCACATTACAACCCTTGAGTTATGAGATATAAAGGTATAAAAGCGAACAACAAAAGCGTTTCATCGCTACCTCTGGCGGGACATTATTATGGAAGCCTTTTTAAAAATGTTTCAGTTGTGAAGAGTTGATGAACAGATGGCAATTTGACGATGCAAGTTCAGGGGAGTTTGGTGGGGGTATTACATATTCCATTTGACAGGTGATTGACTTTGTGTGGGGTCTTGCGTTGTCATGATGAAACACTACCTTTTATGATTGACAAGTTCTGGATATTTTTGGATGATCAATCATTCAAACTGTCCAGTTACCAATACTACACATTCAAATTGATTTTTTTGTTCCTTAGAAGGGGTTCGAAAAATATGAAACCTTGTAAAACGTAGAGAGCATTACCTTCATCTGATAAATATTTGGTTTCAATGTTGTTTAAGGAAAACATCATTGTCAACAATCTATTTCTCATCACCAGTAATAACTGGTGACTAATAAGTCATTTCAAAAAATGGACATTTTCTTCACATGTAATAAGCATATCCCAGATTTTTTATATGTGCCATCAAATGAACTTTTTTAAGTTCATGGCACTGGGATATGTCACCATCTCAGTTTTTCAGGTGATTGTGAACATTTCAATTGTGAACGTGCTATGTTTTTGCAATCACTTGTGTCTTGTAATATAGGTTTGACTCTATTATGCCCTGACTTTATTACCGTCGACCCAGTTTATCTCCTTGACTGAGGAGTTTTGTTAAGATCAAAATCGCCAGCATGAAATTTTGTGAACTATCGATTGCACTGACGATCTTGTAGAGCATTATCACTGTAAACTATTTGCGACTTTGCCCAAGCTTGATCCACATTTTTCCCTTTATGGAAGTAAAATAGTAACATATTGTGAAAATGTACAGTTTGGTCTTCCATTGTACTTACCCGTCTTGTAAAATCTCCAAAACTCAACCAAAGTGCTCAATTTTTTATGGAATTAAGCTAGAACTGTCAACTGCCAAATAATATAGCAATAACATAGATGTCAATCAATGACTCTCGTTTCTTAAAAACGAACTAACATAGTTTATTGCCAAAGTGACCAATTACTTTTGTGACCCGATAATACAGTAGCAGTAGAAAAAATTAAAAAGCAGTACAAAGGTGTTAAAATTGTTATTTTGCAGGAAAAGGGCACTGCCTGCTTGCATGTCGCTTGTAGGGCAGGTCACTCGTCCCAGGCTGAATTGTTAGTAGCGTGGGGCGCTGACCCCACAGTGCGCGATGCAACTGGCAATACAGCATCTGATTGTGCCAGGTATGCTGTTATTAATTTATAAGTGGTCTAACAAATTGTTTCAAACGTTTTGAAATTTATTTAAATTGCTGAGCTTTCGTTTGCAGTAGCTTTCGGCAATTCAAAATAATCTTATTTTCTTGTCAATCTTTTCTTTCTTTTCTTGTCAAGATAAACACAAGATGTTTAGCTAGCACATGTTTAAAGTATACTTAAAAAAAACTATCACGACATTTCAACTTTTAAAACTTTGGTAGTTTTAAATAAAATTAAATCTACAATGAAGGTGTTGGGAAAATAGGGAAGCCCCTTGTACCTACCTGCCTCAAATATATTTTATCTTATTTGAAGCTTATCGGGTAAATATACACTTGCGGCAGCGAATATTGACAAATTTGTAGTCGTAAATATGTGTCTAGGTCAGGTTGTCATAAACACCTGCATTTTGCGCGAGTGTTGTAATATATAATCATTCATAAGTTTTTATCTTATCTGGTTAGACTACTTAATATTATGTCCTCTTGTCTGCATACTATGCATACTTAATATTATGTCCTCTTGTTTGCATACTATGCAAAACTAGAGTTACTAATATCACTGTGATATATCTGTGTATTTTAATTTTTGGATACATTATATCTCGTTCATTTGTAGGATGTTTTCGTTCATCACATCATCATTTTGTGTTGATGTGATGAACGAAATTTATGGAATGACCATATCACGAACAAAAATAAATTATTTTCTGTAAATGTTCTTTATTGTTAAAAAATTATAAACTTTATTATAAAATTACTTCAAAAAGCTATTAGTAATGTTTAGTGATTTTGAATCCTATCTATATAATCGTAATATCTAGAAGTTCTTACCATTATTTATTAAAGAGTTTGAATAACTATCCTTGCATGTGTTAAAAGAGTAATATTGTGCAAATAAATAAGACTTGTTCTTATTTATGGATAATTAGGAAACCTTATTTTTCTTCAAAGTGTTTGAATTTATGTCGTAATTTGAAATATCAACAAGAAATAGTAAAAAACAGGTAGTTTGTGTATTTAATCAAACCTCTTTCGTAATTTTTAAAGTTTAAAAACAAAAAAGGCTCCAGCATGCTTAGTAGTTTGAGACTTTCTCAAGATTTTAATTAGTAGAAAATTAAATTACAATTTTAAAAACTTCCGACATAAAAACATGAGGAAATAATATATTAAAATAAAAAGTTAACCTATCAAATATGAGTAGAACACGGACTATGGAGGTTTCATATGTACGTAGGTACATATAAACATTTTAGGATAACATTTTTATTATAATATTAACATATATAACAAAATTAGCTTCAGGCAAAAATATGGTGAATATGTGAAAAGCGATGAAATTTTTCGCTGTACTTTAGCAGTTTCGGGGATAGATAGAAACACACTTTTTTAGGCATTTTCAACAATTTCTCTAAAATTATCGTACGTAATACTGCTTATAATTTTTTCTTTCGACTGAAATCTCACACCATACATGAAATAAAACAAAATTTTCAAGTACTTCATTCGCCCCCTCTAAAATTTCTATATGAATTTTTATATCTTTATCTCTAGCCACATTTCAAGATTCTATGTCTAACAGTTTCAGAAAAAAAAAGATTGTTACAGGCGGACAGACACGTGAGTGATATTTCCATTTTTTCCTTTTGAGACATGGAACTTTAAACTCAAACAACTTTAAAATGTGTAAAATAATATTAATTTATTTGTTACTTTTGATAGGTGTGAACTTTTCTACTTTATAAATAGGAAATAAGCATTTATATCAAAAGTGAATGTTCATCACTAAGATCTAGTTACGATTTTCCTGGCTGTCTTACACCCTCAAGATTCTGAGTGAAGATGACACTACCAACATCAACTCATATATTTGAGCCCAAAATTATGTTGCCTATTACCATTCATAAGTTCTCATCAGAAACACTGAAAAAAACTAGACACTGAAAAATGCTTAACTAATTTTAATTTAAATATAACTAAAAACCTTTTTGGTGGTATTAATTTTCAATTAAAAAATCTCAAAATGAGACCAATTTTGTTGAGATATGAAGCCATAGACTTTATTTGTGTCGGGGCTTGAAAAGAGCATTCTGATATGTGTGCATGTAAGGCACTTAGACATTGCAATAAAGTTAAAATAGTGTATGAAAATGTACTTACATACCCAACTAAAGAAGAGAACATATTTTGTTTTTTGTTTTGATGTGAAACATCTAATGGCATATTTAGATGGTTAGAACATTCTGATGGTATGTTGCACATGCACATGGTATGTTCACATGCCATTCGGCCAGCTTTGCGACTTCTTGGCTCTTTCCACTTAAATTGGCTAACTTTGCGTCTTGTCGGCTCTTTCCAACTTGATTCGGTCAGCTTCATGTCTTATTGGCTAAGAGTGTTGTGAAATTAAAAATATATTTTTAATAGATTGTTAAGAAATATTTCTATGATGAATTATCTCATGTAAATAAAGTAATAAAATTAAATTGATATTTTATTATTAATAACTATCTGAATATTTGCTTTTTTGTTTTCAATTCATTGAAATAAAAATATTTCCATATAAAAAATATGAAAAAATTTAGATGTTTCACTTCTAGCAGGTGTCTCATGACGGCTCACAGTTTTTTTTATTAATTTTATCGTCCATGTCTGGTAATCTTTTTCATTATTTCATTCTTGATTGAAATAAGTACTTTAATTCTTTTTTAAATCATGTCCTATTAATCCTTTGTTATAATTTCCAGATTGGGCGGGCATAATGAATTGGCAGAACGTATGGTTGAATTAGTTTACGAAGTAACAGATAGGATGATATATTTTCTGACGAACAAAAAACCTGAGCACATCGCAGGGCAACATTTTCTTGTACCTGAAATAAACGACTCACACGAGATGACTGATTTATCAAAGGCTGCACGTGGCAAACTGCAATTGGTAAGACGTTTAACTCCTATCTCCATAAGATACGATGAGAATGATTGAAACAGAATTATAAAAGTGCTTTATGCACCTAAATATAGGCTAGACGTTCTTAAGGTAAGTGAAGGGCCCTCAAAAAAAAATTCCTGTGTGTGTCTGACCACACGATAGAAGTCAAAATTTATAATTATAAAATATATATATCTGTTGCTCGCATCCGTAGGATTTACCACCTCTTCCTAGGCCTACCCTACATGTGTCCCCCAGATGGTGCTAAATAAGTAACAACACCGAGTATCAAGCAGTGGTTAAGTAAACTGAATCAGCAGGACCAGAAACTCTACTGCATGGAAGTAGTAGATGACTTACACACTCCGTAACTCTGCAGTCATGTCTCATGGGAACAGTGGTCTTGACTTCATCGTCTGGACCAAGAGGAAGAACACTTATTTTAAAAATTACCCCTATCCTAAAGTGGGCACGTGCCAAAAGGATACTATTAGGTGGCTAGTGGGAAACTAGTCTCTAGTGCCAACTTGAATGTTACCAGGCAACCTTCGAGCGTATAGAGCCTTCTCACAGGGATTGGCGTCACCCTGTGAATGATCATTTATCGACCCTACTCGAGGGAATCAAAGTGAGTGAAAATTGACACCAAAATCAAAATCCACCTCCAGCCCAAGAAAACTGATTAGTTTACCATCAACAAGTGTTCCACAAAACCTTGTTGGAATTTAGACCAAGAGTTAATTCCTTCTATGGAACTTCAACAGCAGCCATAGAAGCAAGAGATGAAACACTAGCATACTTAACTAATGAACCCAGTCACCACCAAACAGAGGTATAATCAGCTAATCAAGAACAAATGCCACCCCCTGGCAAAGAGTTACCCGGGTCCAAAAAAACGTAAAATATCAGATCCTCACTGGCCCCAACTACCAAAACACAAATTAGATTTAAAGACTTACCTGTTGATGAACTGGAACCAATCACACCCAAATCTCCCAATAAACCATCACCCATCATGCTATATGGAAACGATGATGTAAATAAACTCTTCAAATTAATTCAAACTGTCATCAGCCCTTCAAACTTTACATTCAAGATACTAAATGAAAATTTGCTATGTGTGAATGAGACTGAAGACTACAAAAAAGCAGTGAACCTCATCAGGCAAAAAGGCCTGATCGGGCACACATTCACAAGAAAAGACTCGAAATGGTTCTGAATTATAATAAAAAACCTTCACCACACAACTCCCAGCGAAGCTATTGTGGAAGAAATTGAAAAGACAGGGAATAAAGTCAGTGGAGAAAAAAGACAGGGAATAAAGTCAGAGGAGAAATAATTTACTCACGATACGGTCCTGATAAAAAACCGACATCAACTTTCCTCGTTAACTTAGAACCAGGTTCCTGCAATAAAACTATTGAAAGATATCCAATACATTTAACATCAACAAATCAAAATAGAAGACCCACAGAAATCCAAAACCATAGTCCAGTGTCAACAATGCCAACTGTATGGCCACTCAAAAATTAATTGTATGAGAACATACAGATGTGTCAAGTGCGGTGAAGGATATAAAATTTCAGACTCCCAAAAAAAGATCGAAACACTCCTGCTAAGTGTGCTTTATTTTTGTGCGACCATCCTGGCAATTATAAAGGTTGCCAGGTCTGTAAATAGATTCTGGCTAGAAAAACTAATAGACTACTAAATTGAAGATAGGTAGCAATTTCAATAACAGAAGACTTGAGTTGAACACCGGATTCATGGAGTCCCCAGATAACAAACAAAATAATAGAACCTATGCAAACGTAGCTTCCAGGCGGACCATCATCGAACGAGCAGATAACCCGGATCCTCTACCTCAACAAACCTCAATAAAAAAATTCTGACAAACAATAGATTTACTTCTTCAACATATAGGAACATATTAAACCTATTGACAATGGTAATCCCCAAAATGGACTCAAAATGACATGCCTTTGCATTGCAATATGGAACATAAATGGACTATCACCCAATATATTAGAACTTGAAGAAATTCTTCACAAAAATAGATTAGACGTTGTACTTATACCCGAATCTTATGCTATGGCAAGAAGTTGCTTCCGTATCAAGGACTATAATATCTACACTACTCCTCACCCTGATGACAGTGCCCAAGCAGGAACAGCACTCGTCATTAAATGCAACTTGAAACATTCACCTCTAAAAGCATATTCAACGGCATACTTGCAAGCCACCTCTGTCGAAATTAGGAATCTAGGAAATTGTGCAGGTCCAATTACATCCTCTGCAGTATATTGTTCCCCAAAACATAAAATAACTCAGGATATGTTCTCACAGTACTTCTAAACCCTTGGTCCCCGATTTATTCCAATGGTAAACCCACCTACTGGTCTTCTAACCCGAACAAACTGCCAGACCTTCTAGATTTCTTTATTGCTAGGGGAATGAGTAATTGATACGTTAGTGTTGAGAGCAGTCTTGACAGATCGTCAGATCACACTTCTGTGATTCTTAATGTCAGCAACAGAGTTATCACCCGAGAGAAGCCAGAGTCTCTTTATAACCATAGAACTGACTGGGATGGATTCAGGACTTATTGGATAGTCAACTAAACCTAAAACTTCCCTTAAAGACTCAGGATGATGTGGAGGAACCATACAAATATGTCACCAATTTAATCCAAGTCGCCTGTGGGACCAACTCACCTGAATAAGTCTCAAAACCTGTATATTGAGAGGTTGAAACTCTCAATATATGACTTAAGTCGAAGAAAAAAGTATGGCATTTGTCTTGACACCCCTCAAACAAAAGGAAGTTCAATCGCACCACAAAAGAACTGAGAGCTTTGTTCCGGGACACTGCAAATAATAAGATGCAACAAACTATTTCTATGTTGTCTGCTTCAGGTCAGGATGACCACATTTTGTGGAAAGCTTTGAAAAATCTAGACCAGTCCCAAGAGCATAGTCTCCCCATTAGATCACAATCCATCTTAGCTAGAACGGACAGACAAAAGGCTGAGACTATTGCCTCTCATCTGGCAAGTGTCTTCAAACCAAATGAGGGATATACAGACAACCATGAGATTGACATCATCTTAAACTATGATCTCCAAATGTGCTTGCCCCTCAGACAAACACCCGATAAGAAATTGCCAAAGAAATAAAATCGCTAAAGCCAAAGAAAGCCCCTGGATTTGACTCGATCACTCCCAAAGATCTAAAGGAGCTACCAAGGAATGTCCTAACTTTTCTACTTGCCTATTCAACGCAATATTTAAAATGTGTGGATGTATGCCTGCTCTATGGAATAAAGGCCTTCTCTGTAAAGTCTGGCATAAAGTCCTTCTCTGTAAAGTCAAGGAAAAGCTTCCATACTCGTTGTTCCCAATTATAGCATCACAGAGCAAGTTTCAGGTAAAGCAAGGTGATGCAAGATCTAATCTGCACAAGATCAAAGATGGAGTCCTACAAGGTTCAGTCCTGGGACCTGTCTTGTGTAATATCTTCACTTCTGATTTCTCTACCTCAGCAGATACAACCATCGCAACTTATGCTGATGACGTTGTTTATCTGGCAAAAGCCACAGATCCAGATTCTGCCAGCAACAAGCTCCAAGTATTGCTCGACAAAATGTATACTTGGTTGAATAAATGGCGTATCCGTGTCAGTGTAGAAAAATTGACTCACGTTACATTTACATTGAGGAGAGGCAATTGTCCCGAAGTGAAACTAGGTACCGATATTTCCACACACTGATTGTGTTAAATATCTGGGCTTCCACCTAGATAGAAGGCTTACCTGGAAAACTCATATCAAACAGAAAAGTGACCCAACTAAATATCAGGTACAAAAACCTGCAAACGCCAAATTTCTTACCAAACAAAACTGATAATACTTCAAAGGGAATGATCGCAGTTATATAAAAAAAAAGAGAAAAAAAAAATATATATATACATATATATATATATATATATATATATATATATATATATATATATATATATATATATATATATAATGATAATTACATTGAGGCTATATAGTCTGTATTCCTTTCTAGTCTGTATTATTTCTGTACTCATGAAGTAATATTAGTTCCAAAATATATAATTATGACTTCTTCATGTTGCTATCAAGTTCTAACAATGAAACAATAGGTTTATGGAAACTGAAATATGTTGTAAATACTTTGGATTAAAATTTAATTAAAAGCCTAAAAAAGAACACATGGCATGTTTAAAAAAGTGGTTCATCTGATATTAAAATGCGCATGGTGCGCCTAAAAAGTAGTTAATTTGATATCTTAAAATGCGCATGGTTCGCCTAAAAAAGTAGTTAACTTGATATCTTAAAATGCGCATGGTGCGCCTAAAAAAGTAGTTAACTTGATATCTTAAAATGCACATGGTGCGCCTAAAACAGTAGTTAATTTGATATCTTAAAATGCGCATGGTGCGCCTAAAACAGTAGTTAATTTGATATCTTAAAATGCGCATGGTGCGCCTAAAAAGTAGTTAAATTGATATTTTAAAATGCGTATGTTGTGCCTAAAAAAGTTGTTCACTTTTTTCTTTTTTTGTACTTAAGGTAAAATGGTGACTTCTTATAGTTACAAGTTTGTATGTTTTTCTTTGCTCGAAAAAACTTAAATAAAAAAAATGGCTATACTTTATGTTTGGTCGGACAATTGCATATTGTTGGATTTGTTTTTAATACCAATTAGAATGCATGATGTCACATCTTGCCTAACAAGTGGTTGTTGCTATAGGGGTTCCACAATTTTTGCACTTTTCCGTTCATTTTAACTTATTTTTGAGATTTTTATGAAATAATAAGAAGATTCCCAGTAATTTGCCCAAAATTGATATGGTGATACTCGGAATGTTTTTCGCATTGAACAGTGATTTCTACTCAGCAGAATTTCGGAATATCAAAACTTCTGTGTCAGTATATTTATAACTAAACTAAGCTCAACTTATTTAAAGTTATTGTTTAACAAAAAAGAAGTGTTAGTTGTGGGTGTGATTATTAATTAGGTATGTTTTTAGGTTATGTCAAAAAGAAAGGCTAAAAGCAAATTTTGTTTCAAATATATTTGTAACCCATGTCCCATAATATGATATTCCATAAAACAAATTATACAAGGTTAAACTCTGTGGTTAAGTCTTATGATTATTTATTCAAAAGAAAACAATATTATATTTATATAGTGTTAAACTCTTTATTACATATAAAATTAACAAAATTAAGAAAGTAAATATTCAAAGTGGTCTTCACAAAAATACAGTTTAGAACTTGCAGACAAATAGTTAGAGTCCACTTTCTACTGCAAGTTGCAGCCATTTTTTCCATATTTCTGGCTTATGTGGCATGTAAGTAAATCATTTATTTGGTGTTTTGATTGTCATACTATTATTACCTTGGGGCCACAGCTCAACACTTTGAAGTCATGATATATATTGTTTTATAAACCCACTATCATACTCAACTGGCATAGCTGTTTGGCGAGACGTGACACCATAAAAGACGGCATGATAGTTCAGAGGCATGATAGTTATAAATTCATTTAAACTTTCCGCTAAAAAGGTGGAAAGTGTAAATGAATTTATAACAATGAAAAATAAGCCATGTGAATGTTTGGTTTTTGCTGGAAAATTTATATTTGGGTATAGAGACTGCAAGGCAAAATATTAACTAGTGAATGAAAAATTATCAACTATACACGATGAAAGCCTTAGTCAGAGGAAATCAGATAATAGTTAAAGTAACATTTTTTAGTCTGCACGACTTCCTAAAAATACCCTCAAATTTGTTTTGCGAAATTTTCATAAATTTCCGACATCAAAGTGGTCTCAATATAGTGTCGGTTCCATAAAGAGTAAATAATGTCAGTTCCTTAAACAGAAAATTGTAAGTGCCAGTCAGGTGTTGGTTATTGGTTTAGGAAGAATTGTTTTCCAGCCTCCATTTTTTGCCTCTTGATGATGTTAGACGAAAATATCTAAAACATTTTTTGATTTGGGTTTTTATTACGAGAAATTAATTTATTTTTCAATAACAAAAAATATTTTGTTTTATAACATTTCCTATATCAAAATTACATTTAAACGGAACTTAAACAGAGGAATTATAAACAGAACCTTCATGAAAAAGGACTTAACAAGAACACTAAATTACAAACTTAATATATTTTTCAGTCATAATCTTTTTCACAATTCAGTACTTTAAACTTAAAACTGTTGATGTGTTTCAGTTGCCAAATCATTTGTATGAAGAACTTGTTATGGATTTATATGATGAGGTGGACAGAAGGGAAACGGAAGCAGGTATGTGCTTTTTTCTTATTTGGAAAGTTTGATTTGTCATCAGTACTTTCATTGCTGCCAGTACAAAAGCAATGACAACAGTCACATGAATTCACAATACGAACTAGGCATACTCTATTGACTAATATGTTGCCAGTCTTTGTAAAGGGAACTTATATTTAGGCAATTTATTTAAAATCACAAGCTATAGACGTTTATATAGACTTGGTAATTAACTTTTTCCAATCGAGAGAGTGGGTGGCAGTTAAGCTACTTTTACAAAGGAAACACCTGCTGCGCAGACTGCCTCTTAGTTTCGGGTTCGTAACATGGGCAGCTTTCATCACCTGTGATGATATCGAATACAGGAATTGAGTGCCCTTCATTGAATTTTTCTAACATTTTGCGATACCAGTCAACACAAGCGTGTTTTTGGGCTTTGATTAAAACATGGGGTATCCACCAAGCACAAAGCTAGGTTAGGTGAATACCCCATGCTAATGTCCAAACTTGCTCGAACTTGCTGGTAGGTTACTCTCTTGTCAGTCTTTATCATGAGCTACACGACATTGATGTTACCTTCAGTTGTCATCATTGAGGGACTTCCCATACAGAGATCATCAAGAGACTGTTGCGACCAAGATTGTCATAGTTAAACCAATTATAAACAATAGCATAGGATGGGGCTTCATCTTAAATTCCCTATCGAAGTTGATTCTAACTTTGTTGTTGATTGAGACCACAATTAAAGTTATAAAAATCACAAAATCACATTAATCTTGATTTCATACAATTTTCAAAATAACAAATTCAACTGAAGTATAGTATTGGATCACCAAAGAGTTTGATTTTTGAAATTTTAATTGATTATCACTGTTATTATAAACGGCCAGTTCTAAATACCTTCAGTGCTACCCTCATACATTAACATAGTTGACTAAAAAAATTTATGTTTCAGTTAACAAGGTGTGAATATGTTGAAATGTGAATTCTTGTTATAACTTGAAAATATGAAAAAAAAAAAGGAAATCTTAATGCAAAAGTAACAATCAATTGGTATATATAATTTAAGAAAATCGGAATATCTGCTTTGAATCAATCATATAATTATATATGAGCACTGCTGGAGCTGCTTAGTTACTAATTTGGCATGTACTTTAAATCGGTATATTTTAAAAAATATATGAGTGAAGGAATGTAATGCTCTTTATAATACAACGAACAATTTAGACTGAATATGTCAAAATAGTGTAAGAAATACTTTTTTCTCTTTGTTTTTGTGTATTGCCTTCACAAACATAACTATTAGGCTGAAGTTTTACAATACTTTAATAAATATTATTTCATGCAGTGTGGCAGACGAGTGCCATAGGTTTGGAACGATCGGGCGTAGTTTTCCTTCCGGTCAATCCGGCATTGAGTGCCCCACGAAACCAGGGGCGGCAGAAGTTAGCGCGACTCTCTAGTGGAGAAATGGCTTTGTTGATTCGGGATGTACTTATGGATGCCACCAGGAGACAACATATTGCTACTCTTAAGCCTCAAAGTGAGTTTTAATGTTTAATTTATATTTACTATTAAAAATCATAACACAGATTTAATAAATCTACCCATCATCTATAGTTATTATCACATCTGAAGATGGAACCATTGGATAACCGGACGGCCTCGATGCTGTATCTTACAAAAACGAAGTTTTTGCGAGTATTTAAGTGCAAGCTGGCACTTTGACATCTGCTTATCTCACTTTGATGGTAGAGATGATCTAAAGGTATAGATAGATAGGTGGCCTAATTTATCTCCACTCTGTTTTTATAATTATTTATTATATTACTATGCCAGAAGCACAGCGGATACTAAGGATTTTTTCTCTTATAGTTTGCACCCTTACATGCAATTTTTTAAACACATTTTTATTTTTTTGACATATTACTCCATACTTTTTTCATACTTTTTCATATATTTCCATCACGTAACACTCAAAAATTTATTAGCAATGTCTATTATCCTTAATATACACAAAATATGTTCATGTAAAATGACTATGCTAAACAGAGCGCTTCTATGTTGTGAATGTATCACAAAAGAGATACACCTATTGTTATGGTATGGGTATAGATCTTTAGTGAGAATAATTCTTTGAATTGACAATCTCGGACTAACAATTTGCCTTGCCATGCCTCATAGATCGTGACGTATTTCTTGTAAGACTGAGGCCACGGTCAACTCATCCAGGTTCTTGGCCACGGAAGCCAAGAACCACTCTTTCCAATAACAAATTATGTAGTTTTGTAAAAGGGTTATATTTATTTCAGGTAATGGAAATGAATGAATATATATTGATATTGGATTACCTTTATTAAACTTTATTATCTTTATTAGAATATCTATAGCATAAGCACATCAATACCATAAGCGGTAATCACTTAACTTTCTTTACTCAGACTTATAAACACCAATATTGAATATACTTATTGTTGCATGAATTCATTAGAAAATAATTGTCACAATAGCATGTGCGATTGAGGTCTTTTGATGAGAGGGAAGTCTAAAAGAATTAACAATTACAAAAATAAAGCAATGGGTAGCATTTCTCTGTGGAGCATGGTGATATTTCTTAAAAAATAAAAATAATTATTACAGGTGTTTTCTGTGAATAGCATAACTTACTGATAATAAAATGAAAGGAATAACTCTCCGCTTTTGAGAGTAGTTTTCTATATTACGAATGTTAGTCTCGGAAAATGTCATTTGTGATACGACACGGTGAAAGGGTTAAGTGCTTTGCCTACATTAGTAGTGAGAGAATAAAGATATGTCAAAATAAATGGGTATGGCTGTTCCACAATCCTTTCTAAGATGATGGTACAAAGGTATAAAAATGTTCAACTGTATAAACTTTTTAAATTATTTCCACTCTTCATTTGTAACACATATTTTCCTAAAATAAGTTATTCTTTCTTTAATTTTCACTTATTTTCTTTGGCATTCCACTCATTTAAATTCTGCAACAAATAATTTTAATGACCATACAAGACATAAAACTCTTTTTAAACAAATTTTTCAGCTCCATCAAGTCTGCTAAATCCATTGCTAACGGCCGGCCACTTGAAGCATATTTCACAAATGTCCGATGATGAGCCTCTTTACGACTCTGTGGCTTCTGACGATGATTATGCCTCCCTTGCACCAATAAAGACAGATGTAAGTTGAAATAAATTTTTAAGCCGTTTTTAAACGTAACTCTATAAGATTAATACCCATCAAAGAATTACATGATGATAGTTAAGTGTATAATGTAAAATTGATTTTAAAGTCACATAGATTCTGCAATGTGTATTGTGAATATATTACTCTATGAAAAATACTAAGACTTGATCATTTAAACTATGCGGGATAATGCAATTGGGCAAAACACTTTTTCTTTATTGGTAGTAACTGCCGTTGAATCAGTATAAAATTTCATATTGCTATATAAATTAGTTGTGATATGCTTGTTTTTCTATATGCTTTTGGTGATTTATACTGTCTCTGATTGTCTTGGCCAGTTTATATCAGGAGTTTTTGACTAGTATAAAATGATCAAAGAAAGCAAAGAAAATGCATTGAAGATGAACAGTTGTCTGGATATTCATCGTTATCAAGTGGTGAGTAAGGAAATCAAAGATTTTTGATTTCTTTGACATGTGTCAAGGAAAACAAAAATCTTCAAAATAGTGGTAGAAGTACTTAAACCATTTCTTCCAACTGATTCTTCCTTAATACAAGTTTCTTTCAATACAAGTTTTTCAACCATGTCCTAGGAGGTGGCCTCGATCGGACATCCTAAACTTCGATCAAATCTCTACCTTGTTTGAAGAGATTATGCCACTTGTAAATCATGGTTTTACTAGGCCAAGAATCTCTGACATGATGAGAAGTGTTGACATCTTATTCGATATGATTTGTGGTATTTTTCCTTAGTTTGCCGAGAATTGATGACAGTTTGTAATTCACTTTCTCCACAGTCTATGATTTCTTTTAGAATGAGTTCCTTGGTCGGTGATAGCTCAAAGTAATGACACAATTAAGTTGAAACTTGTTATATATACTTGTAATGAGTAAAATTAAAAATATATCTTTTCAACAAAACTTAACCATTAGAAAAAGGCTTAGTTTTTCCCCAAAAATTTACACATTACATTATTTGTAACAAAAAAGTTTTCCGTATTTGTAAAAAACATTGTGTTTCAGTAGGGAATTAATTTTTGAAGGTTAAATAATTGAAATGAATTGAACGAAAACTTTTTCGAGTTATACCAGTCGGCAAAATGTTATTTTGAGAAATAATTAATTCAAAATTTTGCATCTTATAGATGCAAAACTCTACTAGCAATAATTTAGACTAGCGTTGTTTTTATGTATTAGTTTTGCCGTATTTTATTTGTGAGATTCTATAAACTGTCATTTATAGATAAAATCTGAAATTCTATTTTTCAATTTCTTTGGTGTGGTATTGCTATTTAAGCATATACCTTAACTCACCCTTCTTTTACACTGTGTATTCTTGACATTTAATTTTCAGCTGACAAAGAATGGGCCTAAAATGGGTGAAGCTGTATCATCCTTGTACAACCCATCAGTCCCAAATGAGAACTCTTCAGCTGTTGAGATGAGAACATCCCAGTCAGCATCTAACACAAAGATATCACTGCACAATGAAAGTTATCCTGGACAGTCGAATCAGATAGAGTTGCTGAAAAGACAGCTAGACTCTAAAGATTCCACTATATATGAATTAAAAGAACAATTGAAGAGTTTGCAAACAATTGTCGAGAAATTAACACAAGAAAACAGTATGTTGAAAATTACATCTGATGATGAGGACAATGATGTAAGTCTGGTTGTGGATAAGACTGATGAAGTTGTGACATCAAGCAGCGAAGCAGCAGGAAAGAACGAGAGAGGTAAAAGCCTAGAGAGTGAGCAGGTCCCCTTGAAGGAGGTATCGCTGGAGTCAAGATTGAAAGCGAAGTTAAATCAAAGACCGGCCAGTATGTATGAGACTAGAGAAGGCCCTAAGAATAATTGGCAAGTCACCAAACATCAGGTAAATTAATTGTCAGATTGTTTGTTATAAAAAATTGTGTATTATAGATTTTTCAGTAACATTTTTCAGTGTAAAAATAATAAAAAGACCAATTTTGATTCAGTTGTAAATTTGAGGTTGTGAGCAAAAATATGTTTAACTAAATGAATGCTATTAAACTTATAATGTTCGAAACCAACATTCGCAAGTGACTGTGATCACATTCAAATCAAATCAAATTTGTTGAAAATGTTTTTATGCTTCAAAGATACATTAAAAGAAATCACGTCTGCTTACAGCTAACCACAGTAAGTGGTCTGGATCGCAGCGCTAGTGCGCGCATGTCTCCAAATGTGCCTTCTGCAGAGACAGTACATAGACATGCCGAGTTGGTTACCAAGTGCATCCAAGAACTCTGGGCGGCCATGCAGGAACCGCGAGCTCATAGGTTGACCTTCCCTGATAAATCTGACAGGATAAAAGATGCTGTTCAGCAGCTCACAGCTATATTTCCCGATGTGAGTTTTCATTTATAGTGTGTACTTGCATGTTAAATCAAACTCCCTTTATAGTTATGATTTTTGTAGTTCGACATGTCTATAGTTGGAAAAGTTTCTAAGCGTCTTCCCCATTTGTCTTTTTACTTGTTTGTCTCATAAGTTAAATGTGAGTAAGAAATATTTAAATTTACTTCAAATAACTTAAGTTACTTGTCATCAAAATCAAACCAGGATACCGAAAAGTGATGTCAAATGACACTTATAAAACATAGGCTTGAATCATTTATTGCAAATTTTGTATTTACTTAGTACAGTCGCTTAAAAAGTAATAATAAAATATTTAAATTTCAGTTGACAAGTTACTATGTCAATGTAGGTCAGCATAGTATAATGTGAAGTACTGCATATTACTTTTTTTAGTTATTAATTTTATTTAATTATCCATCATATATCATAATCTAAATAATAATAAAACAGAAAAAACCGCACACTTGACAGGTTTCAATGATATTGTGAAATGTTAGATGGCTCTTCACCATGGACCTAATAACCACTGGACTTGTAATTAAACATGTTCACTATGAAATAAAGCGTGTCAAAATTTGAGAGGTGCGAGGGGATAGACTCGCTTCTAATTGGCTAACGCACACTACGGTAGCCATTTAGAAGCGATACATTTTATTGTAATTGGTCAGCGGATGTGCCAATCATGTTTGTTAAATTATAATTGTCGTGGCTGTGAAAATGTTGATAAACTATTATTTGATAATATTTATTTACCGAGTTACGTATCGATATCGAAAATACCATGTTAAACTTGGCCTAATTAATATTAATAATAATTTTAAAGTTCTTAGACATTCTCTGTATAGTAAAAATTACCATTTTTCAGTATTTATATATTAAAATTTTGTAATATTATAATTTTATACAGTTGCATGAACAATCAAAATTATAAGGATGAGTATAATATGGTCTTTTACCTCTATTTGGTATTAGTGGTTGCTTGCGTCATGAAGGTTATCTCCATTTTAAATTTATGCTCGATAGATCCTGTGATACGAGCTATACATTGTTCAGAGGTGAAGCTTTAATTTTAGTAAAAGTATTTTTTAATGCATTTACAAAAGAATAGCTCCCACTAAACGTAAATAAATAATAAAAATAAAATAAGATAAAGTGAAAACCAAAAAATTAGATTAAATTATTGTCCTTTAAAATGAGTAAGTTTTTTGAATATTTTTTGAACAGTTTTTTGGGTCGTATAGTTTTCTCAAAAAGGTTATCTTATTTTCCAAATATTTCTGCATAATCGCTTTCATTAGTTCTGTTAAATGATTTGTGTATTTATTTTCAAATTGGTAGAATTTAATATCTTCAAACAATTTTATACCTCTATATTTTTTTAAGGCACGCACTTAATTTTTTTAACGTGAAAATGAACCACAAAACCTGCAATATGCTCTATCACCTTTTTGCCAAAGGGCGATAGAAAATTGCATTCTTCATCTATCATGTCATCATATAGCATCATCATCAGTTATTGTCTCTGTCTGAGAAATATCATTACTGTTGTACCTTCTGGATGTTATATTTTTGTGTTCGATACCTGAAGAGCAGTTTAAAATTAATATTTTTCCAGTTTCTTCCACTGCTAATGTCAATTAATTGCATATGAGTTAAGATCTTTTTGTAAATGTTTTTGAATTGCCTGGCTGTGAGATTATCGTTGTTACCATCATGATTACGCATATTTGATGACAATAGTTTTATATGATCCTGGTTGATTTTATGAAAAGGCAAAAACATTATGGGAGAACTATTATTTGGGACAAAATAAAAAAAAATGGCTTTTGCACTTTTTTAAAAGCTAAGAAATCCAGTAAATCTAGGTGATTTCACTAATTTTTTGATTTTACCTTTTTGATTTACTATATTAGTCGTCAAACTCGGAAGCATTTACTTCATTAAATGAGAAATTATCTCAAATGCCAGTGAATAATTTTCAATATTGAGTGCTCTCTTAAAGCCGTATTGATGAACTCTGAAGTCTAATATGTCAAACAAATCGTTGATCATTTTTAAATAGTCTTCGGTTGTACTGACATTTTCAAATTTAAGATTTATGTGACAAAAGGAAATGGAGGAAGGAATCGTCTGCGACGATTTCACTAAATAGCTGTGAAGCTAATTTAACCTTCATTACTTTAGATTTAAAACAAATATGGTATATACTTCCATTTTATTGTTCGTCTAGAGGTATCTTGAAATTCTCTGTATGCTTCGAAACTATTTCTTAACAATTTTAACATATGACAATGAATTCAGAAAACTACAATTTTGTTTCCAGATGAAGGATGAGTAAACATACTATTAATTTTTTATGGATTAAGTGAACAGCCAAGCTTCCATGCCATTGTTAAGTTTGCCGGACATTTGTCAAATGTAATGGCTTTTATGTCTACACCAGTGTCAATAACCATATTGACAGCTTGTAATACTAAAGAAGCCCTTACTTCACCGCCTATACTTTTTACCAAAAAATATGCAATTGGCACTTTCACGAATACTTTAGAGTAACCAACAAAAAAACCAAAGCATCCATAGCTTTGTTATTGCAATCAGTTTTTAAACCAGTTCCACAATCAAACCAAAACATCTTTATCTTTTACTATAAGGATGCCATTCCATATAATTTTTTATTTTCATTTCGTCCAAAACTAGAGTACAGTATATTTTTGTCTTTGCTTGTTCTGGTTTTAATTTTATAGCGTTAAATGCCTCTTTTGTAAAGCCGGGTCAGCCTCCTATGCAACAATACCATTTAGCTAATGTTCTCAGCGAAGGCAAACATGTCCGAAAAGTTTCTCTTACAAATTTGTACGCATTTGCAGAATAAAAGTGTAAAGTTAAAGCAAAAGCTTCTTAACTCGGGAAAGTATTTAGTTTTTGGAATATGACCAAATTTATTTTTAAGTAATTGCCTTTGACTATTTACTTATTTTGTACGCCATTGCTATCTAGAAGTAATCTGTTTTCCTCGGTGATTAAACACTTGCTAGTCAAGGTATCTAAGATTTCATTTCAATTATGTATTTTTATATTTAATCTACATGTTTTATTCTGTAACCGTTTAATTTTTAATCTCTGCTACTTAATTTTGTCATATAATTTTTTCTTTGTTGGAGAATCTAACTTAATAATGGAACACATGCAAAACCCACATGTCTATAAAAAAAAGGAATAAATTTTGAAATAATTATTGATCAGTATTTTAAACTAATTTATATTTATCGCTAATATTATTTTTTGAAGTCCCGTTATATCGCAACTTAAAATATTGTTTAAAATATTGCTTTTTATTGGTAAATAATAATGTATATAAGGCAAGTATGAAAACTTATTTTTATGCTATAAGGTCTTCAGAAACTATATTGTTTCAGTCCATCTAAAAATACAAACGGCTGGCGCGCATAACCAGTTATATAGAAAATATTTAAGCTACTAGTGGAAATAAGAAAAATTCATTTAACTATATTAAAAAAATATCACTATATTTGGTTAACAATCTACTTCGCCGTTTATTGATTTTGAATGTTAAACTTTAATCAATTATAAGGAAGACTCTGTGAAAATATTAATATTCAACTTTTTTATTATCATTTTGTATATGCATGGATGATTCTAACTAATGAAAGTACATATAGAAAAGTATTTCATGTCGTTTTCAAAGATTGTTAAATATTTATAACACAGTGTATCTAGTTATTTAATGTATATAAGGTTTAGTTATTTTTAAGTGATATTAGAAATGCACCCTAATTTACTTATATATGGTTGCAAAAATAATGTAGGAATTGTAGTTGGAAAAATTTTTCTTCCTTTACTTTTGCTTATATCAAAGCAAAAATAAAGTTGGTAAAATGCTTTGAGCAGATAGAGCTATATTTTGTGGGTATCCAGTTTTTTGATCGCCCAGTAGCTTCCATCCACTTAATTTTTATATTTGGGTTCTTTGGAAATCTATATAAATAATAAAATGAGTAATAATTAACATTCAATATAGTTATCTAAGCGACAAGCTTTTCTGTATTGAAACTACATTATTTTAATTATAAATGACTTTTATCTTCCCTTTTCTTATTGCAACGATTAAACATTTACAGTAAATATACAAAGGTTACATAGATATATTTTTGACGAGCAATAACGCAGTTCACATTTCATTTATAAGAAATAATTTTTATCGATAAAACTAAAAGGAAATCGGTTCAGTAATATACAGGTTATGTAGTCTTTGTCAAAATTGTTTGTTTTTTTTATATATTTTTGAGAGAGGAATTTCTATTTTTGTATGTGCTTCATTAATTACAAGACTATTAATTAATGAGTTAAGTACAGTCTATGAATTCTTACACATATCGGGTTTTTATTTTTTAACTTAATATATTTATGTTGTTCGTGGACCTGTTTACAAACTTGTTTTTAAATGTATTTTTTGACATTGTGTTTTTCCATTTTATAATTTATTTTTTCCCCACGACCACCCTTTTCCCAGGATATATCTTTTTTCCTAAATATGCCAAACAACTCAATTGATATTGTTACCAAAAATTTGTACAACAGATGAAATTGTGACTAAACTGTAAAAAATATCCTTTTTATTATAAGGAGACACATGAGATTTCTGTAAGTATTAATAGTGTCTCTTTTTTTTAAACAATATTTCACTTTATGGTTTCATGATCTTGTAAAATAAAACACAGGAATACAAAATGTAATTGACCCAAAGTTTTTCCGCTCAGTAGAACTTCTATTGATTCTCGAGTACAAAATAAAATGACTTATACTAAATAAAATTTTGTAGCATCATCTCGTCTCATTCTCGGTATACACTATTTTCGAAACTCATCTAAAGGGTCAATTGTCTCGCAATGCATGCACACTAGATGCAGCACAACACTATCGAAGTGATGCGGAGATGCGAAAATACTCGTAGTATGTTCAATAACATGAGATACAAATCATTCAGTGTTTTGTGTCTTAAATTTATTTCTTTTTTGTTAAAGTTTTATGATAAGAAATATTATGATGAAAATGTTGAAAACATAAAAATATTTTATTGAAAAATAGGCACTTTTCCGTACTGAAGACCCAAATAAAAATATGTTGTAGATTATTTTTTTATCCATAAGAGGAATCTGGATCAAAATTCTTGTTGCGCTAATTAACCCACATTCTGTATAATGCATTGATGTAATATAATTAATAACACAATTGAATATGGTGAAAAAAATTTTGATTTAGAAATGCGTCGAGACCAGCATCCAAACTGCCCTTTCCGACTTATCATCATCGTGTGAACGCGTTAGTGTGGCTTGCGCCGAGTGGGGCGTGGTTAGTGCGATCTCAGATGCCGACTCTGCACCTTTACATCAGCTTCGTGCCGCCGCTTACGATCTTGCCAAGGCTACTAAGTTGCTGGTAACTCATTTTCCACTGGACGCGAGCACCTCATAGCACATGGCGAGTGTGGTTCAGTATTATGTGTAGATAGAAATGTTTTATTTGATCTGTTTCTCAATAGATTTATGTCGTTGTTCGGGAGAACACATGAAGGATTTACATACCTTTAGTATAGTTAGAATGTTAAATTGTTTAAATTAATATTTGGTTTATAATACCGCCTCCCCCAATGAGTTTAATGCTATAGCTAAAATGTTTTGGGAGGGTTGATTGCGATCAAAAAGACATCAGCTTGTACATAGCATTACAATAAGGTATTGGTATTTAAGCTCAACAATTTTTAATCGTCATGAACTGTTTTTCTACCGTGATGTGACGGTTGCACAATACCATTATAGAACTAATAACGTGTTTAAAGTCATTTAACAATTTTAAACTCCTGTTACAATATAAAATTTTAAATGCACTCATTCTTTCAAAATAATGTTTTCAAAATAATTACTGAGAGTCTTGCAAATCAACAGATTTAGCAAGTTCTACTTTTTTACAAGAATTTGTTTATTTTATATCAACTATTAGCTCTGTTAAAGATATGTAAGCCCTTAAAGTTTATGAAGTTTATTAAACTTGATGGAAACAACCACACATGAAAAGGAATGAATAGGTACATGAACTTTCTTTTTTTTTATTATTAGTTGTTGAAACTACCCTTTTCAGAATGCTTGTTTTGGGTCAATGAATTTAGTAATGTCACTACTCAATATCTGCACTTTAAAGTAATTTTTTATGATTTTATATAGACATTAAAATTATTGTGAGTTGGTTGATGGAAATATGGTTGAATTCTGGACTGACATTCTCTATTTACAAGGGAATAAGTCAGTTGACTGAATAAATTTAGTAATTAAAAAAAGAAAATTATTTAAGGTTTAAAGCACTTTGGTTACTAATAAAAAGTTACGCCTATAGTTTACGGGAAGATCAAGGGACTTATTCAAATATTTGGAGCAAAGTTTATTAGTTTAGATTAGTGCAGATCACTGTGGTCTTATTTTTATACTTCCATTATACAGTAGGGTCACAGCGATGTAATATACGTGTGGAGAACGGCTGTTTTTATTCCATCTTACAATTATCAATATCTCCATGTAAAACAAAATTCCCATTTGAATTTTTTTGTGTTTTGAGATTTTTTTAACACTTTTCTTCGTAATAATAATATTGGTTACTCGCAGTGTTTGAAGAAAAAGTGATTTTTCATAGATATCAATTGTTATTTTATACCAATATGAAGTAGATATACCAGAGACAATAAAGATTACTTTAGTTTCATCGTAGACTGTTTTGTTACCTGAAAAATTTCAGGGTATTTAAAAATATTGATAATTTTATTTGTCAGTTAATTGATTTGCAGTGATTGTGACGTATACTGGGCAGATGTATTGAATTATGGATGAAAATGGAATAACTCAGTACCTAATAATTGAAGAATGCCACAATTAATTCCATTTCTTTTAATTCATTTCATTTCATCTCCAACATCAAAAATACAAAATACTTTTTAAAGTCCGCACAGTGTGTTATAAAATGAATTATTATTTATTGAACCTATAAGATACAATGCTGTTAAACACAGATGCCCGAAAATTAAAATTGTTTATCAAAGTTGTTCTTATATCTAATTGAAAGTTTTAAAAATAAACATCATTTTTAATACTGGTAACATTTTTTATAGTGTTGACAAATCATTTTCTGGTTGTTTTTTGTGGTAAATTGTCTCGGGTATATAGAAAAATAAGTTGTTTTAAGAACATTGATGACTTTAAATTAGAGAGTTATTGAAAAAATCCATAAAATGTGGCAGAAGAGAGAATGCACGGAAGATCATGTAAAACATGGTTGAAACAAATTTGACTTAGTTTTGAATGATGATGATACAAATATTCATAAAAGGCATATGTGGAGAATAGCTGTTTTAATGGAGGAGAGCATACAAGTATGCAAATACTGATGTGGCTTATGTTACGACACATAGGTTTAGATAGTTAGACTGATGTGCTCAAATTTGTATACTTACTATCTTTTGCAAATAAATTTCATTTTTAGCGAGTTATTTGTATGTTAAAATTATGCATTATGAATAACTAAAAAAAATCTTCCAAGTGCAACAAACATCCGCTTTCTGCCATACAAGGTATGCCAATTTTCTCTTCAAAAAGTTCAGTAATAATTATCGTATATTTTTACTTTTAGAATTGACAGAATAGGCTTATTGATTATTAAAGCTACACTAGTTGTTTCCATAAGAACATTCCGCCTTCCCAATGTCTTCAATATTATTTTATTCGATGTATGTTTTTTCATAGCGTTGCTCGATTTATCTGCTATATATCTATGCTATTGTCTATACGGAACAATGTATGTAAATATAGTTACATTAATAAAATAAAGGAAATTACTTAAAAGTTATTAGTTAGGTTAATAATCAATTGGTTATTTGATATTTACTCTCCAGTCCAATTTTTTTTTTAGTTTTTAGATAGAACCTAAACTGTAACATAAACTCATTTGGTAATGGATAAACAAAATATTTGGTTCTCCAAATCCAGTTATATTGTGTCACAAGGTTAATGTATATTTATCTATGTTGTCCTGTTAACAAAAAAGTTTACATTCACAATAGGATTATGCAAAATGCCAAAGACAATTTTTGCTTATATGATGGAAGTGGATTGATATTTTTTGCTGCTAGGCTAATAGAGCCCGTAGAAAGTATGAGCAATAGCTGTTGTTAATGTTAGATTGATTTCACATCCATCCACAATGAACAGATTTAATTTGACCCCAGTATTTAGGTAGGTACTTCTTATGTTGTTGAAAAGACAGAAACGAGAGTTGTAGTGTGTCATTATTTATTTTTAATTGATTATTAAAATTATCAATGGAGTAAGCATTTCATTTTATTGCAATGAGTGGTTCCAAATAAGTAGAAATGACTACTTGTATTGATCAGTAAATTTCTGCTAATCGACAAAATGAAATAAATGTAATTTATTAGTGGAAAAAGTATATTGTTTGTTGTTGAAAATAGGACTTCATAATTTGCATGTGACCGCCAATGCTGAAATCAGTCTTATGGAGTTTTGCCTTAAATTGCTAAATTAAGATATAATTGTTATAGATATTTGTATCGTTTGCTGCTTTTTGTTGAAGATTAGAGATTTTTGTAATTTTATATATCAATGTGTAAGTAGGGAGTCGCTATTAGCCTTAGCAGATGGTGTCTCTAAAATTGGCTATGCTCGTCACAAAACTTGCTCGAGTGTCATATCTTATGAAAAGTTTCCCTGATATCTCAGATCATGGTTTATAAAATTTGTGTTGTTAATATGGATTTTCAAGTAAATTGTTCTATGATTTGCGTCTCAGTATTTCGAGTGTCAAGGTTGCTGTCATCCAGACAAAATAATCGGCCAATATTGATGCACCATGTAAATGTGCTTTATCTCCTTGAACCAAGTGATTTGTTAATGTGCCAATTTTTTTTTATAAAGGAATTATAAATTTAGATAGTTTTCTATTTTTATTAGCTTATAGAACATATTGAAACTTTTATATATTTAGAAGTCTAAATATAAATTTGTGTATGGAGGTTAATAACTATTTTAAGTATATAACAATGGTTGTCTATGGTTTTTTTTAATTAATTATTTTCCATAATAAACTATTTTCTAGTTGAGTTTAGTTACAACTTAAAGACAAAATTGATGTAATTATTAGTTCATGCAAGCTTTTTGTGAAGCAGCTTATTTTATTCATTGAATAACTTGAATAAGGAAGCCATTATGTTTGTTTTATAAAAATTCATTTTGCTGTGGTGCAGTAGATGCAGGCTTGGCTTCTTATATCTGTATTATTTACACTGGTTTGTATCAATAAAAACCAAATTAAATTTATAAAAAAATTTTGAGAATATCACTTGATTAATTATGTTGTTAACTGCTAAATTAAGAAGAAATGCCCTATTATAATGAATGATGTGTGAAAACCTTAATTTTAATCATCAATAATACAATCTAGGAGAATGTTATTTTATCAAGTAGGATGGATTTTGTAGAAGTACTTTGAAGATATCTATCTGATGCACTGATCAGAACTATTACTACCCATTTAATAACAATGACCTATTTTGGGTAGTGTTTGATAATATACAATTTTACTCTTCAGTATAAAAAGAGTTTGAAATGAAATATTGAATTTAAAAGTTTTTTCAAACTGTTTCAATTACTATATCCAGGTAACTAACCTTTCATTATGTTCTACAACTCTATTTATCTTACGATTTATTAAAGTTATAACAGTCTTACTTTTATATGGAACTGGAACCTTTTGTAATTAGAAATGTAATTCAGTTTATAAGATTATAATAATTACAGTATGTTAGATATGAAATATTTCCGAATGCAACGTAATTTGATAGCAGGCAAACAGGCTATCCATATTATTTTTAAGTTGATTGAATGCTCTTATGTCAATTTTTATTCATAATTTTTGACTAGCTAATGTGATTTGAAAATCTTTTCCTAAAATGCCCTGATAGACAAAAAAATTTATTGCAATTTGAATTGTATTAAATATCTCGCAACTAAATGCCGAGGTGTAGGCAAATTTTGTATTGTGCGAAACTATGTTTGAACAATGGGCATTCTTTTTCTGATAACCAATAATTTTTTTTATATTTTTAAAATGTAAATAAAAATCATTCTGTATCTTGATAATATAGATACAATTTTGAATATATTTGTTTCAATTGTTATTTTTAAACTGAAAATTTTCACCATGTCTTACTAACCTAATAAGTTTCAACTGTTCAGTCTATATTGGTTTAAAGAAGGTACTTTTTGCCAAAAAAAATATTGACATTGACTGGTCTCTCAATTTTATAAGTCAATTTGAATTCAGTAACAAATGTTTGGGGCTTTTTCCAATTTATTCACTAAATCAGAAGGTAAAATTTCTCTTTTTTTCTAGGTTATAAGAAAATTAATTTCCAATAAAGTGTTTATTAAATGACAGTTTACATTAATTATATACAATATTTGATTTTATCAAAAAAATGTTTATAAACTAAATATACTATAAGCTTTATATCTTAACAAATTGCAGCTAACAAAAGTTAGGCAATCTTGATTATACTTTAAGTATACAAATTTTCATTAAATATTTAAGTTTATCTTTATAATAATAGTCTATTAATTTAGTTATAGACTTTGTATATCTATGGTAGCGCGCTTTGCCAATGTAATTTTAAGATCTCTATATATATTTTATGAAAATTGCTGGAAAAGTATGCGTTTATCATCAAAACAAATATATGTCACAAAAATATGTCAAAGACCAAAAAGATCAATGAAACTTGTTTTTGACATTAAAGAATTATAACACGTTCCCTTCTCACGTTCGCATTTCAAGATGAGAACTTTGAAGTAAACTTTTTTAATTACATTCAGAAAAATATTCTTTGTTTTTATGTTTTTATGTTATGGTCTCGTAGAATAGTTTTAAAGCCGTCTCATCAAATTAAAACTTGTTAATCGGTTCAGGATGCGTTCAGGAAAATGTGTGACAGATGTAATATAGCGTGTTATGGATAAGCTTGTCAAGCGACATTTCGAATATCCCTGTTATTGAATGCACAGTGATATTTTTTGACTACAGATTGTTTGGTTATAAACGATATGAACATGTAAATGTAACGATTAATAACAGAAGCGGTTTAGGGAAATTTTTTTTTTAATTTGGCAGCCATTTATGTACCTGTTTAAATTCGTTTGTTCATGGTGAAACATGAAATTCTTAAATTAGTGTATTTGGTGATAAATAAAACATTAGAAAATGAGGGCTATCGTAAAAGTAGCCCTTAATAAAGCAAGAAAACCAGAATAAAAACGTAGTGTTATTTAATTATTTTTATTTTATTAATTACGACCCTAAAACAGTTATCAGATATAAATTAATATCAAAATTAGTAAAATTTATCGATGATTTTTTTTGAAACTCGGTAATATCCATTACTATACTGTAAAATAGGAAAAACCCAAAAAAAAATTTGGAGAAAACTATTGGAGAAAATATTGATTCAGAAGTTTATCTACAATAAAGAACTACTTCAATTTAGGAAACAGTATAGTAAAAACGTTTGCTGATTCTGAAAAAAGGTCTTAAATGGATTTTGCCGTCTTTGTAATTAATCGACACAAATGAAGTATACCAAAATTAATTGTATGTGTTGTATACATTTTCTATATAATCATACGATGTAATTAATTTTATATAGATAATTTGGTTAATATCATATTTAAAATAAAGTTTCATTTTAAAAGTTTACTTTTCTGTGCACATTTTTGGAATCATCTACGATTTCCTTTGTTTTAAATTAGTAAAATCTTCCTGTATGTTTCCATATATATACATATATATAGTTGTATCCATATATATCCATATATATAGTTGTATAAAAACCTATCTAAGGAATTGTTAACATTTAAAATGTAAGCCATTTTTAAACGTGTTCTTGAAAACTCGAGATATAAATAAAAAACCTATTTCACACCTGACTTCTTTATGGGTAAATTTAATATAAAATTAAATTGTAGAAATGAAATGTGCCCTTATTGACAGCTCTATCACTGTGAAGGACTTATTTAGTCAATGATGCTTTTTATCCAATTTGCCTTTTAGTTTATACAGAATTATTTATTATCACGTTTTGTTTTTCGGCATTTTATTGTACGTGAATATTTTTTATGACAAAAATATTTTAAAAATGTATTAATTACATCTTTCACATGCGACGAAGATTTGCTCATAATTTTTATCTCTGGATTATTTTAAATCTTGTAGATCTATCCATATTATACCACTGAGAAGCAAATAATTTATTTGTATGACTTTCCACATAATAAATTTATAAGTTGATGGTTAAATTTGTTAATTCAGTGTTAATGATCCTCTTTCAATTAGAAATACAGGCGGCCAAATATAAAACTGACAGTTTTAAGCACAGCAGAGATTTAGAGTGTATTTTCATCTTTTTATTTAACATCTTGTCGAATGAAGTGAAAGATATATTATTTTTAAAGCATCCAAGGACTAACGGGTCCTGCTATTTCTAAAGGGATTGAGTATTTTAGCTTGTTACTAACAGTATTAAAAAATTTTGATTACTAATTGGCTAAAAAGTAGTCTGGCGGCATTGCATCCTAACTGTTAAGAATACGGTGCTATACAAGAAGAATGTATAACAAATGTTTTTAATGCATTATTATTAAATGAGTTTAACGATTTGTGTATTGATTTCTATATTAGAAATTTATAATAAAATAGTATACATTATTTTATCTTAAGATATATTTTATTTAACACATCGCCATGTAAGACATTTATGTGAAATGTTTATATATTATTAATAATATTATAACTTTTTTATTTGATATATTATAAAATAAAAGACCTTGTTAAACTGATTAATTCAATAAGTCTTTAATTTTTTCTAGAATTAGTTTAAGGTTTAGAATATAGCTAGTAAATAGTTTAAAAACAAAATTTTTAAAATTATGTTTATTGTATAATCGGTGCTCAGATTTTGTATTCGACGGAATATTGGTTCTGTGCAGTAGCTGTCAGTGCCAGCTGGTGGCAAATTAACCTGTCTATGACCCGAGTGCCTGATATCGGTCAAAGTGCAAATTTACACAGATGCCCCTAGTGCCCGATATTGGGCAAGAAATTAATGGTCGGAAGTTCGAATGACTTAAAGCAATAAATATGCATGCAATATGACCTGCAATCTCTGTTATAGGATACTAAAATGAATATTGTACCATATTTACCAGATTGGCACTGTTGTCGTTTGGGTGAAACGGTAAAATAAATAATTGAAATTAGTTGACGGTTGTTCGTGAACTGTGCCGTTTGTTTATTAGATCTCTGTCAGAAATGGACCAATTAGTGTGATAACTTATGACTTGCATTGAAATATAATAATGCTTAATATACTTCTTTGCTGTTTACTCTGGAGTAGGCAGGGATAAAGAGTTACATTGCATTCTTGTTCATGTATGTATATTCATGGTTCTGCCAAACATGCAAGTTGCTTTTATAATTCTAAGCCAAAAATAGCCAGTCTGGTAGTAATTGTATTACATTGCAGTAGTAATGTAAAAAGTTAAATTTTTTTCTAATTCGTAAAGATGATTTATTGTAAATATTTTAACTTTAGCAAAATATTAAATAACAATGAATTGTATATTTAGAAATGTCTACCTATACATTTCACACATAAAACTTATCAATTCCTTCAAGTAGAGATTAATGTTGAACTCTTGGTCACCAGTGTTTCCCAGATTTTTAATGAAGCTTACCTGTTTCTTCACAGTTCGAAGTAGACGTACCAGTATTTTTCACAGATTGAATAGGTAGCCACATATATTTCCCGACATTCAACATGTTACAAATGATATTCATACTATTGTTATCTGTCTATTAACATAAACGTGCCTAGATATTTTTTTGACTTGACATTTTGCAATAACACCTATTTTCAAAAGTACAGTGATTTAACAGTACAGTTATTTAATCATAATTAATAACTGTAATATAACTGTTCTTTAATAATTAATACAGTTAATTAAGATTAGTTTGACAGCTAAGTAGTCAGCGATTCCATTTTGCATAGATGTGAAATTAGCCCCATAACCCATTAGGACAGGATGTTAATTTTATGGCATGCATATGGCAAACGTCAATCCATGTATAAGATACAAGGCTCATTTATCCTGTGAGGTAGATGTCAACGCCTCATAGTTTGAAAAAGTATATGTTTATGTGAAAGCAATTCAATATTTGTGAAGAAAACTGTATTATAAAAATTAATTGTTCACACTATTTTTTTCTAGGCTATTAAACACTGAAATCTATATCGGTGAATCATTTCGAAAGGCAAAAGTTACTATTGTACAAAAGTAAGTAGAAGGGTACTGAAAAATAGTTTTATAAATTGTTTTTTTATTTATTATGTTGTTTTTAGTTTTTAGGTTATGCTTCGGATGAATTATTATTTTTTAAGTAGATAGCTAGAACGACATAAGACTATAATTTTATGATTTTAAATTTATGTTACACAATATTTTCATTTTCGTTTCCTTAAATTAAATTTCATAGCGGGCTTTATTCAGGTCACCGACAATGTCAACAAACTACACTTTCACTTGTAAAAACGTTTCTTTTTTGAAAGCAAATAAACTAACAATTCTTCATATCGAATTAATTTATTTCACCCAACTTGCAAATTTTCAATGGTGATTTAAATTACGAAATGTTTCATAACGGCAAGATAGAAAATTTTTTAAATTAATTTTTGCAATTCATTGATTTTGTGATTGGATTGTAGAAATTGACAGATTGCAGTCATAACAATCAGATGGATATTAAAAAATCAACTTGAAACTAAACTTATAATTGAAACTTGAAAATAAATAATTTTTTATAATATAAGAAATGCGAAAGAATCATTTGTATAAGGAAAAAGTGATCTTCTTGTAATTAATAATAGAAAACGTACGGTAATGATAACCAAATATATTTACTTTCTGTAACTCATGAATGATAACTTGAAATAAAAAAATTTATAAACACATAAAATTAATTAAACTTGAATGGCAGAAGACACCGCATTTCTTATGATGAGATCCTAACTATGGCTTCCTCATGGTACTAACAAAAGGCAAAGAGGATTTTTATCGAGAAGTCATTATCATATCCATAATACTTGCAGTTTTTGAATATTTTCCTAGTTGTTTGACATTAAGCTTTCAGCAATGGTATCCTTAACTGTTAGGAATCTTATAAAATGTTATTTTTTAATTTTAGCCTTATCTTTATTTACAAATTGCAATATTATACAGAACTACAAATACAAAAACATGAAGATTATTTTCAGTTTGATCAAAAATATTTAAAAAACCCTAAATATACGTTTTTTAAAGATATTCTGCTATTTTACTTTTCACATGCATTGCAGTTATTTGTAGAGATTGTTTTGGTTTTTAATATATTTCTGACCGGCTTATCGTGATAATGGTAGCAGTGACCTTCTCATTGGAATAACGAAGAATATCTTTTCCTCAATATCTTTCATTTTTTTGAGTTATTAGTTTCCTAACTTCTACCAGTATCATTTCACCAAAAGTTTTTTATATAAAGAAAAAAAGGCTTATATTCATTTTAATCATATAATAATTGACCAAAAAAGTTCCTCTTATCATAGAGTTGTTAGAAATTAATTTATTGCATATTTTTAACACTTTTGACTTGCTTTATCGAGGATTGATGCAACCTTTTGTAGGGTCCATAACTTGAAAAGGAAAAAACCTGTCACAGCCGTTTTCTTAGAAAATACTCTTGAAATTTTGGAAATAAAATTTTTTTGGACATATCTCATGTAGGATAGCAACTAAAAGAGCAAATTACAATGAAAACTTTCATTAGAAGTTTATGAGATAGTTGTAGATATTGTTAAAAATATTCACATAATTTTTCGCTGAAATCATTTGGTGTAGAAATTTGACATAGCAATAAAGCATTAATATGCTTTATTGCCATGTATGTTTCAATAGTTAACCGGTATTTATTGAAAAAGCAATATAGTTCCAGAAGTATTGGTAAAAATATCAACAAAAAATATGTTTGCATCCCTTCATTGCTGAAATTAAAGTCAAAGTTATGCAAAATCATTTCTAACCACTTTTAATAATGCAATAGAATTTTCTGGGAAACTCACGATATTATATATGCCTGTGGAAGATATACTAAGTAATATTTTTACATGGTAAAAATAATTTTAATATTTAAAAGTGGTTGTACTATTATCTATGAGTGTGACAAGACCCTCATACGGGTACTTGAAAATTTTTTTAAGACTTGATCAGGAAAAAGACCTGTAAAGAGAAAAATTCTGCTCATTTACTCAAAGGCTTTATTGAGCTATAAAACAAGCAGCGAGGATAATGCAAGCTCATGCACTCGCCCATTTGAGTCAAATGGAATTTGACTGATGAACATGACTATGAGCTCTGAGAACTAATACGTCTTTCTGGCATTGCTGTGAAGAGATAGTAGCTGATATAATTAACACAAGTAATTGATCTTACTAAAAATACTATTGTGAACGAAGTTAAAATAGTTAAAATAGAATGAAGTTAAAATAGTAAAGTTACAAAAGAAATGAAAATCTTTTTCTTGGTAGTCAGTAAATAGAGTTTTCTTTCCATAATCTCTGGTAACACTTCTAGCAAAATGGGAAAAAACTGTTTTCTAAAAGGCATCTTGTAAGGAGAAAAGAAATAGCCTTCTCAGTAATGCAGAATTTGAAAGTACTGCATTAAAACCCCTCCATTTCTATAAATATGATATTAAATATATATTAAGAATAATAAATTACAAATAAACTAAATTAGTACGACAACTGTATTTATAGTTAATTTTAGTTCAAAGGACCCGATTTTTAAATAAAGATATTTCATTTTACAAAGGTATTCAGCTGAATATTACCTTAGTATTCAGTATTCATCCTCATATTAAAAATATGTCCCAATATATTATAACAGTTGCCGTAAGTTCATTGCGACTTCCTTTTTACACTTATTACTTAACAAAATTGGTAGAAATATATCCAAAATCGGTCTGGTAAACAGTTTAGACAAACGAAGCAAATGCTTTCCGATTTTGATTAATATGTGTTTCTACTCTGACATGTTATGTTAATGAAGGACATGTGGTGTAAAAATAGATTAAGATAACAATTGATATAAATATTATCGTTTCAAGGCAGGAAATAATTTTAAACATGGTAATGTGATAAATTTTTATAATGGGCCCTTAAAAATCTTACAATTTAGAGCTTATCTTAGACCATGATTGCTACTGATTATATAAATAATTTTGAACTAACTGAATTGTTATTGTTTATTGAAAATAAAATGCTGCTACAATGGCAGACATAGAATCATTTATAAAATCAAGGCTTGCTCCGTGTTCTTCGCAATAATGTTCCTAAGCTTGACTTTGATATAGCTCATTTTAGCATCAATGGTTGTATGGTGTATCGCAACTACATAAATGCAGAGAGTGTTGTTTGTGAAATTGCCTAATACATAAGTGATGCAGCTGAATATATTTGGGCTAACAATTATGTAATAGCACCGTCTAAAATTGTTTGATACAGAATACTGATTATACTAGTAGGCTAGTATAACAGACGTCAGTGTATAGAATTGTTGGTTTTAGAACATAATAGGGTATTGTGACTGATATCAATATTTTTTGCACAAATATTTTTAAAATCTGGAGTAGGTTTGAAAAAAACCTTGTTATTGAAAAATAATGCATATAACAAACAATTCATCGAAACTTCTAAATAGGAAAAAGTTAATTATGAATTTAGTGTCCACACAAAAAAATTAGAAAATTGTAATGTGAAATATTAACTTAAACGCAATATTTAACGAGATACTAAAAATATTTAATAACTCCCTTATAATGAACGCTAAATAATTGGTCAGTGATGTCATAAGCCAGTTGTGTTTTGTATTGGGCGTTTTCACACGAATTGTAGTTCGTCAGTTTTTAAGTCGTAATAACTTTGTAATGAAAACTCCTAGGTACAATATATTTATTTTAACCGTTTTTAATGTTATTACTTATTCTATTTTAGTTATAAAAAAATATAGTCAAATATCCGATTATGTGTAACTATTTCTGTTTTATCCTCTTCTTCATCATATTTATGAAACACTATTAATTTTTAAATTTCTAAATGTTCAGATGTTTGTTATAAAATTGTAAACTATTTCTGTAAATGAAATTACAATTTGTGGTCAAAATTATGTTGTCATAACAAACTTTTTTTCTTACTAGTGTAGTATAAGTTCACTTATTCAAAATTTCTTTAACAACTGTAGGTGCACCATTACAAAACATTCTGCATTCATTTATGCTTTGTTATATACAATATTAACACTACAAATCATATATGTAAAAATTGTTTTATTAAACACTAATTATTTAATTGAGGTTGTAATTAGACCAATAAAAAAAACTGTATTGTGTTTAAAATTTTATTTAATTGAATAATCAATTTTGCATGTTTAAAAAAATAATTACAATACATTTATCGAATTTGAATATATGTTATAATTAATTATAATTTATTAATACTGTTTTTCTCACACAAAGCTCTTAAAATAGCTGTTTATAAAATATACTTTGGTCATTAATTTTAATAAAGCAGATCTTTAAATATTTATCTTGATTGCTTATTTCGATATGTAGTTGATTAAAATACATTTTTGTACTATCAAGAACCATGTTCTTTAATTCGGCTTTATTTCAATATGGCATCAAGAGTTTGTACTATTGCTTAACAAGTTATTTAATGCTGTATGTTCAATAATACTATATTGTACGTAATGTATAACTACAGAAAGATTTGTTAATAAATACTGAATATAAAAGTTAGCAAAATACATAAGCATTATTTAAGCCTCATTTTTTGGATGGAATTTGTATAATAAAATATATATATATATAATTTCAAAAACTTCATGATATTAATATTTTTAAGCACAGATTTTATTTCTTAATAGTTTGGGGTTAAGTGTTATAAGTAATAATGAAAATAAAATTTATTAAGACTTGTAAAAAACCAAAGAATGAGAATATAAGATAAATTTTTCAGATGGAAATCAGCCGATGCTTGATTACTTTCTTACATGCAAAATATTGACTGTATAAGAGTGTATAGAATATCACATACCTAAATAATACTTGTAAATGATTAAATAAAGTAAAATACTACGTTATTGAATTACAAAAAAAATCTTTTTGAAAATGGTTAATCCATAAATTAGGGAGATATGCGTTGGAGATATTTTTCAAAAATGAACTCTTTTTTACTGTTCTTTCACATTTTAATTTTTTTCCAAAATATATTTTTTTCTCAAAATATTTAGCATTTTTCTAGGAATATAAGTTATCAATATTTTCACGAAATAACATGGCGGATGCCTTTAACAATAGAGCCTCCGTTTTTAAAAAAGTGGAATTAATAATAAACAGAAGCTGACATATAGATACAGATACAGGTTCTTTGTACTGCTCGATTAAATACAAGGCAATCTACTTGTGTGTGTACAACTTATTCTGGCAGCCAAGTGAAAGTAAAGGTATAGGTGTGATTGTACGTACATATATGTATGTTTAGATATAAGTCGCATTGTTAAGGTCACCTTCAGTTTATTAAATTGTACCTAAAGTCTGTGGGTATAGCCAATTTATACAAATTCAACACAGGTAAATAGTCCAATGTTTACTTCACAATAAGAATAAATACTACCAAGTCTCGACTAAACCTGCAGTAATTTTAATATCAAGATCTAGACTGATTACAATATGATATGATATAATAGATTGTCTAGTTTTGAAATTTTTTCTTAACATTGCTTTTGAAGTATAGGATTAAATGTAATGAAATTTATTTTGGTCTCTAGCTTTTATCAAAAGAAAATTAAAATTAATCTTGTAAGCTTCATATTGGGGCTACATTATCGGCTTTCACTGAAGATTTATGTAGTCGCAATAAATATAACATATTTTTCACACAATATTGATGAAATCAAAAGGGTTTTTTTTAATATATTTGCTCATATGGCGTTGGTCTTTCAATTCGCACATAGACTTTGCACATATCGCAAGTTATTAATTTATTGGGAAACAAAAATCACATATGGTATCGTAATAGGAAAACAGAAAGGCTGATTTTATTTAAAATTAAGAATCAGATCTGGTGTTTTGAAACCCTCACACTCAGGTCATATAAAACATCTAACGTATGAAATGTGTGTAAGAATAAAAAATAATCCAAACTGGTCAACTACAGTTGAATATTTAAAAAATAAAAGGATTGGCATATAATTTATTATAGAGCTAATTTTGAAAAATGTCCATTAATTCGAATGGTATTGTGGATGAATTTTACTAGAGGAACTTCTTTACTTTCTCCGCTATGAACAATATATATATAGACATATCATTAGCACGTTAAAATTGGTACTGAAAAGATACGGTAATTGTCGCAATTTCAACACATTTATCTTTTTTATGTAAGTGTTTTGAGTATATCTGTTTCATCATAGTTCGCGCGTATTTCCCTTTCATATGGGTACAACGTTTTCATTAAAGATTAAGTTATTGGTTATGAATAATTTTTTAACCGAATTGGTTAAAACAATGTAAATTGCCAAAGATATTTCAATATGTAGGCAAGTACTCATGTTACAAATGCCGAACGTGAGGTTTTTATTACGATAACACGTAGCGAATATTCATCCGATAATGTAGCCATAGAATTACAGAAAAAACAAATAAATATTAGTTCAAAATATAAATTTGTCTATTAAATAATATAATTATTTTATAGACAATGGTTATTAATTCATTGTGCAGTGTAACAATAAATAAAATTAAACATAAAATATTGCGTATTTAAAATAAACTATTACATATAATACGAATGTTTACATCTAGCGATGACCGGTCCGTTTCTCATTTTGGTAACAAAACAAACGATTGTAATGTTTTCTGAATCATAACAATACATCACAACGCCACATCTTTGACAAAAAAAATGACAAAAAACGCCTCGTCGCGTCATTGTTTACACACACTTCAAGAGCACTTCCATATACATATTGCCTGATTACCGCCAAAATACATGTACATTATATTTTTACATTCATACGTCACTTCAAATCCGTATCCTTCGCCCACTACGACATGAAAACTGGGGCCGAATTTCTTATCCATTGACTCCTTTATCATTCGAGCCGCCAGTTCGTTGTTATTGGCAAATTTTTCGCAGGCGGTAACACTTAATTCCATCGCTTCGCCGCGCATTTCTTCAGGCATATCTGAATGCTACAAAGTACAGTTTTTATTTAATTCCATATTTAAGAAATGACTACACTTAAGATATATAAACACAAACAATATACATATTGTTGATTAAAAAACAATACCATGTAAGTGCGAAAAATATATTTTATAGAAGTGAAAATATGTTTAAAATAAAAAAAAAACATCTTAATAAAGTTCTCAATTAATAACTTGAAATGCTAATATCTTGATAACCAACATTAGAACTTTGTTTCTGATATTATTTGTGCCATTTAAAGGGCTATTGTTTTTTAATCTACAACATGCATCTTTAATATATATCTATAACACAGAGAACAATACATGTAGGTATTATGTAATTAAAATGTTTATGTAAAAAAATAAAAGTTTGCGCCATAAAAAAATTATTAAATATTATTTCCCATGAAACTATAAATTGAAAGTAAAATCAATATTTGCGTCATTCAAATCAGCGATCCATAAATTTTAATATCAATTTACTTTTCTTTGCAATTTTACTCGGTGTATCGATCCGTTATAAAAGTTACGGTTTACAATTTCTGTAATACGACACTGTTGTAGATTGATCGTCGAGTTGAGTAATATTTTTATTGAACAATTTTTTATATTTTAAAATATTTACTCAATCAGCAATATTTAAATATAATAACACGACATTTAAATATAGGACCGTTGGTAAACGTCAAATAATAAAATCAAAATAAAAACTGAAGTTGTTTTTGTTTTTCTGTATAAGAGTAAATATAATTATCACACTTACCCGTATTAGAGGATATGTATGCACCACCTTTTCCTGTGCACCTCCTTCGTCACCCATTTTATTGTGATTCGATATGCATTTAAAATAAAGAGAAAGCAATACAAATATTAAAAAGCACCGATCGCAATGCACTCGCGACAGACGCAGAATCCACACTGTTTATTTATCGCGTTGGTTACCGCCGCGTGTTACGGCGGGAAGGAGATTTGATTGATTTTTCTCTCCATTGTTTAGGCGGACGATGCGTCCTTCGCATCTGTGAATGCGGGTCCATGTCGCGTATTTCGCCATTCGAATGAGTAATGGAGAGCTGACAAAAAATTATTTTTTTGTTATCGTACTTGGTTTAATTTTGCTTGTTAATGTTGAGATTAAACAATGGTAAAACCACACAGTTTAACCTCGCTTGAGAATTATATTTACGTCTGGGAAAATATTAACAAGGAAGTCAAGATGCTACGTAATTTTTATGACAGCATAACGCGGTTTTCATACCAAAACAATTTATGTTTTATTAATGTGTTTAAAAAAAATTAAAATAAGTATATCATTTAATTCGCATATGCTTTTTGAACAAAAATAGTTTTCTTTATTGGTGACACGTGTATAGAAAAATATTGAACCCTAATTAAGCCATACTTATTTTATTCTTTTTCACACATTTCGTTCAAAACCTTCTCTTTTCCTATCTAAACGTTTTCATAATCACTACTTTTTCTACATAAGGTCTTATTTTGGCTGTAGCTTTATGTTTTATCTTTATCATTCATTGTATGGCGTTCTTTACGTTTTGAATCACAGATCATATACTAATTTTGAATTTCACCCAGAGATTAAAAAAGTGATGAGTTAAGTCACTTTTAACTCTTGTATAACTGATATTAATACATCAAAATATGTGCTTATACCATTTAACCTCATTTTCCCTATATAATTGCTAATGCGAGTACAATATTACTTATTAATCAAATATTTTCTTTGAAATTAACTTATTTTCCATCAATCTTTAAGCCGATTTAGACGAGGAGAGTTTGTCATAATATTCATTCTGTTATTATATCCGTACCTACGTCTATTCTAATGAATAAATTATTATTATTTCAGTTGAACCAGAACCTTAATAAGTATAGAGTGCGCAATTTTCATAGATGGTAATTGATTATGACCTAGTTTTTAATTTTTGGGCATTTATGATTGTAAAGATTCCTTCGTGTACTGCGTAAGCGCGTACATCCTTATTGTGTCTCATTTTCACGTATTTGAGATATCCAAAAACATATACGCGAATATAATTTTTGTTTTCTCAAATCGGTAAGAGAATACCTAAAATGTATTTCAAAGAACGAAGTTATTTGTTTAACCGTATTGCTCGGAAATATTTGTAATATAATTGATTACTTTTATTTATATAAACAATTACATGATACGTTAAATCAAAATGAAACTAATTTAAGTACTTTTATTTTTGTTAAAAAAGTAGATGCGTTCATATACGTTAAAATCATAAGCCACGGGTTTAGTTTATTTACATAACACAATAGCAGCGCTTCCGGCGAGCGACGTGACCCATGCGGATGTATTGTAATCAGAAATAGAGCAGTGTCTGAAGACTGATAGTATTGGAGAAATAATTGTCGGTAAACAATGAATCTTCAACATCTGTTGTTTATTTACAACAAAGCTTACTTGACAACGTAAAAAGTCTAATACAAGTTATAACTCTCCAGAGCAAGTTATAACTTTTGGAAGTCCAATTATTTATGATAAAATTTTAAAAAGAAGTTTTCTCTGTTATGCAAGGAAGTTTTCATACACCCAGAAAATTAGCTTTGCGAATATATTTTCTCGTACACACAGCGTGTATATGTTTTTTCTATAATTTTAGACTTATATTCATGAAATTTGGTGTTATTAGGTGATTTTTCATAATGAAATTAAGATTCCATTTACTATTTTCATTTTTATACCCCGTTAGCAAAATATTAGGTCTTCAGATTGGTTGAATGCGGTGATGTAAAGGTAACCCAGACGATCTACCGCTGACTTAATGTGACGGGAATGTGTGAAAACAACAAAATAAAGAAACTCGGAAATCAAGTAGCTTATGGATCTAGCTAGAGTGCTTGTCGATGTGTTTATAGTTTTATTTTAATCGCCTCTCACAATAAAGGAATTCTGAATCGAGTCGTTGCGATAAGAAGCTCGTGATCAACCGTCTGGTGGTTTTATGTCAACGGTATCCGTTAAAACCTTATTTGACTGACAGGTCGAGTTACGGCATTTGAAGATAGCACTGTCAAGAATAGCAAATGCGAATGAAGTAATTCGCTACCGAGTAACCGTGTCAATTCTTTCCAGATTCAGTCATTTTTTTACGAGGTGAAAAACTTAATTTTCAAGTGTCGCCAGAAACTCCCTTCGAAGGCTTTATCAGCCGTTTAGCGTGTTGCAAAACGGTATAATTGGTTTGACAATAAGGACTTTTACTTATGAAACTAAACATTTTCATTCAAAAATGTTTTTTTTTTATTTTTATGTTTCAAAGAAAATTGATATACTGTATATTATTTAGTAATTATCTAATTAAATTAAATTGTATTATAACAAATAAATTTAAGTTAAGCTTTGTAAGCCCACATTCAGGAAGGTTTAGGAAGGTTTGTTGAAATCGTTTGGTTTTAAAAACACACAGAACGAACGAATATTAGAAAAATATATTTGTATATATAATGATGAAGTGGCTGGTTGGAAAATATACGGAAGAATAATAAAAAAATAGCTGGAGAATCTATTCCTTAAAAATCTGAAGATCTATTATATGTCCATGCGTCTATGGTAATGAGATATTCCAGGACAGGATGGAGTAGAAATTCATTAATGGTGCCATTTCTCCTCTACGCATTTTATAGTGCGATGTTATAGTTTAGATTATACTTATCATTCTCACGGTTTTACCCGCGTGTGCATTGCTTGGACGCGATTGACGCACATTTTATTACGGAGCACTTTTCGGTAGGTACATCCAAAGACTTATAGATATTTAGATACACCGTAGCACAGTCACTCTGAGTTATGTGGTGGCGAGATGGAGTGAGGTTGTGGGAAAAAGTTGAAGATGTCGATTTTATTATATCATTTTCGTTTTAATCTTTTATAAATTGTGATAATTTTTTTCTTTTGTGTGCTTACAGAAACAAGTTAGAATAGAATAACATTCATGTGCCAATTAATTCAAGTAAAAATATACCCGCATCTTTGCAGGTCAATAACTTTTTTTAGTATTCTTAACGTCTTGAAACTACGTACAAAATCTTTCTAAAAGAATACAAATTGGCTCAGTGAGTAATATATACAGCAACAGGGAAAACAGCTATTTCCTAAGATTTAGTTTGAAGTTGTCATTATCATTCGTGCCATTAAACTTACAAATCAATATTTTGTAAGACTTTTAATAAAAATATAACATTTTCACTTTCACATATATAGGTATATAAATATGTAATCGCGATATAAAATATGTAATCGTGCAAATAAATTAACGTTTCCATCTTTACATCTTATAATTCTAGGCATTCAGTAAGTCGGCTACCTGTCAAGTGCCGCGACAACCAACTCTTTTTTCTTAAATATTTTTTTAAACGGCGTGATCCAAAACAAAATGTTTTCATTTCCGGTACAGCGCCGACGTAAATGCATAAGATTTCATACGTGAACTGCTAATGTGTGACTGGTTACTTTATGTATTTAGAGTAATGTTGAATACATTGTGAGAGTAATGTTGGATAAATTTGATTCACATTGTAAATACAGGCTGAAAAGATTAAGAATTATACAAACTAAAAAATTAAGGCAAGTTCCTTAATGGCAGCCAAATAATAACACGGAAGATATATGCCAGGATAATCGTGTAATTTTCAGATATAATTAGCCTGCTTTAATTAGCCACCGCCAAAGTGTGTGTGATTGAACATAAGCTTACGGTTTTTTATGATGTAGCGCACCGCGGGGCCCCGGATTCGATATTCAGCTGCTTGCCAAGCGAGGCTGAAGTGATGTTTTTAATTATGTACGTGCATTTGATACGAATAGAGCATTAGGCCTATATCCACTAGTGGGCGGTAACAGGCTCTTATTTAATTGGGCTGCTAAAGTGGTGTTATAGCTTTTATTCATTGACTAAGACTTGTTTGTGGGCTCCAAAGAAGCAACAGTTAAAACTGTCGTTTACCAACATCAATAAGATTTTTGTAGCCTAATGGATTGGAGCGATATCAATAAGTTTGAAAATAGATGTAGATACCAGGTATGTATATGTATAGCTAAATTAAAATGAAAAATTGTAATTGATTTAAAATCGGTATTGTGCGTTTAAACCAATGGCTTAATGTAATATATGGGTTCCCAAAATTCAACGTCAAGAGGGGAACAGGGTGTAGGCCAGTTTATGACTACTCAGAAAAAAATATAAAAAATTGAAGCCATTTTGTTTTTAGAATACAAGCATTTCATTCAAAAATGTCTAAAATCGCACTCTTTACAACATTTTTAGGTACTATCATGACAAATTTGCAAATTTTATTATTCTAATTTTTGTAACGGTTGCCTACATAACACTGCTATTGAAATCAATCCTAAATAAAACCGGATTTCTTATAGTTTAAAAATATTTTTGTTTCAATGTTTTCCCATCAAACTAATTTTAAAGTCGACCATTTTGTACAAGTATTGTTTTGAATTTGGAAACCCTGTTTAAAAAGAAAAACCTTTTCCCACGAAATGGTCTTTCATATTTAACTATGGTACCTAGTCCAATAAACTACCTTACCCCATCAACTAAATTAAATATTTTTAGAAAAGAAAACAATACAAACATTTATAGATTAAAAAATAAATTTAGATCAATATTTAGCGTAATTTAAATTCGATATTCTGGGCAACGAAAAAAATAACGAATAAATCTTTTCTTCGTCCACTTAAATAATATAATTGTATCATAAATAAGCATTATCTTTTCGTTTATTTTTCTCCACTCACTACGAAATTTTAATACAATAAAAATTAAAAATTTTGTGAGTCTAATAAAGCCGACCTCAAATTCATTGGGCCTTATTACCCATAAAATACAATAAATGCAATATTAATTTTGGAAAGTATCAGTAGGATGGGACATTATAAGGTAGATCGCTGTTCTATCTAATAATGTCCCATTCTATTTGAGTGTGAAGTATTAAATGAATAAAATTATTTTAAACGTGATTGCTGTTTCTTCGACCTTATTTCAAAACTGACCTTATTCCCGGCAAGTTTAGAACTGTCGATATGTTAATTAAAGACTTACTCTTAAGCGTTGACAACTGTATATGTCCCAATGTCAAATGAAGTTCCATTCGTCTTGACATATACCGGATTGATAGTAATTAACACAGATCATATACTTAATCAATTGCTAACAAAAACTGATTCTAAAAATCACCCGTTCGGAGGACCAAACATGTTTGATTCAATTATGGTTTAAATGTAATGATATATTAATATGGAATGATTATGATGAGACATTTATGTCATAAAAAAAATTAAATTCATCATAAAAATGTTTCAATGATTCGACCAGCTAAAGTAGCCTAGGTTATAACTCCTGCACGTAAACGGTGTTTGAGTAAGTACAGCTTTATACAGGTGATCTTCGGCTAAGGGGAGTCCACGGCACTTTTGGATATAGGGACCCTACATACATTATGTATTTTCTCATAAAATGATACAATTCTGAAATGCTAATAGTTTCTTCGTTTTTGCTAATTGTCGTCACCGTGGTGTATTGGGTTGATGAGATTTTCAACATCTTTGGTAGTCAGTCCGACACATATCTCGTGAGCATATGTCTTACAGAAAATATAGAGTCTCATGTCTAAAGTTTGTTCTCTTTGGCATACAAAACAAAACTAACGGTTATCTAAATCCAGGACCTCTTTAAACTCACCATCATTAGAGCTATCAGCATATGAAATGATATATTCGTCTTCAGATTTGGTTTCACTGGACTGACTACATTTTTTCCGCTTTGTGTTACATGGTCTTCTTTTTTATTTTGATTTTCTCTCTTACTTTGTAAAATTCTCTTTTCTACTTTCTTTTTGACCTTTGGTATAAACATTCTCACACTGTTTCGCCCCCACTATCCTGAAAATTTTTTTTTAGTTTTTCTTATATTAGGCTTACCCTTTTCTTTTGGTTTTTTTCATTAAATTTCATTTTATTAATATCCGTCTAGGTGCTGAATCATCTATTATATTATCATCTTTTTTGGAGTATGGGTTACAATTTTTGTTTTTCCTGATTGACGGTCACACTGTGTAGTTTTCATGGGTGCAGTTTTTGGGTCGCGTAGAGATGAAAGTTCATTTACCTCTGCAATTTCTTGACGAGTGAATGAGGTGGGAATAAAATCATCCTCGCCTTGGTCACTTATAGTTGATTCACCAACGAACGAAAACTGGTGGAATGAAATGGAATGAAAACTGGTGGAATGAAAAGGAATGAAAACTGGTAGAATGAAATGGAAGGAAAACTGGTGGAGTTAAATTATCGTCATCATTTTTCTTTCCTGACATTAAGGAATGGCTGAGCTTTGTAGATCAATTGTTTCGGTTTAGAGTAAGCTTAGGGAGAATTGAGAAAGATTATCTGAATAATTTGGTTCAAAAGGAACATGAGGAGTCTTATCCAAATCGTGCTGGACATTCCATATTAGCAGACAAGATACGCTGACCTTGATAGTTGCGAAATGAAGTGAAATCGGTAGAAAATATCTCACAATCATTCGACAAATTTCTGTCTGTGACATGAAGTCTTCTCCGAATATATCAGGATTAAATGGATGGATACCGGATCTTTCGAACTCACTTAGAATGTTGCTTGAGTGAAAGCTGGTGACATCATAGTTTTTATGAACTTCGGTATGTTATAAATTGTTACGATCTTAACGGAATTTGATAGCATCCAATTGTTTATCACTCTGTTATGTCTAGATTTAAACGAAGAGAAAACAGCAACATCTAACGGATGCAATTTGTTACTGCAGTGCGGTGGAAGTGTCAGTATTGCTATACAATTGTCTTTGGCAAACTTGACCAGATCTAGGCTTACATGGCTCTTGTGATTGTTACTTTTTCAGATGATTTCGCAGATTTAAAAAAACTCTTGTTTTCATCCAACCAATGGAGTAAGCGTCACCATCCGATCCTTCTGGCTAGTTAGATACAAAATCTTCCCAACATTTAACGCGAGAAAATGATAAAATATTTATTGACTACATGGAATTTTTTTCTAATTTGACGAAGCAAACTCGAAAGTCAATTTCATTGCTTCTATCCGAATCGGACCATATTTTATTTTACTGCAACCGAGTAAATATTCTATCAGAAGCTTCTCCTCTGGTGTTGTGAAAATCTGAGAAGCTTTATATGAGCTATCCTTTTTTATGAAATACTTGTAGTTTTTCTTCGTTTTTGGTATATCAACGTAAGGCGGTTCTATCGATCCTATATTTGATTGCTGTTTTTTTGGAGGGAGGCACCAAATTTTACTTTTACCACAGCGGTTAGTAATTTCTGCTTGGTGACTTTTTTGTGAGCAAAGCCTGCTTTTTTTTTTAAATTGAAGCAAATAAAAATAATTATCTTTCTCTCAGATATACCGGAGCGACAGTTGAACTGCTGATCATGTCTCCCTAAAGTATTATAGATGAAATCTCGCTAACCTAACTTCCTTCACTTTATTGCGAGTGTGTAGAAATTAGTTAAATAGGAGTACTAAAACACAGTCTTTTCTTAACACTACATTAATTCAATAATTCAAATAATACAAAAGACATTACGTACGTTAGTAATTGTCTAAATAACGTAAAAACAAAAAATTCTTTTTTTTTTCACTTTCGACCACCAAAAACGTATTTACTTCGCTCCCTGTCAAACCTGCATAATGGAGGTCAATACGGCATTGTGTATGTGACAAGTAATAAGCGAGTGTGTGGCGGCCTAGCAGCGAACCGGATGGAGCGAAATTTAAGGGATGTGGAGCATATCTCCCACCTGAGCAAGTCTTCTGTATTCCCCCTATAAATTGGGCATTACAAACGAAATCGCCAAAGGAAGTGAAACATTTTGTTGCAGCCTCCATTATTATAGTCTGTTTATGGTGATATTATGATTGTCCTAAAATGAAAAGACTCTTTCTGCTAGATATTTTCAGCTAACTCTTTAATGAGTATAAACCAAAATGGCTCCATAAAAACATTCAGATACTAATACATAGTATCTCGATGCAAAAGAGAAGTAGACTATTAAAAAAATGTTAAAAAGGATAGTCGCAGTCGTAAAATTTGTGGCATTGAGGTATGTCCATTGCATGTGTATTGCCGACACGGGTGTTCGGTTACGCAGTGACAACGAAACTCTTGAATCTTCCAATAAACCACATAAGAATTGTGGGTATCCCGGGAAAGGACACACTTTGTTTTTATTAGCAAATATTTTAATGAATTCATACTCATAATAAGAAAACAGATTTAATGAAAATTGAAAGCCAACTTAAATCAGCAAAATATTCTTCTAGTTAAGTTACATCTATAGTATAAGTATATTCTATTGATTTCTCTCACATTAACCAGCTAACGTTAATAATCTGATACATGAAAGATGATGTTTTTATGGAGCCATTTTGGTTTTTACTCATTAAAGAGTTAGCTGAAAATATCTAGCAGAAAGAGTCTTTTCATTTAATTTAATTTAATAGGATCATTTTTCCAATCATTGCATTCACTCGAGGAAAAGAAGCTTGTATTGAAAAATAACGTAAAGAACAAAACACAGACTGCTTCAAAGACCTCTCTGACTATGGCAGCCGTTTCCTTTTTATGCTTCCGCCGTTCTTCAATTTACGTTGAAAAACTTTTTAAATTCCTTTGTAATTTCTGAATGCTTAGAACGGTTTTATGTATTGTAACTTTTGAAAGTTTCGGAGAGATAATAGTTTTTATTTTGGAAAAATATATGTCGGTCTAAGGAGCAAATTCGCGAGTCTGTTGATTATATTCATCTTCGTTGAGACGGACCTGGCCTGCTTCGGCACTACAGCCTAGAGCAGGCCAGAGCCATCCCAACGAGCTTTTTCCTTCAAAGTCTATAATATGTTTTATGTTTCCAATTAGTAATCTTTAATATTTTTAATTCGGTCTCGACATCATCAAGCCATCTGAGTGCAAGTCTTCCCCGTTTCCTGGTACCCCCAAGCTTGTTGACAGTAGCTTAGTCGGTTGCTATCCTCTGTTTTAAATAAGTGCCCAGTATACCTTATTCGGTTTGACTTGATGACTTTAACAATGTCGGGTTGTTTATATCGATTATAAATTTCGTGATTATAAAGAATTCGCCAAATCTTATTTTCTTGGACAGCACGGAAGATTTTGCGTAGTATTTTTCTTTGAAAAATTAGAAGTCTGTTTTGGATATGCTTGCACAATGTCCAGATTTCGCTGCCATAGAGGGCTACTGGTTGAATTCGTGTTATATATATATATATATATATATATATATATATATATATATATATATATTAATTGCTGTTCTATATTAGTTGGTTTCTTAAGCCAAAGTAACATCTATTCGTCAGCATCAGGCGGCAGTCTCAACATTAATTTAATTTCTGTTGGTGACAGTTGCTTAAAGATATTTAAATTGGATAACTTTTTCAAGTGTGGCCATTCACTGCCAGTGACGTGTTATTAGTCTCTTGACTTATCCCAATCATAAATTTTCTTTTCTTTTCATTGATGATTAAGCCCTTTTTTCAGCCTTAGTCTCAAGGACCACAAAACTTCCTTTCTCGGCCTGCCAATAATATGAAGATCGTCTGCGTAAGCCAGTACTTGGATAGATTTGTAATATAGAGTGCCATTAGTTGTTGTTGAATATATAATCTCGTGGAAGTTCGTCTGTGATCGAAGATTATTTTTGTTCCACAAAAGTATTTATCGGTCGGTATATTTTTGTCGTTGATACGTTCATTTTCTAAGTTTTATGATTAAATGCTCTCTTATTCCTATTTAGAAAGCTATCCTGTTAGGAATTTTAGGAATCCTGTTAGGAATTATTATTAGATATTATCCTATTAGGAATTATTCCTATTAGGAAAGACACAAACATAGTCTTGAGTGTCTTCAATATTGTTTTGATGTGACTCCAGTGAATTTTCTGAATAGCTAGCATATGACTATATTTATATATTTTAATGCACTTTCTTATTATACTAACTAAAATTACAAGTACGGGAAACACTGATTACAAGTTTAAGGCTTAATGGAGTGATTTTTATATACGAGAAGAAAGTGAAGTATGGAAATCCTCGCGCCTGCAAATATTTACACATGGAATAGTGCCAATCGTACGACTTCCTGGTTGTTTTGGGATTAAATTATTAAATGAAATCTCGATATTTCACCTGACAGACAAACAGAGTTGTACGTATTAAATTATATTAAGATTAAACAACAGTACTAAGTTATATATTAATAGCTCTCTTTTTGGCTGATTAGATCTCGGACACTTGTTAGCCCATTTGAGGGGTAAAGACGGCGTTTAAAATACAAATTTGTTTGTGATTCTCTAACCTCTAAGTTTAAAATATTTTTGGTATTTGAATTTGATAAAATTTGACTAGTGTTGGTATGAAACAAATTATCAGTTTTTTCACGTCTTATATATATATATATATATATATATATATATATATATATATATATATATATTATAAGATATACTCTTATGTAAAGAAATTCCAGATTACAATTTAAAAAGAGGTAAGTTCTTACTTTTTAATAATAACTTTTTTATGGATTTTCAAAAGAGAAAAAACATTTATAAAAAAAATATATAAAGTACATTTGTAGCTTCGAAGCGCTATCAAACAAATAAGACTAGATATAATTTAAAAATATATGCGTGAAATTCCATGGCTCGTAAAATTTAGAATGATAATTAATATTTACGAGCCGGACAATGCAAAAAGTTTTGATAACAATATATTTAAGGCGCATCGTTTAAATTTGTTGAAAAAATTAATTTTTTAAGAGCTTCTCAAGACAAATTTCTTAACGTATTTTTTTAAATTATCGCTAGTTTTATTTATTAAGAATATTGCAAAGCTAAAATTAACATTACTTGCCTAATTTAAGTTCTTCAGAGATATGTTTTTATTATTATTACTACTACTACTACTAACTTCTAATTTTGAACTATAATTAAACATAACTAAAACGTTTTAATTCATTAAATTTTAGTATTATTATCAATAATGTATTACAATTTCGAAAATATACATAAAAGTTAGCATTGTAAGTACTTAGATATATAAAAAAAACACTATAAAATCACTCATCTTTCGAGACCCAACGTACAGTGTATCTAACCATAATATGCTATGGACACAAGTATTTATTGCAGATTTGATAGCAATATTTGGTTTTTCTAACTTTTCCTTGTCACATTTGAAACAAAAACCTATTTATGCGGGTTCAATAGATAGAACTTTTCTAAACATTTCTTTAGAATTTGGATGATTGAAATTTTATCACTCCAGATGGCAGAAAAAATCCAAAAAATCGCTTGGAATCCTTGTCACTTTCTCTAGTGTAGGTATATATTTGATACATCGATAAACACATTCATTATATTAATCGATGTATTATTTTCCAATATTACTTTTTATTGCATTATCAGAAAAAAATGCCCGAGTAAACAGAGTCCTGTTTATATCTGGTAGCGCTTATTTGCCTGGTATATGTTCATGTGTAAACTATATTAAGTACTCATAATTTCGCTTAAATACCGGCTGACGAAATGGAGCCTTATTCTATATGGTTGACTTGTATTTTCTTTTATAAAAAGTCATTTTTTTGTTCGTTTTCCCGTAAATTTACCATCGTTCGAATCTTGTTCATTTTCTTATTTTCTGTTAAAGTTTCCACCCGATCTTCGACATCACTGTCAGCTTCAGAAGAGTTTTCCGCAAAATCAGAGATTTTAGCTAATAACCATTTTTCGATGTTTGGAAATTGTTATAGACACTTATGTAATTTATTTTTACTGACGGCTGCAATTGACTAAAAAAAAATAAGCTTTCGCTTCCCTAAAATGGAAAAAGGAAACTCGAGGTGGAAGAAAATATGAATAGATCGATATTGTTTCCGCCTGATAAGTGGTGTGGTGGGCTTAGTTGTTTTTTAAGTAAATACCTTTTTGACCTCTCAAGCAAAATGAAAATGGAAACCTAATCTGTGTTTGTTTATACGAAAAGCATACCTGAAAACAATACTGAGCAAATTTCAATGCATGTTTAGGGTATCGCATCTGAAAAGAAAAAAAACAGAATCCTTATAAGATTACTCAGGTGTCCATCCAATCGTCCGTGTATCACAGTCGTTTTTCTCATAAACCGTTTGATATAGAAACTGAAATTTGCCATCGTTATAAAGCGTACTAATCCACACACATCCCAAGTAGTAAGCACTCAAAAATTTTCATTTGTCAAATTTATAGGGTCTATATAAGTGCTCGATTTTGTTTTAAATTCCCTTCACTTGAAAGAGCGAGTTACAAATATACTAAAACTTTTTTCAGAATTTTATGTACGATAATTCTAGAGATATTCTTGAAAATATCAATTAAAAACAGATTCTCTCCCCCCATTTCCGACACTACAAAAGTAAAAATTATGAAGAGCAACGTCACCGGAAAATCGTAGTTATGATCCTAAACCTTAATAGTTTTTTAAAAAGTTTCGGATAGTTTTACGCCTATGAAGAACTTGGTAAAAGATAACATGAATATGAGTGAACAAATGGTTTCATCGAAATTATATGTGCCCCTAAAATTTTATATATTACTATAGCGCGGAATCCTTGTGGTGCGAGTTGTACTCGTAATGTTATATTTTCATCTGTTAGCGAACAATCATGAAAATTGTTATAAAAATTATAAAATTGGCAGAGTTTTATTCCTTTCTATTGGTTAGAGACTGTTCTTACAAATATTATTAGAATTTTATTCCTTTCTTTCGGTTAGGTTAGTGAATGTTCTTACGAAAATTATTATAAAAATTATAAAAATTATTAGAGTTTTATTCCTTTCTATCGGTTTGCGACTGTTCTTACAAAAATTGTTATAAATATTGTTAGTTTTATTCCTTTTTATCGGTTAGCGAATGTTTTTACAAAAATTGGTTATAAAAATTGTTAGAGTTTTATTTCTTCCTGTCGATTAGCGACTGTTGTTACGAAATTCTTTACAAACATTGTTACAAAAAAGAGTTTTATTCGTTTCTATCGGTTAGCAGCTATTCTTGAGAAAATTCTTAGAAGAATTATAAAAATTCTTAGAGTTTTATTCCTTCCCTTCGCTTAATGTCTGTTTTTACGAAAATTGTTATAAAAATTATAAAATTTGTTAGAGTTTTATTCGGTATAAAATTTTATAGAGTTATATCGGTTAGCGACTGTTTCTTTCGGAATTTGTTATAAAAATTGTTAGAAATTTCTTTCTTTCTACCGGTTAGCGCAGTTCTTACGAAAATTGTAGTAAACATTATTAGTTTTTTTCCTTTCTATGGGTTAGCGACTGTTCTTACGAATATTGATATAAAAATTGTTAGAGTTTTATTTCTTCCTGTCGATTAGCGACTGTTGTTACGAAATTCTTTACAAACATTGTTACAAAAAAGAGTTTTATTCGTTTCTATCGGTTAGCAGCTATTCTTGAGAAAATTCTTAGAAGAATTATAAAAATTCTTAGAGTTTTATTCCTTCCCTTCGCTTAATGTCTGTTTTTACGAAAATTGTTATAAAAATTATAAAATTTGTTAGAGTTTTATTCGGTATAAAATTTTATAGAGTTATATCGGTTAGCGACTGTTTCTTTCGGAATTTGTTATAAAAATTGTTAGAAATTTCTTTCTTTCTACCGGTTAGCGCAGTTCTTACGAAAATTGTAGTAAACATTATTAGTTTTTTTCCTTTCTATGGGTTAGCGACTGTTCTTACGAATATTGATATAAAAATTGTTAGAGTTTTATTCCTTTCTATCGGTTAACGACTGCCCTTACGAAAATAAATATAAAGTATAAGGATGAGCAGAACTCGGGGTCACTCGCAAGAGTTAGGTGTTTTTACTCATTTTATATAACATAAGAGCGTTTGCCCGCTATATATCCACATGCGCACTAGTGTACGGTGGTCAGCACGCGTGGAATACGCATACACAATTTGAAATAAAAATACAACAATATTTTTCGAATAATAAAATAATAACGAACAGATTTACGTTATGAATAAATGTACAGATGAGAGTTTCTATATGAATTTTAAAATATGTGTATTATAAGTAAGCTGAAACTTGATAAAGTATAGAATTTACAAAACCGAATATTTTTATATTCTAATTTAACAACCGTTAAACTCCCTAAACTTCGCCCTTAGTATGCAACTTCGACTATGACTTAAAGCTGAACTAACTCTTGTTTTTTCATAGTAACTCTGACCGTTTTCAGTTGGTTTGAATACTAGTTTATGTGGCAATATTGGATTCTCACACCTCAAATATCGAACAGCGTATACTCGTTATTCGTCGCACCTCAAAAATGGACCGTGACGTGGAAATACTGGAAGGTAAGTTTATTAGACTTTTGCCATAGTTTTCTTATAAAATACGGAAATTCATACAAATTCATGGAAAATTCAACATTCAATTGATAAAAAACGAAAATTCATCTAGATAACTATGAAAACAACAGAGGTATCTAGCCCGGTAATGTCAGGTTATACTTTTATGATAGCAATTTTCATACCTTAGGGTTGCCATAACAGAGAACCCATTTCTAAGGTTGCCAGAACAGAGAACTGAGTTATTTATGTGAAATTAATGTGTTACAGGTTCATAAACCGTTCATAATATTTATTTAGTTTGTGTAAATACCATATTCGTGTCAAAGCCAAATTTAACTACCTTAGATACATTATACTTACATTTATTCTAACCATTAAATATGAATAAGTTTGGGTGGAATATTTATTTGCTGGCTTTATATATTTTTGGTATACTTTTATATTTTTAATATCTTATGAAAATGTTTTATTCCATTTAATTTCAATAGTGTAATAATTTGGTTTAAATAAACGATTTAAATCACGATTACGAATTTGTACCTCGTCGCTTCTAAACAACTTGCTTTGCAATTGATACAATGTGTATGTTATTGTTCATCGCTAAATTATATTATTGTATCTAATTAAGCTTGTGAAGCGGCAAGGATTTCCCTGAAATTAACCCTTTTAACTCTGATATTGTATTAAAAACTTCCAGAGAGCAAAAAGCTATAGAGTACAGTGTCGATTAAGTTCTTATCGATTACCCTAAAAAATCGAAGAAGCCAAAAAATTTACCCAAAAAGAAAGGCTGAAATAGAAAAATGAATGTCGGACCTGGTAAGTATGTTTCAGTAGAGGTTTTTACATATAAACACAATAGTAAACAGCCTACACCTATTAACTCATATATAAAGAAGATGTTTAATAAAGTCGATCCGAATTTTCAAAACAGGAGTGTTTTAGTAACGTCGAATATTTTAATCTGCGGTGCTGGTGATAATGATAAAAAAGACTGTTGCAAATCTTTTATTGTAGAATACAGAAATATTTTATACAGAATATATAAAGAAGATGTCTAATCATGTCGATCTGAATTTTCAAAAAAGGACAATGTTTTAGTCATGTCGAATATTTCAAACTGTGATGCTGGTAATAATGATAAAAAGACCGTTGGAAATCGTTTATTGTAGAATATGAAAACTTCTTAATAATATTTATGTTAAATGAAGAAACTGCTCAGATGAAACAAAAAATAGGGATAATGTTAAAAAAGCTAAAAAATTACAAAATTCTTATAGTGCTGAATTCAAATTTCATCATATTTTTGAGACTAAAGCTGACAACACTTGTTTCTTTCGAAATAAATCGTCACTACATTCAATTTCAAATTTTGAGGGCTGAGTTCGAATTTGACAATGTTTTTGAGAGTCAAAATTAATAGTCACTATATGCTATGTCGATTAGCCTTGCAAAATTGGATTTTCACAATGTTCGTGATACTCAAGATGGTGGAATCTGTATCTCCCACAATAAATTATCACTATATTCGCTTGCGACTACCTATAGGATACCGAATTGAAATTTCATAATGCTTTCGAGGATCAAGAAAGCGGCCTCTATCTCGAATTAAATCGTTACTATTTGATTTCGAGTAAATTTAGGGGAACGAATTCGTATTTTACAATGTTTTTAAGAACCGACATAGCGGCATCTGTCTCTTACAATAAATCGTCACTATGTTCGATTTTGATTAGCTTTAGGGTACTTAATTCGGATTTCACGTTTGTGAGATCCAAGATGGCGGCATATGTATCCCTCGTGATAAATTGTCACTATATTCGTTCTCGATTACTTTGGGATGCTAAATTTAAAATTTCACAACGTTTTTGACAACCGAGATGATTGCATCTGTATATATCACAATAAATCGTCACGATATTCGAATTTGACTAATCTTACTGTGCTGAATTCGAATTTCACAATATTAATGAGATTCAAAATGGTAGCCTCCATCTCCCGTCCGAAATAAATTGCCACTATATTCTATCCTGATCTTAATGATCTTATGAAATGCTATCCTGCTCTTAATGAAGAATATTTGTATAAAGTGGAACGTCTACAAAATGTATGCATCCGGTATATCTTCAGCGTCAGAAAATATGATCATATTTTTGAATACAGGTCACTTCTCAAATGGCTCACTTCTCAATCCGTGATCGATGCCAACTTCACATACTTACACTTTATTTTAATATTTAAAAAAATTCTCAGAGTCCAAATTATCTTACTGGCAAATTTAAAGATTTTTCTGCTCTCGGTCTTGGGCTACGATATGAAAGTTCACTCGCCCTACTTATTTCTAAATATACCTCTACCACTTACGACAAAATCCTTCACTTTCTAAGCAGCAACAATTTGGAATCACCTGGATCCTGACATCAGGAAATCACGTCCCTAAATATTTTCCAAGATCGAGTGAAAAAGTCCTGGCCCTCCTGAAACCTATTCCTTGTGCCTTTGTCCTTTCCTAACAAAGAAAATCCAAACCATGTCCATAGTTTGTATTACTTTTACTTTTCTATTTTTAAATTTTTTTTTGTCTAATGTACTTATAAAGAATTTTCGTTGTAAAATTTCTTATAGTCTACCGACTAAATTTCAACACCAACTGTTGTAGTTAACTGGAAGAGACTGCTCATGTAGCAATAAGTCCGCCATATATACTATGAATATAAGGTGATAAATAAATATATTTGTTTTCGAGTAATTTTAGGGTTCTGAATTATATTTCATTAATGATTGTTATTACATAATTTCGTGGAAAAACAGTAGCGAGAAAAAACAATGGATAGTCGTACCCGAGATCATCCAAATAATTTTCGAACGAATTTCACAATACTTTAAATATTCAAGATGAAGGCACTTCTTTTGTAATAAATCGTCACTATATTTTATTTTGACTTAACTGAAGGATGCTGAATTCGAATTCTATAATGTTTCTATCGAAGTACCTCTGTAATGGCTAAAAATTAAAGATATGAAGTATAGAGCTTGTAATATGAGAATTAATTACTATGGGGAAGGCGATTCCTTCACAACGAAGTAGAAATGGGATCACCAAATTCTTGGTAAAATATCAATCCATATGTACCTATTATTTGTCACAAATTATAATAGTTCGTTTATCATGTTATTTTTCAAAATGGAGTATGAAGGAAAACAATTTTCACATAAAAAATACCAAGTTTATTGTTTAAAGAAAATTGATTTAATCATTTTCATTTGTAAAATTAAATTATCAAAAACCATTTAAAATTAATAGCAAAAACTGACATAAAAGTTATGGTTTAGATAAGCGTTTGACGTACAACAACATAATAAATTTGTATGAAATGTAATAAAACTAATTATGCTAATATATTATGCATATAGTCTACTTTAAAATTACATTATTCATTTATACATTGAATAAGAAATATAAATAAACATAAAGATATGAACAAATTCCTTTTGTATTTTTCATATTTGTAGTATGAAGAGCCGTTTGCCGCGATGAACGCAAGCCTCATCCACGAGTTAGATTTCGCCGTTGAAGGTCAATTCCACATCGATTAATAGTAACAAAGAAGTGTAATGGTAACAAAGAAGTATAGTCAAACATACTTCTTTGTTACTAAAATAAAATAAGCAATAACATTAAAAACGGTTAAAATAAATATATCATTACCTAGGACTTTTCATTACAAAGTTATAATTATTTAAAATCTGACGAACTACGATTCGTGCGAAAACGCCCCATACAAAACACAACTAACTTATGACGTCACTGGCCCGTATTCAGCATTAATTGCAAGGTATTTCATTAAATATCTTTAATATCTCGTTAAATGTTGCGTTTAAATATACTGAATTTTATAATTTTCTTATTTTTATCTGTAAAAAGTAAATTCATAATAACTTTTTCCTATTTAAAAGTTTCGATTAATTGTGTGTTTTGCATTATTTTTTTGATCCCAAGTTTTTTTTTAAACCTACGCTACAGTTTTAAAACATTTTTACAAAAAATGTCGAAATCAGTCAAATACGCTACTTACCACATTAGTTTTTATTATTTATTGACGTATTTATATTTTCGCACGGTATTTTATATTTTCGCACGGATTTTGTATTGCGAGTAAAAACAATTTTGATCATTGTGAGTATTAAATTTTTATAATATTTTTTACTTTGATTATTATTATCACCGATGTTTGTTAGTTTAGTAATGAATTTACATTATATTATTTCTAGCTGTGGTATTACCTTTGCCTGGGTTCGAACCAAGCATCGGTAAAACAAATTATGTTATACTATGATGATGGCAATATTTTGCTAGAAACAAATTCCACCCGCAACGAAAAAAAAATTTCTTATCCCAATTTAGATTCCCTTATCCCATTTTTTTCATCTGTACCGCAGTTAGAGCTCTTTCAGCTGGCAGCAGGTCGGTTTGTTTTTTCTAACATCCTATCGGTTTGTTTTTATAGCTATCCTGTTATATACTGTACGACTTATGCAACTAAGCTATTAGAGTCATTCGGGTCAAGAGCACGCACTTTGCCTTTCTCGATTACGTCAAAAGAAAAGTAATTGAGTTTTAGGAACGTAATAATTCTTATTAGACAGAGCATTTAATGTTTTACTAAATACAAATTTTATATACTAGCTAAGTAGATAGTTTTCTTACATTTAGACATTGATGAGGCTGAGGACAGAATGCGAACCCTTGACCCGCAATGCAGGTAACGGTACGCGGCCTGGCGGGTATTAATTCGCATATGGTGTAAATAAACGCACTTAAGTAAATTGTAGAAAATAAACGAAATAAAATAATTAAAGAAATAAAGAAGTGTTTTTATTAAATAATATTGATAGTAAACAAATTCAAAGTATTTTTTCTTAGCGATAGTAAAACAAACGTAAATCAATCATAACAATAATAAAGAAATCAGTCATCTTAAAGTATTTAGTACTCATTGGCATAGCTATTAGAATTACTCAAAACAAAATTAAAATTAAAAAATCGAAAATGTTACAAAGGAAAACGTAATCATATAATATTCCAATAACATGATGACAATCTTCACAAAAGTCATTATGACTTTAAACGTAACTCTTACAATTAATAAAAAGAAGATATAAATATTTAAACGTAACAAAAGAAGATAAAAATACAAAAAATCAACAATATTACAAAAGAAAACGTAATCATTATAATATTTAAATAACAAGTTAATAATCTTCACAAAAGTCACACGTAAAAGCTCCTCTTATATAAGCCGTGCATTCTTCGTGAAACCATTTTTCACATAAGCAGCACTGAATCCACTTTTCTGTAGGTAGATCTTCAAATGTTTCTTTGCAGATGGGACGGTAAAGGGTTTCTACCCTTTTTACTTTGTTTTTGGACACATATTTTCTTAATATTATTTTTATTTTTTATACGGTGCCGGTTGGTCCCTGACGGTCCCGGTTGAGAATCTACGTTCATTGGTTTTAGGTGCTTCCGAGTTTCTTTTCCTTCTTCAATTTTGCGTTTCTCTTATATTTGATTTTTATAAGGACTTCCTGTAAGAATTTCTGATTTCAAGCTTACTCTTGATTGTTTTTTCTTCTCCGTCATCTTAGGTAAAGGATTAAGATCTGCTGACTTTACTCTGATTATCTGACTGAATGTTTTCTTTATTTACTTCGTCTGACTTTCTTGTATCCGTCTTCTCAGTAACTGATTAAATTCATCCCAAAAACTTCTGCCTGTTGGTCGATGCTTGCACCAACAAGTAAACATGAATTAATGTTATCTGTATTAGTATCGGGAGCAGGTATATTAATACCTACCTCGTTGGTGGAGGTACTTTCCATTTGCATGTCATGATTATCAAGCAAGGACGGACTCACATTATGTTCATCCATCTCAGATACATTTTCGATCGTTGGTGGGTTATAGTCCTCTTCTATGGGCTCAATAATTCGGGAAAATTGGTCAGTCACTGAAGAAGGTGCAAAGTCTACGTCATAGAAAATATCATCTGCAAGGGGAAATATTCCTGTAGCTCGAAAACCAGATTCTACATTTGACATAGTTGCAACCTGTTTAAACGCAACATTGAATAAACTGGCCACTTGAAACTGGGTTACACCTCTACCTGGGTGCTGTGTCATCCATTTTTCACATTAGATTGCGTATTTTGTCTTCAATGGGCTATGAACTGCAACATCCAATGGTTGCAGCTTATAACTTCCATGTGGCGGAAGTGTTACCATTACGAGGTGGAACGCACGAGAATATTTGATTGCTTTGAGACTAATATGAGAGGAATGGTTATCTAATACCAGTAGTACAGGTTCATCTTGAGTTGGATGGGTGAAATATTTGAAATGCTGCAGCCAATTTACAAATAAGTTTGAGTTTATGAACCCACTGTTAGAAACCATTAATAAAATTCCCAGTTGACAGCCATCTAGTAACTCAGAGCGTGGCCTATTGCGCGGGTAAATGAATACTGGAGAAATGAAATGACCTGTCACATTCATGCTCAGTGCTGCCGTTATGGTAGTATCTTTCTCAGCAGAAACTATTTTTACGACTACTTTTTACCTCTGACACTCACCACTTTCGGGTTTTTTTTAGGAGCAGTGCTTATTCCCGTTTCACCCATATTGTAAATTTTATTTGGAGGAAATTGGTACTTATCATAGACGTCTTTGAGATTTTTATAAAATCTTTCTACCTGGTCTTCATTAAATCCTATTGCACCCGCTAAGCTGGTAAGAGCAGACTGTCCTAAACACTGATTGGGGTGTCGTCGGAGAAAACATTCCACGCAGTCTCGACCAGCTATTTTAGATGATTCATTAAAACCACGTTGTACATTATTTGCCACAGCAAAGTCGTATGCTAATCGACGCATATTGTTTATGGTTAAGCCAAAGAACATTTCGTCCATTTTCTTATAGTGGTTAGCAAATTCTAACTAACACTGGTTTCGTCATACACGCGCGGATAGTGAAGGGATCGGGGGATCCCTTCACTCTCCGCGGAGACCTAAGCACTGCGTTTTTACCCGACACGTGCTCTTACTCAGAATGACTCTACTGTACATGATATTAGGTAGGTAAAATCGAAGTATTGAATAATTTAGCAAAGGTTAATGTAATAATTGTTTTTAATGTATGTTCCTTAAAGATTTTAATAAAACCATATAATTGTTTTACTTCTGTACGTGACGTTCCCTAGAAACATACCTCTTACTCTGGCATTGAGACTGATACATGTGGAATGAAATGATTTCAGTTTACGGACTATTGCTTTCAAAGTTATTATTTTACTAATATTTATATTTTTTAAGGATTAAGCTCATACATCGTTATTTTGAAATAGCATATGAAAGGAATTTTCCAAATTTTGTATACTTGCTGCGGTTCCCAAAGTTTTTTTAGAGTTCGTTTGTGAAAATGAATTCCTGTAAACACATTCTTTCTTCATTCTAAGTAATCAGTTAACACTTTTTGACAGCGGGAACAATAATTTTTCTGGGACATTTGTGCTAATTTTTTGTGTAATACATATTTTTAAGCATCATATTAAGAACAAAAATTGGTAATACATATTTTTAAGTTTGTAATTCAAATTTTTAAGCATCGTATTCAGAACAAAAACTGGTAATACGTGTTTTTAAGTATCATGTTAAGGGCATTTCTGAGTATAAAGTTTCACCAAAAATATTTTTTGCTTTTATTAATTGAATGTTTAGGGCGGCTTTCTTCAAATATTCCATCAGGATAATGGAAAAAAACTTACGTATCATTGGGCAACCTCGGATATTGCAATCAATTGTTTGTTCTTAAATTAAAGATGTTAAAATACTTACGTATAGTAAAGGAGATTACTGTTGAAGTAAACTAAAAACAATTATTTGTTACAAAGTAAACAGAAACGATATTGTTATATTAATTGAAATGATTTTTCGAAAACACACTTACCTGCAAAAAGCGTTCTATAAGTAATCGTGTACAGTCAGATACATCAAATTAACATCAAAGGAAATCTGTAATATTTACTCGGTTAGTGCTTTAGTCAGCAAACTGTGGAAACGCACATAGCTATAACATAAAAAATAAACAAAATCGTCCTTTATATAGACATAATTTTCAAGAAAAGGTACTTTTAATGTCAATCGTTTTTAAAGGTACGGTACAGATTTTAATTTTTTCAAACTTACTATCTGAACCATTTGAGACATGAACAATAGAGAAATGAACAACATATATATAGCCGTAAGATGACTATGATAGAGAAATGAACAACAGATAGACATCCGCAAGATGACTACGATAGATAAATGAACACCAGATAGATAGCCGCAAGATGACTATGATAGAGAAATTAACAACAGATAGACAGCCGCAAGATCACTATGATAGATAAATGAACAACATATAGATAGCCGTAAGATTACTATGCTAGAGAAATGAACAACAGATAGATAGCCGTAAGATGACTACGATAGAGAAATGAACAACAGATAGATAGCAGCAAGATGACTATGATAGAGAAATGAACTACAGATAGATAGCTGTAAGATGACTACGATAGAGAAATGAACAACAGATAGATAGCCGCAAGATGACTATGATAGAGAAATGAACAACAGATAGATAGCCGTAAGATGACTATGATAGAGAAATGAACAACAGATAGATAGCCGTAAGATAACTATGATAGAGAAATGAACAACAGATAGATAGCCGTAAGATAACTATGATATAGAAAGTAACCACAGATAGATTTATGACATTTTGATGCTTATATCATATTATTTCAAATAAACGGGTTACTGAAATGGAATTTGATTCAATGCAATACAATGTTTTACTGCACCGCGTAGCCATTTTGGTGACAAAATATGCGACTTTTTATTTCATGTGAATTATTTAGTAAATTATTTAATTTTTTTCGGGTTGGTATTGGATGAAATTAATTTACAAAATAAGGAAAATGTATAGTTGGCACCGATACCCAGTTCAGCTCATAGAATCTTGCTTCAAGGAATACTAAAGTTAAGATATGTAATTATGAGCGAGTTTATCACTTCATACATTCACGTTCAAATGTTACAACAATATTTGGTCCACTGGATATTCTTTAATCGGTGTTCTGTGATACACCGTATTAAGGTAATTAGCTTGTATTTGTTTTATACAGAGTCAGCTTGTACGACACACTTCATGTAACGACGAATACATTAACTTAATGACAGAAAGATTGTATACTTCTGAATGCATCAGTCTGATGGTCTTCTTTTTTATCATCTCAATCCTTTTATATTTGCAGACTACCTAACTGCACAGTGTGAACATGGTTGGACGCCGAATTGTGGACTTTCAGCATTTCTTTGAGCAAATACAAAATATTTCAATCCATAGCAACGTGAACAGCAACGCATCGCATGTTACGATAGTAAAAGAGAAGAGGAACGGACTCCAGTCCAAATTTTTTTTAAATTGTGGTCTGTGTAGTTCTCATTTTACATTGAGAATGAGGATACCCAATATCCCATACGATGATGAAAGCTCGTATTAAAGGTTCATTTCCGTTTGAGGACTGGAATAACATCAGGTATTCAACATCGAGTCAAAAAATTGTAGTTTAACCGATTAAATTGAAGGCCTGTAAAACAACATCCTTAATAATCTTCAGCGCGTATTTGGCAACCATTCGAATTGTGCAAATTATTTTTGCACTTCTTCAGCTCGCTAGGTAAGATAAAGAAATATTTATATCATTACAAGAAACGCCCATTATGCGAAAATTGGAAAAATGAAATGAAAAAACATCTAGACATTCACGCAGTATAATTTGCGACGTAATAAGCTGCGTCGTGGAAAGTTTTAATACTCAAGTTGCCAAATTTGTCGGCGGAAAAAGATTTAATTTTTCCTTGGAACGGTCTTATAGTGGGCGCTATGCGGGCTCAATTAAACTTTTCAGTACATAAGCACTTCATATCGTTTGACATGTAGTTACATGACGTTGTTTTCGCAAACAACCTGACATGGACAACGATTTTTTTGAAAGAGCAAAAGTGCCCTTTTAAACAAAATGTCGTTGACTTCTTCCCAGCATGGACAGTTGGTAGAGAAGCAATTTTACAGAGTGGGAGTGCTTATTTCAAATTTTTGGCCACCTTTTTAAATGGCGTCCTACGATAAGTTGTGTACCTTTCGTCAGGAGCATACTGTATGATTCTCGATTGGATAATATATTGGATATGATTCTCGATTGGATGTGGTTCTCAATTGGATGGTATTCCTAAAATATGGATGGATAATATACTGTTCATAAAATATGGAGTCGCATTACAATAATTGTATCAATAAACGGTAGTTCGTTTTGACTAATTTGGCTTGTTTGTTGACGCAGTTTGTTGTTTATTAGGAGCTACACGCAACGGAAAACATACATCAATAGAAGATGTCATAGGAGCCAAAAAAATTAACTTTTGGAAGAAGGCTAGCTACGGGCAGCTAGTCTTAAATAAAAACTACGATTGATTTAACCAAGTACAAGGTCAGCTGCACATAGCCAAAGAATCCATTTGCATATTTGCAGTATGGACAGGTGAGGCTATACAAATGAAGGTGGAAATGATAGAGAGAGACGATGAATTTTGGAATAAAAACATGGTTAATCATTTTGCTTATATGAAGATGGTTTAATTCTAGAGTTTATTGAATAGGTGTCTAAGGTCAATAGAAATAAGAAATACACAACATGTCCCGGTAAAAATGAAAGCGCGATTTAAAATGTGATGTTAGAAATGATTTTATATCCATATTATCTTTTACAATCAATTTTTAGATATATTTTTTTACATCAATTAATCTATAAATAAATTTATTATGTGCACACCAGGGCTGCAGTATTTTTTCTATGGAGCCTAGAAAAATATTAGTAACAGTTATTAGGATTTGGAAATAGCGGGTTGTTGCTAAATATCCGGGACATAAATTCCGACTACCGATCCCGAAGTATCCCGAATATCAATTCCCAGGTATTTCGCAAATGATTACGTCAAAGGAGTAATTAATGCCGAAAAGTACCCTCTGACTCTGCAGAATTTTATGTGATTGTTCGTTAAGCCTAAAGGCTAATCAAAAAACTATATTAAACATTTTTGACTTCGTAAAAAGAGAAAAATCAACAATGGTTTCTAAACTTTCTGTCTAAAACAGTTTATCTGGTAAACATAATTTCAAGTCGGTGATCGGGGATGCGGCCTTTAGAATTATTTTACTAAAGTGAGACTTACTTGACTCAAAATGATCTAAACTAAACATAAAACTTAGAACTTTCAATTCACATTTTACAGATTTGTATGAAGTTCAAATTCTAAGGAAAATTATTCAGATGACCTTGATTGCGGAAATTCATTGTTTTTCCTTGCCATTGTTTTTTCACAAAATTATGCAATGACAATCTTTAAACTAATGAAATTGATTCATAACCATAAAATTATTCCAAAACGAATATAGTGGCGATTTATTGCGAACTTTACCGCCATCTTGAATTTCATAAACGGTGAAATTCAAATTCGGCACCCTAAAATTAGTCGAAAATGTAAATGGTAGCGATTTATTAAAAAATCAATGTTGGCATCTCGAAGGTCATAGACATAATGAAATTCGAATTCAAAATCTTAAATTAGTTGGAAACGAATATAGTCACGATTTATTGCGAATGACAGATGCCGCCATTTTGAACTCAGAACCAATGCAAAATTTGAATAAGTAAGGGAACTCGAAAGAAAAAAGTGACGATTTAATGCGAGAGATACAGATGCCGCCGTCGAGTGCAGCGCATTCAAGTTTGTGATTTGTGGTAAACAGCAGCAGCCCTGGCCACGTTTGAACTTGAACATCAAACGAGAAGTGTTCATTTCAGTCTCGTCACCACTTCCGTAATTAGTCGTGGTATTCTTTGGTCCCGTAGGATACTACCATTCCTACAAATATGAATAAAGATACGTCATTCCATTACGTTTTAAAAACATCGCGAAATTGAAATACAGTACTGTGTTGTAATGGTTTGGAAGTTTTCTTATCCGTTTTTATTATTTATGGGATTTGTTAAAAATACATGTATAATTGTGAATAAAAATGTATTATAATCATGCTTCGATATTCTTATTATTTTCCTATTAAATCAATCCGACGCACAATAATCAATAAAATGTATACTTAGCATTGTGTTAACAGTGCATGATTCAATATTTCGAAATGTAAATAGCATGGCGTGCGGAGAAAACAGCAATACTTTCACTCGAAGGTCGGTGGACAACTGAGAACAAATGAAGTACCAACACGTATGTATATATCATGACAAATACGCTATCCACGAAGTCATCCGGCCCCATTCGTTATAATAGAGAAATTTTGCATGGCAAATGAATAATTTTTTCAGAAAGTTTGCGTCAGTGTGGAAAAAAGCAATGCAATATATATAATTTCGTTGTCTCAATGATCTAAAATTATAAAAAAAAAATTCACTTTGTTCCTTAGATATTTTCTGAGTACTTCTATTTTTTGTTGTTAAATATGCTGTAATTTGTGTCTATTAAAGTCCATCGAATAGGTATTACATATCCATAATTAGACAAAACGACTTAATAAATGTATATAATTTTGATCCAGACATTTAGCTATTGTTGACTTCGTAAATAGTATGATGCTGGTTTTCTTTATTATTAAATTATCATCAATCTATTGTATTTGTGATTTGACAGGTTCATTTTTAGCAAACTATTAAATACACGTTTGCAACTCAAAAAAAATGTGAGAGAAAAATTATGTACTGGTAGGTGGTACGTAGATCGAAGTCAATTTTGAAATTATACGTTCGCAATAAATCCAGTGGACGGTATTTCAATAGTAATTTTTATGATTAGTATTGATGAAATAAGTTTAGGTTAGCAAAATGTGAATATCCATTTTTTTATTTTAAAGGAAAGAAAATGGTAAAAAACGATGTATTAACCGAAAGTAGGTCTCGGCCGTGATTATTTTAATAAAAAAAAGTGCTTTGAAAAAAGTTCCCACACAAAACTACACTTTGTCAAGGAAGTATTAGTTATAAGTTTTTCGACTTATTTGTCATTTTAGTAACACTAGACAAAGTATTTGCAAATATAAAGAGGAATTGATATTTAAAAAAAAAGAAATAAAGAACAAAATAAAAATATAAAATTGCGTAAAGTAGATAGCATAAAGTGAGGTTATACAATTTATGTTTGACAGCCAACCGACAACCGTTTCGTCAAAGAAAAGCATTTTTGAAATCAATTTTTCATAATAAAATAAACGTGTCCGAGCCCTAATTCTTTTCAATACGTCGTTTTTTATATATACTCTTTCATATAAACAAATAAAAAGAACTTGCATTTTAAATAAAATGTTTTGCTGGCCTTGTTTATTATTAGGAACTGAATAGTGCACAGCAAAAGCTACAAAATTTTAGCTCTTCGCGTATAGAAATTTGTACCGAGGGACAACTAGCTATTGCGAATCGAGAATAAAAAGACATAGAAAAAAAAACGAGTGTGCATTAGACAATACGAGTGAAGTAAAACTTCAAATTCACAAAATATAAACTTAAAAATGAATTTACAATTTTATTCAATTTAAACGTAAAATATTTAATGTATTGAATAAAATAATAATTTATAAAATTGTTCAAGAACGAAATGAAATTACAAAATAATCAAAAAATCACCGTTCGCGTAACGCTAGCAAACTCGCATATATATATATATATACACACACACACATATATACACACACACACACACATATATATATATATATATATATATATGTATATATATATATATATTTCATGCACTGGCTATGAGAGGAAGAGAGAAAGAAAATGTGATCGCGCACTGCTCTCTCTTGCTCCTACAGTATGATACAGACAATAGGCTTGCACTTTGTCTTAGATATACGAAACATAACTGGCTATGAGAGAAAGAGAGAAAGAAAATGTGTGCTCGCACCTCTCTCTCTTGTCCCTACAGTAATATACGAAACGTAACTCTCTCTTTCTGTCTTCACTAACTTATATCTCCCTCTCACCTTCCGTTCGCCTCGCCCGATCACACTTTTTGTAACGCTCTCGTCACGCATTCACCAGCTTACTCCCCAAGTCAAGCGTGCGTAAAGAAGTTTTACTTCAATAAATATAATTTAAAGAGATTAATAGATACTATTGTATTTTTAGATAAGCAAGAATTATCCTTTTATGGTCACGCTTAAGGTTTGATTTTGAGTGCCTACGATTCAATTATTGAGACATGTTTTCCGTCTGTTACACCTTCTATGCCGTTTTTAGCGCTATCGGCGGATGCTTGTACGCGTTGGTGTACATCTATATAATTTTTTATATGCTTGTCTCTTCACAGATTGCCCTTCCCAAAAAGCTTTGTACACCATTGATTGCTTCAGGAGTTACGCGTTGGCATATGTTAAGCATAGCTTCGGCAGTAGGGTGACCAGATTGGTACTCGTAGAGTCGACAGTGTCTCACATGCGTCTTAACGTCTTCTATATTTTATGCGTGTTAACAGTTCAGCGTCTTAGTTACTACTGAATCAGAGAGAGCGTGCTGCGCTCTTTTTATATCTTCGATAATGGAAGTTTCTAGAACGTACCCATATTTTCCAGATCATTTCCGAAAAACGCTCATTATTTATTAGCCAACCAAATATATTGGTTATTAAAGGAAAAGGCTTAGATAATTTTAAAAAGAAAGAAGCAACATAAAAAAATCAATATAATCGCTAAAGTTTACAGTCGTTAGTCGATTTCAATTATAAGACATAATGACCGCAACATGTTCCGCAAGAAGCAACATAAAAAAGCAAAAGTTTACGGTCGTTAGTCGAATTCAATTGTAAAACATAAGGACTGCAACATGTTCAGAAGGTGGGTGCGATGTCACAGAAAAGACGGTAGCACAAGCTGTATGCTATATGACTGCCTTTGACTACCTTTGCTATTATCATAATGTTCCATTCAGAATGAATGTAAAGTATTAAATGAATCAATTATTTTAAATTTTATTTCTGCCTCTTATTTCATTATAGGCCTTATCTGTCAATGATAAAAGAAATATCCTACGGAAGTTAGAAGATGGTGTACGTTATTGTGTTCAAGGGAGATCTTCAGGAAAACCTATTCTAAAGAGTGCTAACTGCGGTAATCATATTATTAATGGGTCTTAAAAATTTGAAGGTCCATTCAAAACGTTTGCTTGTTCCAAAACTTAGATTAATTTTTTAAGTAAAAATGAAATTCGGATATAACAAAATAACACATATTGTGTAAGTTTAAAATGCATTTTGTAAATTATAATATCAATAATGAGTGTGTAATTATTTTTTAGAGTATTAATTGAAGGTAATAACCCTGTCTAATATGTAGGTGTTACATATTTTACTAAGAGACTTTCTGGAGAAAATAACAAAGACTTCTGGTAGAGAAAATAAAAAGACACTTTCTGGAGAAAATAACATATATCATAACTTTAAACACAGCCCACAAACCTCAGCCTTTGGACAAAGCTTTTATGAATACGTTGAAAGTCTATTACAGTGAAGAAATACGAATCTGGATTAAAACAAAGCTGTATTACCACTAAGCCTTTCCGATATTGGGGAACTATTTGGCAATACTTATTTGAAAGTACAAATAGGTGAGATTGTAGAAAACGGGTCTCAGGTTACAGGACTCTGGCCAATTAATAAAAACGTATTTAGTGATGTTGACTTTATTACCTCAGAACAAGATGCTGTGAAAGATGGTTATGCCCTCATGTTTTTCCATCATACACTCCTTCTAAAAAGGTCCGTCAAATAGCAATAACAGATTAATTAAGCATTCGTCTGAATTTCACCTAATTGCGATAGTTTGGCTTTAACTACTAGCCACTTGGCTTAACAATAATCTCTGCAACTAGATCTCAAACAGAACGTGAACTTTTGCTAGGACCTTCAAATTCCATATTTAAATAAAGCAGTCACCTTTTAAAAGAAACACCAGTTTCCGGATCTAGAGATGGAATATACGGGAATCTGAACCTTCCAACTTGATCGCAACACACTGGATATTATATCACTTTATGACATAAGTCCAGTACCAGAAAAATAGGAGAATTATAAAACAGGGGAAAAAAGCTGCTGTAGCAAGAATAATAATTTCGTAACCCTATAAAAATAATTTGATAGAGAAAAGTGGGAAGAAAATTAGGAAAGAAAAAATCGACCAGAAAACGGAATAAGAAAAACAAAACAGAAAAAAGGAACTAAATCAAGGAAAAAGATAACTAAGACTGATCATCCTGCTGAGTATGAAGACTGTGAGGACGAAGTCCAGTTTGATTCAAATAGTGAACCTGAAACTGCCCTAGAACAAGGAGCTTCTGTCTCGGCGGATACAGAGTGTATGTTCTGTCAATGACTTTTTCTGACAACAGGCAAGGAGAAACTTGGGTTAAATGTGTAATTTGTGGGGTCCGAGTTCATAATAACTGCGCTGGTCCAGAGTTTGATGCCTGGATTTGTGATTTTTGCAAGTATATTAAGTTATGTTTTATTTTTGTCTATACTTTCTTGATTTATTTATTATAAAGACTAGTTTTGTTATTAAGAAACGTTGGGCATTATTCTAGTATTCCATATTTGCGTGTCTATTTGATAAATAGCTACCGTTTTGATATTTAGATTTTTATACTATTATAATATTCTTTGTTAATATTGAAAGTATAATAATGTTATTAGATTGAGTGAAAATGTATGACTGGTTAGGATTACTTTAATTAATTTGTGCAACGCTTTTATTGTTTGTTAAGAAAACAAACCCCATGGTACCCCATATTTGGTCGTTTTCTGTTTTACCTCAGGTTTTCACCAAGTAAACGTTTTATATGCTATATTTATAATAATATTATAATATTTATATATGAGTTGAAAATCATATGCACATTAATTTTATTTTTGAGAAATGTCTACTTCGACAGATGTTCCCTTCGTTACGTTATTTATCGTTACGAAGGAGACTAAAATGCAACTAAGGACATTATTTTAACCAAACTGGAAATTTTTTCAATTTTTCAATCCGCAAACTAGTATTACGCACAGCCGTTTAAAATATACCCTCACCTCCTTTTTTCTAGAATGTACGTTACAAAAATTACACTACAGACTCTGTAAGAGAAGGTAGGTGCAGGTTGAAAAAAAACCGACAGAAGGAACATGGACTATACTTCAATAAAGCAGGTTTTCATCACCAATCATTTTCGCCAATAAGAAATTAAAAAACATGTTTTTAATGCATGCAACACAAAGCTTACGGAGAGTTTGAAAGATTGGCTCTAAATAGAATTGCTTTTCATATAGTTTTCCGTGAAAACTACATGTTGCATGAAGAAATATATGGAGAAAGGACCAGTTGTCTCTTAGAGTAAGGACCAGTTGTCTCTTTCCACCGTGATTACGTACAAGAGAAGTAAAGGAACATATACTACAAAAATTAATCATTTTACATAATATCGTCGTGTCTCCGACACAGTCCTGCTACTATCTGGGCTCACTTGGAGCCAATCTTAAAGCTTAAAAAAACATGCTGAAACAGACACAATTTACTTTTTCCTGCACGCAATAGTGGCCTGTGGGGAAGATATAATGGATGTGAATTCTCAATTATAAACTCAATTTTACAATTTAACTGAATAAGAACTTGATGAAAAATGCTACAAAAGAAAAAAGTGTGTGCTTTTCTCCAAAATGAAGTAGAGAACATCTCCGGTCTTCGTCAAGATCATTACAGTCGGCGGGAGATACTAAGGAATTACATTCGATCTTTTCTAAACATAGAGGCCAAATGTAAGATAATGACCTCACTTGTTTTTATAAAACACCAAATGGCATTGGATTTTGTTAATTTATAAAAAGCTTTCAACATAATTTCCTTCCCAAAACAGATAATTCTAACAGTGTTAATAACAAATATTCGAATAGTATGAATATATCCTGAAATGTAACGCTGGTAGAAATTTGTGTAGAAATTAAATTCATAATAACTTTTTCAATTTAATGAACAAAAATATTGACACTTCTTCCTATTTATAAATTTCGATTAATTGTTTATCATATAGGTTATTTTTTAAATCACAGGGTTTTTATAAACCTACTCTGCAGTTTTAAAACATTTTTACAAAAAATATCGACATCAGTCAAATACCCTATTGTCACTTGCAAGTCAAACTGTGTTCTGTTGTTACTTATCGTTTACGTTTTATTTAACTCGTAGTGTTATTTTGTTGTGAGTTGGATGGCGGAAAAAGGGGATGAAAAGTGGCGTGTAAGTAATGACTTCAAATCATTATATGAAAGTTATGATAAATAGTGAGTGATAGTTTATTATTAGGTAGTTTATTACAAACGAGTTAAATAAAATGTTTGATTTAAAATGTCAAGCGCAGTTAGATTGATATTTTTGTCAGATTTACTTGAATTACTCATATCGATACAACGCAAGGATAACTTGTATTTATTTTGTGTTGTGTTTATTTTATACGAACATGATGCGGTTTTGTTCTGACATGTATGCATAAGGTTTTTTTTCCGATTTGGACATAATTATTATCAGACATAGTAACAAACATTCAAATAAATTAGGTTTGGCCAATTCAACCAGTAATTAAATAATTTATATTATAAAATGAAAGGAGAAGTGGTTATTAAGTACAATTAATAATATATTCAATTATTGTAGTAAATAAGTAGTTATTAGCTTAGTTTCCTTTATAATTTTTTACATGTATTTTAAATGGCTTACAAACCTTTTGCTAAAAATGAACATCCTCCCATATTAATTATTTAATAACACGTTTATAATTTAGAACTAGTTGCGAGTTTAAGCATAGAATTATGCAGAAATGTTTTATATTATTCGATATTTTTTTTTAGGTGGGTTAAAAGCTTTGGCGGAAAAATTGTATATGAAAAGCATAAAAAACTGTCGCACTCAAAAATATCAGTATGGAGTCATACTCAAAACATTGGGAGGCTCAACTTCAGGGCTTCACATTTAAAAACAGCACATTTTGTAGGTTGAAAACACAGTATTGATGCTGATACTCAACGTGACGAGAAACAGCTTCTACCGCAGTCGCAGCTTGTTTCGCGGCTGCTACAGAAAATGTACTGCAACAAAATATTCAAAACATTGGGAGGTTCAATTTCAGGGTTACACATTTATAAACACCGTATTCTGTAGTTTGAAAACACAGTATTGATGCTGATACTCAACGTGACGAAAAGCAGCTTCTACCGCATTCGCAGCTTGTTTCGCGGCTGCTACAGAAAATGTACTGCAACAAAATATTCAAAACATTTGGAGGTTCAACTTTAGGGCTACACACACATTTAAAAATAGCACATTCTATAGTTTTAAAACATGATATTGATGCTGTTACTCAACGTTAACGAACAACAACTTCTACCGCATTCACAGCCTCTTTAGCGGCTGCTAAAGAAGATGAAATACCGAAGAAAAAGAATAAATTAACAGATTATTTTTTAACTCTAATTGCTTACCAGAAACGGTTTCTCGTGTGACAGCTATAGATTGCCTACATCGCGAAATTCGATGAAAAATATAAAGCGCGGTGAAATTATCTTTAATAAATAAAGCTAAGAAACTGAAATGGGAGATGTATATCTGATTTTTTAGGACGAAGGTCGCTTTTTTGTAACTTCAAAATGTTTAGCAATAAATATGAAAAAAAATTGTGCGGTCGGGGAACCCCCGTCAGGAACGAACATCCTTACATTATTTTTTTAACTCTAAACAAGTATCTTAATGAAAATGTAAGAGATAAGTTCTCATTTAATGTCGCATTGTCTTCGCCTCGTTGTATATATCACACCTGGCAAGATTCAATGTTTCATTTTGCTGTACTTTTTCTTTTTGATTCTGACGAAATTGTTGTTGACATTGAGCGTTGGTTTTTTGGCATTCACTTTCTATAACTCTTTTTGATGCTGAGCATATGATTTCACTATTATTTCTCAGTAATGTATGTAAATACTAAACACACGAATCACATGTATATTAAATGTATGTAAACAGTAAATACATGTATTAAGTTATATAATTTATTAACTTACTTTTCTATGTTTGCATTATTTACACTTACTGCAATTTATATTCTCAACTTTCCATTATAAAATTGCAATAATGACACAATATAAATCCCGTGTGAATTAAAAAAAAACAAAATTAAAATCAATTAATTACAATAAATTGCCAGCTTATTCATTTATTTCCAATGTTAATTAAATTTCCAATTTTATTTAGATTGTTTTAATGCTTAAAGCATTTTAAAATTATATTTAATTATTAAAATTAAATTTTAAAATGCTTTAAGCAATTAAAAATTAAATGCTTAAAGCATTTTAATATTATATTTCGAAGAAATCTCCCATTTATAAGAGGAAATAATTAATTCGTTTTCACAGTTTTAAAGTGCATTTCATATTTGGATGGAAAACAGAAAAATTAAATTCATGTCATATTTGGATGGAAAACAGAAAAATTAAATTAAAGGAAGCTCTTGGATCTTAGAGTCGTACAACAGGCTCTATGGTCTGAATTTAAAAAAAAGTTGTGACCCGTCACGCCGCCGGGCAGATGTGAAATAAGTTGATAATTTAATTTCTATTAATTTAAATAATTTTCTATAATTTATTTTATTTCTATGAAATAATGTATCACAAAAATATTTCTTAACAATCTATTGAAAATATTTTTTTAATTTTATAATACTATTAGCCGACAAAACACGAAGCTGGCCGAACGGCCGCGACGTGCCGTCAGAACGTTTTACCTTTTAAAACCAATAGATGTTTCACATAAAAAAATACTTGCTCTGATTTTTTTCGCAATATTGTTAACAACGGTGCATACCATAAAATGGAAGACAATAAATATAAATGGTCAGAATTTTGATATAAAAAAGACTGTTTGCGAGTTATTTCCTTATTGAACAGGTTGGTGCAATTTTCTACACCCAATACAAATAAATACCCCGAGGCAAAATCAGAAACATAAAAAACATAAAACCATCACCATTTGGCACGAACATGACAAAAAAGAAGGAGAGGTATCATCGACACCAAGGTGGGAACGAAGTTATTTTCGCTATATATTATGTATTAAATTACAGGCACATTGAAATAAGTTAACAACGTTTGAGAGTAATTAAATAAAAAATGAAAAGAAAGAAATGAAAGAACCACAATATTCTTTATATCTTGGCGCATTTGTTTTTTCATCTTACAAATTGTTTCTCAGTCGTCGATGCCTTAGTTAATTCGCTATTGAAATAAATGATTTATATATGTACACGCTGTCCGGGAATAAGTGTCGGACAAAGAAAGACGTTATGCGTTGACGGAAAAATAGTTGTCATTAAAATAAAATTTAAAAGATGACTTTTTTCAGAAAATGATTGTCATTAAAATAAAATTTAAAAGATGACTTTTTTCAGAAAATTGAAAAAAAAAATATTCATAATTATTTGTCATCTTTTTCATACTTGCGCACATTATTCGGCACCGTTCAGAGAAATAACCAGCTATAAACAACGAAGACATCTAGCTGTCCGAGTAAGCACCGCGCTCCAAGCAAGTATTGGGTCTGTTAAAAAGAGTTTATACAGAATGTCCAGTGGCAGATTTCAATGTTTGAAAAATTGTAAAAAAAAACTACACCTCTAATACAAAGTAGGTTTATTTTAATTTTATAACAACAAATGCGGATTTCATTTTTTAAAAACCACGTTTGCCAAATGGCGGCCGTCGAGTCTGACACACTCTTCGAGTCTAGCACGCATGTTTTCAAAAACGCGTTTGCAGAGCGAGTGGGGTATCCTACTGCCTTCGGCTCGAATATTTTCTTTAAGTTGTGTCACAGTGCTCGGATTTGTTTTGTAAACAACGGATTTTAAGTATCCCCATAAGAAAAAGTCACATGGGCTTAAATCGGGTGACATAGGTGGCCACGGTACGGTACAGTATCGGGATATGTTTTTTTCTGGAAATAATTGCCGCACTGCATTCATGGACACATTAGCAGTGTGAGCTGTGGCCCCGTCCTGCTGGAACCATGTGTTTTGGTTGAAGGATGGACTATTCTGTAGTTCTACTCTGAAAAAGTCATTTAACATCTGGGCATATCTCTCCGAATTCATAGTTACAGTTTGGCCACGTTGATTTTCAAAGAAATAAGGCCCTATGATTGCAGATGCAGACATGGCACACCAGACTCTTAATTTAGGCTTATGTAAAGGCTCTTGATGCATTTGTCTTGGGTTGTGGACATCCCAGTAACGAAAGTTCTGCTTATTCACATATCCTCCAATGTGAAAGTGAGCTTCGTCACTAAAGAATATGTTGCCCATCCGGGTAGCAATACGAAATCTCAACAACATCACCTCCGCGTAAGTTTTTCTTAATTCAAAGTCAGAATCGTGTAAATCTTGAACAATTTGAATTTTATATGGATGGAACTTGAGCTTTTTTCGCATTATTACCTGTAAAGTTGATTTCGGAATTCCCAATATCGATGAACGTGTACGCAGTGATAAACGGGGATTTTCAACGACAGAAACCATAACACGCTCGACATTTTCATCCGTGGCTACCAATGGTGTAGGTCCTGGCCTGGGCCTATTTAATGTTGATCCTGTAGCTCTGAACCTTGCTACCCATGACTGAATGAGGTTGATAGATGGTCCATCACGTAATCGACGAATACTGTAACGATTATTAAATCGACGGCGTGCTACAGACAGCGAAAATCCACTCGAAATGTACGCCTCGACGGCAAAAGCGCGTTGCTCTCCACTCCACTGTTCCATGGCTACTAAAACATCCGCACCGCTTGCGCTTCTAACTACGCCTCCCGCGCCCCTCTTATGTGTTGCGTTCAGAAACTATGTTTATTCAAACTTTGAAATATGCCACTGGACAACTTGTATATTTTTTTTCACTCAATTAGAAAAAGGGCGTGTTTTAAGTTTTATTTCAACGACAATTTATTTCTTTATAGCCAATGAATAGCGTCTTTCTTTGTCCTATTTAATTTTGGTATTAGTTAATATATGTGTACATGTTTGTCGATGGAAATAAAAGATGATACAAAAATTTAAGTTTAAAATAAATCATGCACTTATTGTCACTTTAATACTGATACTTACCAGATTTCATCATCACCATCCTCAACTTCTACTGAATCACTTTCACAATTCATTCTTTATTGATAACAATAACATGAGTTTGAAACTAGTGGAGAGGTTATGAGTAAAATACCTGCACGGATTGCTAAACACACACGCTTAAACGAATACGGCTCATGGGCACGCAGTCTATACTGTAGTAATATACATATACATTGACACACGCTTGTAAACACGCAATGCTTATACTGTAGCAAAGTTGCCAGTCGAAATTTCACACTTTTTTCGGGCTAGCTCTCATTCGCCAAGTGAATAACGTACGATAAGGAACTTCAGTCCAATAAAGAAAACAGTAACGCTAATTGAAGATGAATAATTGATAGTCTACATTGCTGGTATATAATCAATTGAAGACTACGCTAAGAGGACCTTTGAAAAGAGAAAATGATCCTATGTCTAATGAGCAATTCGATTTAAATAATAAACTTTGAAATTTACAAAATACTTTCGTATAATTAACAATTCCTTCTACTATATTATATTAAAAAAGTTTCTAAGCGACAATATAAATTAATATTCAGACGTGATGGTATTCGCAGGTGTCGAGTTTAATAATATTAAATATCATAAGACGCTGGAATCAAGATGGAATGGTGGATGAAAGTTATATGTTAGGAACGAAGGTTATTTGGGAAGAAATCGAAACGTAAAATTATTCTTATGGAGCCAGTACAAAGTAGCTTGGTCATTTTACTGCTTCCAATAAATGCAATGTATCGCTAATACTTATAAGTATAAAAACACTTTAGATTTGTTTTTCTCAGTTACGCGAACCCCTAATATGAAATTGTAGTGAAACTATCTTGGTCATTTTACCAAATGTACCACTGTGCGAAAACTCTCGAAAGTTTTAGCTACTCTGGGTTTAAAGCAAAGTGAAAATTAATCAGATTGATAAAATAGTGTTAAAAAGAAATAGGTCAAGGCTTAATATCTGAGAATGAATTTAATAACAAATATAAGGATTTCTTGTAATTGCTGGTTAATTTTATTTGTTAATTCTTAGTAAAAAATATTGTTTTTATTACAATTTTAATAAATATTCGCAATATAATAATGGTAGGTCCATAATACAACATATACATGTCACGATGTCATGAGAATATTTTGCCCTGGAACTATTTCTATTATTTTATTCAAAAGGCTAAATCTCATATATTCCATACTATCAACTTCTAAACTAAACTGCTAAACTTCATTTACATATATAAATTATTTATCTGGATAACCCTAAAACACTTATGTAATCTACAACATAAATCGATTTTTAAATAAAAATTGAAAAGAATAAGTGTGTCCGATAAAACAAATGTAATTATAATAGCAATTTGAATTAATTCATCCATTTTGATGCGTACCGTATTGTGGGACGGAGGAAGTCACATCGTATGTATCTTTTTTGTATATTCACTATTAGATGGTATAATTACACATATTATTAAACAGCTACAATATATATAGCTGAAACGCTATGGCTATTTAAACTTGTTACTGTAGTGAACATTTTAGTGGAGTTAATATAAATTTAGTACATTTTTTTGTATTATAAATATAACGTTACTTTTTCGCACATGACTGCTTTAATTAAAACACTTTGTTTGCTCTGTCCATATTTGGAAAGCAACGAGGTTGGCTCTCAATAAATATTTCAAATGCTTTAATTATAGTATGTTTTGTCATATGTTTTTTTTTGTTGAAAATAGCTAATTTTCAAAATGAATTAAGAAATAGTCAATGTTTTCATTGAACTTGCTGAATTCGTGGGATAATGTCAAATTACTCGAAATTCTATACTTCAACTACGAGTTCTTTGGTTCATCTCATATGTTCATTGTTTTCTTTTGCATGAACCTTTCAATATAATGACTTATTTTTGTAAAAATAAAAAACTCATCTACAAAACATCATCTTAGGTCTTAAAAAGCATGTAGATGTTTAATATACATATGATTGTATATATTTTAGCGGTGAGTATTTACTTTTGAATCTAACAATGTTATATAGGCGCGTCTATTCTTATTGAACAACAATGTAAATAAAATATTAATAAGTTTAATAATATTCTGTCAAACGAACACTCTGGAGAAACTTGTGAGCCATTAAAGAACAATAAACGACGATTAATTAACAAAAACTTCTATGAAAACAGTTTTTAACTTATCACATCGCGCCAGTCTAAAAATGCGATTTTAATAGCGGCTTCCACATAAAGATTTCGTACTTTTTCGACTAAAATTATTCGACAATTACATTGCAATAGGAAGGGTTGGTACTTAACGGGTTACAAAAGTACGAGATGAGGTTGTGGCAGGTAACGTTAATAGAGCAACGATAGGTAAAGCGTTAGTAGATAGCTGGTAGGAAATATAAGAGATAGAGTTGGTAACTTAAGGTGCTACATACACCTAGATCAAGCAAATAGATTTTTCATAAATATCCTTATTTGGTTATATTAAAATAATTTATATTGCTGTACCCGTGAATTTGTTCACTCGAGCCTTTGGAAAAAAATATTAAGTTAACTGTATGATGTAGATTAAAATACACGTAAACCATCAAATGTAATTACAAATAAAGTTTCTTTTAAGTAAGTGCCATTTGTACTGAAATTTCAACTTACTATAAAGTAAGTTGAAATCAACCAAATAGAAAAGAAGATCACTTCTTTCCTAGTTGGTTGATGACAATGAAACAATGTTAACAAATTGCCCCAGGTCGCGCATCTATAGAATTCTTCAGTTATCAATCATATTAGAACCCGTTCAGTGGTTCTTACTTGCTTGATACCCAAAGGAGAAACATACAGACAAAAATTCTGAAACCAATATTTTGTGTTCTATTACTACAGACAAACATACAGACAAAAATTCTGAAACCAATATTTTGTGTTCTATTACTTTGATATTTTGTGTTCTATTATTACAGACAAATATATTATATTTGTGTTCTATTACTACAGACAAATATATTATATTTTGTGTTCTATTACAACAGACAATATTTTGTGTTCTATTACTACAGACAAATATATTATATTTATAATATATTTGTCTGTAGTAATAGAACACAAAATATCGTCTGTAGTAATAGAACACAAAATATAATAACACAAAATATTGTCTGTAGTAATAGACAATATTTTGTGTTCTATTACTACAGACAAATATATTTTGTGTTCTATTACTTTCATTATGCCTCCTAAATTTTTTTTTCTAAATAACTGCATTGCAACATATATGCCAATTCTTACATTTTATTAAATGTATAGCTTAATTTTCTTTAAAAATTTATAAAATTGACGAAGTTATAATGTATCGTAGACAGTTGCCTCGTCGAATCACATGCACTCTATTTAATCCTTTTATCATAAAAACAGCTAATGCCACGTTCAAAGCATTTGTTGTTCTCATTTACTATCAACTTTGTAATCTTTGGTTAATGAAAACATTAAACACTACACTCCAGGCATTTATTATTCTTGTTGTAAAAGAATTACCTGGTGAATTCCCCTTGATTGCATATCTGACAGACAGTTAATATATCTTTAATTCCTGGTATTCTCAAGATCATTTACATTTGGCTACTTAATTGAACAATTCGCATAGTTTGATGTACACGAAAATTGTAGTCGCGAGGCTAGAATAGAAGCATCTCGTGAATTCCATCATTTTGAAGAGCATCGATACTAATATCATCAATTAAAATTCTGGAGGGTATCAAAAACACTAGTTATGAAGGAGAAAAAAATTCAGTACCCTCTTAAAACGTCCGTGTTTATTTCTTTATACATATCGCCTAATAAAAATATATACCTAACTTTTATCTAACACGTAGCATTTTTAGAAACGGTTATTTTTTTTTATTTCATTGAAAACTTTTTGAGAAAAACCGATAACAAAAATTCTTATCAATACATTGCAGCATAAATATAAGGTCAAAAACTAATATTGTCCACAAAATAGGTAAAATTTGTAACATTTTCTATTATGTTGAAAAGGAACTTCTCGCTTCAGATACCAGCAGTGATCACCTAAAGCTGTGTTCTAATGATTTGATGCTGCTCATCAAACTTTTTTATAGCTTAGTGAAAGCTCTTTTCTTGTTCATCGCTCACGGCTCCACGATTCGAAAAAAAAGAGAAACAAAAAATGAATTTTAAAAGACATTCTGCATCCCATCTTTTTGTATGCGTGTAACAAATTATTCATTAAGGGTTCCGCATTTTCGGCTCTGTGATTCCCTAAAAAGCCTTTCACAACAGCTTTCAGTAGTGTCCATGCAACGAGCTTTTTGTCATTTAGCTTTGATCGAAATTTTGGTTCTAAATTAACTGACCTATTTGTGATCCAACGAACATCCCTTCTTTTTGTTTTATGTTACTTAATTTTGTAAAAATCTTTTACTTTTTTTATTCCTTGCCTTCTCAAAAATTCTTCATTAAACCGAGTTAAAATAACAGCTAAAATAACAGAGAGGAGGTAAGGTAACATCATTAGGAACAACTAAAGGTAAGTATTTCACTTTAGAGTTTCAGTTTTTTTCAACCAAGGCCAATCTTATATCAAACAGTGCTTCTCAATAGCTCCAAAGTCCCACATAGTAATAGTATTGAATTCATATCTTCATTCAATTCTGTTAAAGCAGTCGAATAAACGAGTGGTATCGATGAATACTGTTGCCGTTATGAAGTAAAACAGCCTACAGATTTCTTTTAGAAGCCTTCCTTTGTTTTGTAGGGAATTTTTAACTCATGTCTCAAATATACGATATTGTTATAGAAATATAATTTTCAAGAATTCGGGTAACATGAAGCCATTTCTTATTCTGTTTTTAAATATTGAATATATTGGCGTTAATTTTGTAGAAATTAAATGAAACTACGTGATGTAGTATTATTTCTACTTTCTTTAAGTTCTTTACCACGACCTAGGTTTCGTTGTATTACAACATCTTCAGGTGGGCTATTAGCAAAGATCTTTGCTAATAAATCTTTGACGAAGAATCTTTGCTAATATCCCACCTGAAGATGTTGTAATACAACGAAACCTAGGTCGTGGTAAAGAACTTAAAGAAAGTAGAAATAATACTACATCACGTAGTTTCATTTAATTGGGTATTATGTTTTTATTAACGTTTTCTTTATTTCTTCTAGTGTTTATTATGCGTATTTTGTATATTCGTATTTCAACCACAACTTTGCATTACGATTGATCAGCCAATGACGTTAGCGTAATATCGTAGTGACGTTGCGGTGACTTCATCGGCGCATTATTAATACTTTATTGAATATAATATCGTCCGTGTATCTAATACTAATAGTTTTCAAATTAATTATGTTTTCGTGAAATACGTATTCATGAAACTCACAAATTATGCATGGTATCCCAGTTTCGAAACGTAAAATGTATTTTATGTTAAAACGACTTAAGCGCTTTTCGTGCTGGAACGATATCGTCCATTTAACAGATCTATTGAATTAATAATCTATGACTTATGTATTAAAGTTTTATTCCATCAACGCCATTGATCTAAATATAAGAAATGTTTAAAGGAACATAAACTAATTCGAAAATGACAACATCAATTCATGTGCGCCATCTATTGCAATTAAACGAAACTATTTCGTCTGTCACATGGTCGACTGTATGCGACCGTAGATGTGATGTTGTCGTGGCGTTATCTTATTTTACTATTTCTTAACTAAATTAAAAAAAATGGTTTTCACTTTCTATTAAAAGGCAATTATGATAAGTAGATATAATGACACTATACTACATAGATATGTCGGGAATGATTCAAAATTAAGGTGGCTTAATTATCTCAACTTCACTCTGTGTCAATCAGTTTTAATTTATTTCCTGTATCGGGAAGTTGCGTACTTATAGTTGTCGGTGTTTGTAAGACGATTATGTAAGAACCAATATATACTTCATCAGTGATGAAAAGGTTAAGATTTAAAAAATAAAATTTATCTTATAGAAATTATAATGTTCGTCTCCATACAGGTACATATCTACGGCATGTTTTAGATAATCATTTACCCTGTTCTCGTATTTTATATTACTTTAGTTTAAAATATTAGTTTATTACTTTAGTGCGAAAAATTGGTAATGTGCAACGTATATAGAAAAATACCAACTCATTCAGGATCACATTTAAATTCTATCTGACTACATAAAGAAACGCGAATTGTCGACAATTTTGTGATAATATAATTCAAAGGTTATACCAAACATTATTAGATCATCTTCTATTACATTATGCTTTCCCGTTTCATTTACCTTTACAAAAAATTCCCTTTCTAATTACTGTTTCTTGCTTTAAAAAATAATCAAACATTTGACATAATCAATTTAAATTACTTTTAGAGAGCAATAAGATAAAGTCAAGTTGTTTGCAAATATTTCAAACCAGCTGTGTCTACGACTTCGTTCGCTTGAAATTCGAAGTAAAAAAAGTTATTATAATTTTTATCTCTCATATGTTGCTGTTGGGTGTAAACTATTACCAGACTAAATTTAATCAAAATCCGTCCAGTAAATTTTGCATGATTGACGCACAAAGTAACAGACAGATGAAAATTCGAAACAAAGTTTTTCTGGCTCCTTTTATCATTCTACACGCTAAATCAATTACTGTTTCGAATATTTTCCATGGAGAGAATTCACTCTGTTACAACATTGTTATATGTATGGATAATTATTATTTGGAAAGGTAACTATCTAGAAGATTTGTCGATTCTGTTGTGTGACGAAAAGCAGTAGTTTCACAAATTAGTTATATCAATGCTCTTCGGGCGTGCGCACACACACACGTGCACGTACGCACGCACACACATACACACGCGCACACACACAGATATGTACGAGTATATATGTGTATATATATATATATATATATACTGATAAGTTACTGCTGTTTTCTTTAGTATGCGAAATCCTTTTTGCTTTACTTATACTTAAGAACTGGAAAATGATTTTAATAACCTGCAATATAGTAGACATTGCTCTCAATTATAAGAAAAGCACAACCTATGTGTAAGCACGTGTCTTTCATGCATAGGCTTTGTCAAAAAGTATATGCGTTGGTTATATTTAATCACTAAATGACTCAAACCTATGAACATTTTATACTTTCATTTCCAGTTTTAAGTCTATCAGTTTTAAAGTTTTTGAGTTATTGAAGTGAAAGACAGACAAATACTACTTTATTTTGCATTTAATGTTTCCTGTTTTTCCAGTTCCGTACTCATCAGAAAACTTTCAAAAATCAAAGCGAAGAAAATTGAATATTTAAAAAAAACCAGTCTGCTTTATACTACACGACTGAAGTAAAACTTCAAATTCACAAAAAAATTATTTGCAATTTTATTCACTTTAAACGTAGAATATTTAATGTATTGAACAAAATAAATAATAATTTATAAAATTGTTCAAGAACGAAATGAAATTACAAAATAATCAAAAAATCACCGTTCGCGTAACGCTAGCAAACTCGCATATATATATATATATATATATATATATATATATATATATATATATTTCATGCACTGGCTATGAGAGGAAGAGAGAAAGAAAATGTGCGCGCGCACTGCTCTCTCTTGCTTCTACAGTGTGATCCAGACAACAGGCTTGGACTGTGTCTTAGATATACGAAACGTAACTGGCTATCAGAGAAAGAGAGAAAGATAATGTGTGCTCGCTCTCTCTTGTCCCTACAGTAATATATGAAACGTAACTCTCTCTCTTTCTGTCTTCACTAACTTATAACTCCCTCTCAACTTCCGTTCGCTTTAAACGTAGAATATTTAATGTATTGAACAAAATCATAATTTATAAAATTGTCCAAGAACGAAATGAAATTACAAAAAATCACCGTTCGCGTAACGCTAGCAAACTCGCATATATATATATATATATATATATATGTATATATATATATATATATATTTCATGCACTGGCTATGAGAGGAAGAGAGAAAGAAAATGTGCGCGCGCACTGCTCTCTCTTGCTCCTACAGTGTGATACAGACATTAGGCTTGCACTGTGTCTTAGATATACGAAACATAACTGGCTATGAGAGAAAGAGAGAAAGGAAATGTGTGCTCGCACATCTCTCTCTTGTCCCTACAGTAATATACGAAACGTAACTCTCTCTCTCTCTGTCTTCACTAACTTATATCTCCCTCTCAACTTTCGTTCGCCTCGCCCGATCACACTTATCGTAACGCTCTCGTCACGCATTCACCAGCTTACTCCCCAAGTCAAGCGTACGTAAAGAAGTTTTACTTAAAAAATAATGTGTAAAAATACATACTTACAAGGTCACAACGTTGGAATTCATATAGTTACTGAAAATAAACCTTTTTTCTATAAATAACCAATAATATGTATGGGAAAAAAAACTATTTTTTCTATAAATAACCAATAATATGTATGGGAAACGATTATTAACCGAAGGTAACATATGTCAACCTTTTTTAATATTCTCGAACTATAATTTAAAATCTATTTTTACTACGCCATCCGTTAAAAAACTGTTTTCGGGATAAACATACTCACGAAAATTGAAATGTTAACTGAAACGAAACGCTGTTAATTTCGCTATTTAACACCGTTTCTAGTGGGTTAATTTCGCATTTTAGCACCGTTTCTTTTTCGGTTGCTGTGGACCTGTCCTTACGAATTAAAGTCTATGTTCAACGCCAGTATATAAATGTTTTATTAATTTTTTGGCGGACAGTTACAATCTTATAAATAAAAGAGAAAACAATTGAAAAAATGCCCATTTGCTGATAGCTTAACGTCTAGGCCAAGTGAGAGTTTGCTGAACCGCATTGTTTGACTTGCCAATTTGCACCTCAAAACAGCCGTCAATCTTTATACGTTGCAATATCTGCTTCTTATAGATATTTCTGTTCTTGACATCTTTAAAGTTGGTGTAATAAAACATTTATATTTAAAAATTACTAGTTATATTTCGATGAAACATCAAAATGTTCTTTGTAATATCAGAAGTAGAATAGGCACAGAATTAATGTAATTCATCACATTCAAAACCTCAGGAAATGTACAATAAAGAAAATTGGCCGGAAACCCGGATATTATGGCTTTTGTTTGCAAAAAAATAAAATTTATTACGAAAAAGTCGGCAAATATAGATAACTTATAAATATATTTATCGAAAATTGTTTCTTGGTGTGTATGTTTGTAAGATTGTACGTCATATACATTTCCGTGTTATATATTTAAAACTTCAGATGAATTCAACATATGAATTTACAGATTTTCATAAAAATTGTATTTTGTAAATAGTTACCCTTTAAAGATAACATAAACTAAGAAGATACCTACCAGGATTCGAATTTCTCAACATTACAAATTGTGTAAGCCACGCATGCGCCTTGGACAGTATTTCGTCCTTTGACATATTACTTGGAGAATAAATGTCAAGGTGTCAATTAATTATCACAAATAATATTACGTCGCAATTTGTCTCTTTAATGTAATGGTTGTCTAATTTAAAAGTGTAGATATTATGTATATGTTAAGTATATTAATATTCTACTGACTAGGGTTGTGCTATACATATTGCCACATCGAAACTATCGATGTTTGAGGCGGGATGTATAGATTATTTTCATATAATTTATCGTTCTTATTTTATTTGATACCTTGTTGTTGGCTACGTAAACAATGTAGAACAAGCATTTTAGATTGTGCAAATAAAATTTAAAATAACTTTATAAGAATATTTTAGTTTATGCAATAGTTTAAATAGTTAAAGGTTAATGGCATCGAGCCAAATAAGCCCGATTATTAGTCTGACCGAAAAACCTTTCGAAATATTGTGTAAATTATAAAACTTGAATCATAACATTCAACTATGAATAGCTCTCCCGTGTCGTTCAAAATACTTTCCTACATCGACGCACACATTGAATCTACAATTTAATGTTGAAGTTTAACTTCAACATTAAATCAATCTAATGTTGAAGTTAAAATGTTGATACATAATTAAAATACGAAAATACTCTATATCCCCGTTTCTTCATATGACTCAATATGACATCACACTTTTCATAGCTTCGTATCTCTCGAAACTGAAGAATTTATTTCATTTAGAGTGTTATATTTAATAATTGTACTGCCTTCACAAAAAAGCGAAATCGAAGGGTAAAATAACACAACGGAATGAAGCGGCTATGTTGGTTGGGCGACAGCTGACATGTTGAATTACGAAATTAAGCTGCTTTTACACATGTATGCTTTTGCCATTTGCGTTTTTAATTCGTCTTTCGTTTAATATACTTTTGCTTAAAACATTTATCTTATCACACTCTTGTTCTCATAGAATCCAATATAACTGAAAAAGGTTCGTAAGCAAACGAGCAGGTTTATACTTTACATCAAGATCTGACCCACTTTTTATGTAGATAACTTCGTAGTTCTCCGTAGAAAAGTATGACCGAAGACTCTTGATCTTGTTGCTAATATTTATATTTTTAATGTCTATATTTTTTCTTAAAACCGTCAAATTATCAGTAAATTTTGTTTTATCTTCGTAAAATTTGAGTTTAGGGCCCCGTATCAAAGTTTGGGTTCTATTAACTTCTATAAACATTAAAATTACCTTCTCATCTTCCATCGCTTTGAAGATTGATGCGCGTGCGTGTAATGAATCCAACGCAGTGGAGCCTGTTTGACATGCGTCTATCGGGTATTATCTGTTCAACACTGTCAGTGTTTATGGCTTAAAATAGCATATGCATTGGGCGCGGCGCACGTTGTTGACACATGAAAAAGTGTAAATGTGAAATATATACTTTTAAATTTGCGACCGCCACGTTCATTCGAATTATTTCGAAAGCTTAAATTTTATTATTTTTAATATTTCGAAGGTAATAAACTCTTACTTTCGTCCTTACGTCTTTGAAAATCATTTTTATAAAAATTATAATGTAATACAATAGCTATGTTCAGATCGGTACTAGTGGGCGGACTCAACATGACATAAAATTAGTAACCGCTTTGTTTGCATCAATCGGGCGGATCCATAATGGAACCAGTCATTGTTAGTACGACAACCACTGGTACCCATATATCTATAATGTATACCTTAATGACGTTATTTCGTAGAATGCCATTGAATGTATGTAATAGGTGCTTATATGCATGAATTCATAGCTAGTCTGACTGCAAATACGGAAATATTGTCTTAAATACTTTGCATTGTTATGGAGACTTGATAACCAAGTCGCCGGTTTATGCCTAATATGGATGTAGACTTCGTATATTTGTTTGAATACCTATTGTTGTTTGTAGATCGATAATCTCATAACGTCGTTTTAAGAGTTAAATTAGTTGAAGATCGAGAATGTTCGCAGATTCTCTTCAGGGGAAATTAAAACTTTTTAATATTTTCAAAGTTAAAGTTTTATTGGCAAAAATAAGAATTGTTGAATATTACCTCAATAAAATTAATTATTAATAAAACGCTAATGATCAATAGTGATTGGACTTTTGTTAAATACTTGTAGCTAAAGGTGGTAGAGAAACTGTATTTGAACCTACGATTGAAAGACGTATATCCATATATGTCTTCCAATTATGGGTTCAAACGCATATATCCATGAAGAAAGTAAGAATAATGGAGTAAAACGTGTGAATTTTGCTACGAGCAAAAATGTTACCATCAATAATAATTACTTTGCAGTAAAATCCACAAGAGGATTTGGAGTTCACCAGATGATGTGATTATTAATCAGTGAAAGAAGTTATGGCAGTATATGACACTTGTTAAGTAAAGGCAACGCAGTTTTATCGCCCATTGAGAGGGGATGAGACGTGCAAGAAATCTTAATAGCACTTCTCTGATAAAGAATTCAGGTGTCCAGTTCTAAAATGAGACAAATAAGGAACCTACTGAGAGGTGTTCAGAATGAAAACTTTGAAAATTGGTAGAACATTGGAGCAAAATCAAAAGGCGGAAGTACTGAGGAATGCACTACACAAATTCGGATACCAGATAGCAGCTAGTACTGTTTATTTTAATGATGATTTGAGAGTCTTTAAGAAGCGAAGTTAGGCGAGGAAAAATATAAGCAGAAGACTGTGCACTCAGAATTTATTAGAAGAACAAAAGCATAGAGTATCTGAAGGGTGAAACGTATAATGCCAGCATAGAAAAGGATGAAAGGAACGGAACCGATAACTTAGGAGTTGTGGAAGCAATTAAGAAAGCGAGTAATTACAGATCACTCGTGGAAGGCGGCATGCTGGCAAAGGTGTTCAAATGCGTGGATTTGCACTGCTAGAAGAAATGTAAAATCTAATAACAAAATTTGAGGAACTGAAGAATGCTATTAAAATCATATACTTTTATGACAATTTCACTTCACTAAAAAGGAAATAAAACAGAATATAGTAACAATAGGAGCGTCTCATTGCTTACTGTTGTTTAATACAAAGTCTTGACATAATTAATCACCTCAAAACGTCAACTCGGTGAGTATTAATGATATTTAGAATGAAAAGGAACTCTTATTCTATCAATGATAATGAAAAAGACTTACTTGGAAACTAGAATATTACAAAATAATATAAACAAAATATATGATAAATATAAAAAAACATAACGAGACGGAGGAACGTGAATGATTTTGTGGGCTGTATCTGGGAGGAGTGGGGACAGAAAACAATAAAGTACTAGTCGAAATCAATGTATAGATTATTGCTGATAATAGTTTCCCGAAGCTCCTGAAATTATCCCTGATTACTGTAGGACTTGAGTTATTGGTATACAGAATTATGACAAAATTAGATGATTAGTTTAGGTGAAAAAGATAAGGTTATATAATTTAAGATAAAGTTAGATGAAAGTTAAAAACAAAAAGCTATTCACGTATGTGTATGGGAGAGGAAAGTTCTCATGAAAATCTAAAGAGCTCTTTGCCAGAAGGGACAGTAAAGAATCAGAATCAACGTTGAGTTAGAAACCCAATAAAAATGTCCTAATTTTTCGCCGCGGAAAATGAAAACTGCTTCTAGGGAAGTATTGCAAGGTGCGTGATTAAGAATACTTGCGACATTGTTCGGTATACTAGTGATATTTTCGATAAACACTATACCAGCATAATAAATGAAAACATTTTCCTACATTTTATTTACTTATATATGATTTCGTTCAATTAACAATCTGTACTGCATTTCTTTCACCTTGGACGTTATTTCCTGCGCCCATAAAGTAACTCCGTGGACATGTACAGCTTGAAGTAATCGTTTAACTTTTACATTTAATTGTAAATACTTGTTATTTTAGCATATAAACTAGAATTTCTGAATAAAAGACTCCATTCTGGTAATGTTTGCCATTTCTATACAATAGCTGTTTTGGCTTAGGTACCTATGTGGCAATATCAACAACTTGCCTATAGTAATTTACTGAAAGTATGAACACTAAGAGCACGAGGTCCTTAAATTTAATCTCGTTCAAATCATACCATTTAAGTACATTCATCGTCACACAAAAGTTTAAAACAATCTTTCAGAAGGGACAGAAGTCTAAAAAGGAATAACAAAAATATTGAATTGAAATAATGCAATACATATTCTTTTTGGTCCCTTTTCCAGAGACAAAATTTGAATTTGAGTATTTAATTATTGGTCATAGGCAATTTAACCTTGTAGTTAAACTTCTTTAGCGAGTCTTGTATTTAAACCTAGACTTGTTTAAAAATTTGAAAACAAGACAAAGTTATTATACTTATTTCATTTGTATTTCATCAATATCAAGTATTGAATGAAAAAATGCAATAATTTACATAATAATTTGTCACACACTTATCGATATATTCAGATCACTAATGCATAATTATGAGGCCAGTAATAACTGCACATAGAAACACACTGTAATGCAATAGATCGAACAGAAAGATACGAATTGAAAACAACAAAACCTGAACATACTTTCACTATTAACACCAGGTAGATTTAGTTCCCGTTATTTCGGCACAGCATGCAAGAATAATTATGTCATGTATCGTTCGCTTATGCGACAAACTGAGAGGCGCAGTACATAGTGCTGAGAGGCATATTGAAAAATTCTGTGTTGACATACATTTACTGATGACAGGGACTTACATTCACCACATATACAACGCTGGCAGTTAGAGTTGTATCACAAAATAGGTGGAAGAATTTCTTACTGGATACTACTAATATATTATCTGTTTAAATGTCGCGATTTTTTAAATAAAATTGTAATTAGGAATTATGAATATTTTATGAAAAACAACAATGTTATCGGTAATTTATGAAACTTGATAATTAAAAAAAAAGTCAACCAACACTCTGCAAAAATAAAAGGTTGGTGGTATGGTCGTGGATACATTAAACATCACTTTGAAGCACAATACTTCGAAAATGTGGCTTCAGAGACATGTGCCATGGTGTATGAAAATTATCGCCAGATTTAACATTGATGGAGGAGTGCATTAAAAAAATTACTTAATGTATTTTGCTACGTACTAATTAAGATCCTCGATTAAAGTATTTTTAAAATTTCAGGCATCTTTATCAATAAAAAAAAAACATTGTCTTTGAGTACACGATTTTCAGCAGCATTTAACACATTCAACTATTCTAACGAGTGGGCAGTTTACGAGACCCATGCCATAGTACTGGAGTGCCACATAGTACAGAAAGATATAGTTCGCGAACAAAGGTATGGCTAAACATTTTTGTTTACTAGTTCTAATGTACTTGGATAAAAATACAAAATATGATAACTTTTATGCATTCCGTACCCAGAAAATAAGAAGAAGCCCACATTCTTCTTTTAATATCTTTAAGATAGAAAAATATTATATCGCGTTGAATCTAATTTACAGGCGTGATTTTTTTCCCGAAAAAATAACATTTGTTAATTCTGAGGCGTGGATTTTTTATAATACCTACATATTCATGAAATCATTATTTCCAGTCCATTTTAGAGAAATCTCGTTTTACCGTTAGTAAGAAGAAATATGAAACGAAACATACGTGCTATAATACCTAAGGAACAATTTTGATTCAGTATTACGGTTTTTATAAAAAAATTATGTGATTATTTCACAAAAGTGACAATGAAATTGCTAGTAAACATTTTCGTATCTATGTTAAGCTAGAATGAAAGAGAAAGCACAACACGATAACGCTTTCAGTAACGCTCGCAGATAATGGATTTCCAATTATAATTCATATTTGCTTGGAAACTCATGAACTATTTCATAATTGAATGTTACAAAACAACCAAATGCCTTATTAGTAAGAAACAAATCTGTGAAGTACGCGTATAACTAACACTACGTGGATTCCGTACACATTTAAACATTTAAGGGTGTATAATATTAAATTACTTTTTGCAATGTTGTAGCCAGATCGTAGAATTGATCATATCATAAAGTAGTCGACCATTTCGTGAAATGGTTGCATTTCATGAAATATTACACTTTTTTGACCATATCATGATATGGCTCTATCAAATCAATGAATAGAGATTGTTTAACGATATGAACAACTAAACACACAATTATTTCATGATATGGTCTAATATTGTATGCATATTGTATGATGGTATCGTAAAATAGTTACATTACTCACCGCTAGCGGCGTTAACAGCGTGTTGTTTACATGTCGTTTATGCGATGTATCATGGCGGCGGTAAATAATGTTGATTGTATTGCTTTAAAAGCGAGTATTGAGAAAGATGTGTAATGCGATAATTGGGAAAGAAACTGCAGTGAAATGTAATTGTAATAGATAATTACGCGAATTTTATGCCAGTTACGTAAAACCCGACCACAACGTCAAAAAATCATTTAAGTCTGAATGTTTTTCACAAGTTACCAACCTATTAACACTTAAATCATAATAATATTATATTCGTCCCCTGTTAAAATGTTTAACTACGCAGGGAATTAAAATTCTTTGTTTATTTATTTGACGGATACTTACATAATTTAATTTTCATTATACAACAAATAAAGGATAGTAGGGTGACCATGCTAAAGAAGTCGATGAACTACTTATTGGCTGTCAAAATATGATATTATAGAAATTGCGGATGAGGAGTTCTTAATATTTAAGAAGTGTATCGACGATCCTATTATTCGTACAATTCCGATGGAGAAATATTTTGTAATACTAACAGAGGTTCATAAATCTATCGGACATGGTGGGTCACTGAAAATATACCAGCATATTAAAAATAGGTTCTACGTGTCAAAAAAGGCCATTGAAATATTTGCTGACTTGTGCTCCGTATGTGAAAAAGTTCAGTTACAAAAAAATTATAGTAAAATAATCAAATTTCAAAAGATTTCAATGCACGAAGACAAGTAAGATTTAGTGGATCTATAGTCTGCTCCAGATAGAGAATATATGAACTATCAAGATCATGTGATAAATTTTTTACACCTGAAACCACTAAAAACAAAGAGAGCTGCAAAGGTAGCAATATAACTTATGAAAATATTTTTGGAGTTTAGCGCCCTTGTGATAATGGAAGAGAACCGGAGTTACCGCGTATGTTATAAAAGAACTAGTAAGGATGTGGTCAGAGTGCGAAATTATTCATGGTTGTCCACGACGTTCTCAAACGTAAGGCAGTCTTGAGAGATCTAATCAAGATGTAGAAATTATGTTAGGTTGTTGGGTGGTAGACTGTAAATCTACTAAATGATGTGTAGGTGGTTATTTTGTCCAATACGATAAAAAACTCCAATTATTATCGAATACTTGGCAGGTTTCCTTATCGAGTGTTATTTGGTTCTGACCGAAAAAGACACTGAAAGGATGTAATATTCCTCAAATTATTATTGCATCTATCCAAACAGAGGAGGACTTGGGCAAAATCGCTCAGAAAGGGGTTCCTAGAGAAGAGAACAGAGAGAATGTTAATGTAACGCCCCGAGACAAAAAAAAACAATTATTAATGTATCGGTTACTGACAATTTTGAGGATATGTCAGTTATTCAATTTAATAATATTGCGAAGGGTAATATTAAAGTGCCAGTTGATACTGAAGTGCCTGGTAATATTGAAGTGTTGGGTGTTATTGAAGTGATGGGGATAGAAAATATAGAATTAGCGTCATCTAATGGTCAGATGTGTTTTGTCTATGGAAAGAAACATCAGTAGCTCATTCTTGTAGTTCTTGTTTTAAACCAGTGAATAGTATTTGTGGAGTTGTAGTGAAGAAGACGTTTCTTTTTCAAAAATAAAGAAGTTATTGTTAATGAAAGAGAACAAGCAGATAGAGGTGTCAAATGTGCTTCAGGGAAAATGGTCGTTGGACTGCCAAAAAGCTTTCTTTGTTAGAAATCGGTTGTTCTGTATTTTTAAATGTACTGAAAATAGACAGTACCCACTCGATACGAAAAATATTGCATGAAAAGTAGTTGATTTCACAAGATCGCAACTAGTTTAGGGACAATAAAAATTAGTTTCCTGAAAGGACTTGCAACTATTATCAAAATGTTACAACGAAGCTATATCAGAATTACCTACCAATATCACTGCGAAAAGCTGTAATTTACCAATCGATGTTTGGAGGTTAAGGCGTTAATAAATATAATACAAGCTTGCAAAAAAACAATGCTGTACCAACAAATGTGTATGTATTAAAAATAAATCATTTTACACTTCAACGTGCCACCAAAGCTTGTTACGCATCAACAAATAACTGAGAGAGCCTGAGGATTGCCTTTTCTATTTTTCTTTTTAATATTATCGCGCTATTTTCATTAGGTGCATGCGAATTACCTGCTAAATATGTTTATTTTGAATAATTGTATTTGTGATAAAATATCCGTTACTTAGGTATTAAAATATTTACTGAATAATAGTTTTCAAATATTGAATATGTTTGGCGTTAATATTGTAGAAATTCACTATTCACAATTAATGAAACTACGTGATGTAGTATTATTTCTACTTTCTATAGTTTCTTTACCACGACCTAGGTAGCTAATATCCCACCTGAAGATGTTGTAATACAACGAAACCTAGGTTATTAGAAATAATACTACATCACGTAGTTTCATTTAATTGTGAATAATAGATTTAATTACTCTTTACATATCTATATGTTTTTGTTCATTTTCCAAAGATTTCTACTTTTTAAGATTTAAATCTAGACATTTTGCGATACTTTCAAGTTGCAATATGTAGTAAAATAAGTTCCTAAGAAATATTTCATTTGTTAAAAAGTTCTTGATTTTGTACTTGTAAGAACAATAAATAAGTTTCTGATGACTAGATTTCGAATTTGTATTATCTATATTTGTATAGACACCCTACATTAATGATATAGCCAAATGTCGGTGAACAAATCGACAAAATGTTGAACATTAAATGATATAGTTGACTATATCTTGAAATGCTACCATTATACGAAATGGTCGATTACTTTATGATATAAGCAAGTCTACAATCTGGCCACGACATAAACCTGAATATTTCTCAATCAGTGACCAAAATTGAAAAAACTATTTTAGACCCCAAATTTCATTAAAAACATTTGTTTTCACTCTACTCTGACGAAAAATAAAAAAATTTGGAGCATTCGTTTAATTTTTAAAAAATATGGAACGGATGCTCCTTCTATTGAAGCGATCTTTCTGGGAATGCAGACCTTCGTTCGTTAAATTTACGGTCGCCATCTTTTTTTAAGCAATTTTCAATATAATCATAATGACTGTTATTTTTTGTTCCATTTAAATCAATAACCTCATCAAGGTGTATTTAAAAAATTAGAACTTAACTTTTTTACAATAACTGAAAACTTACGTATGCTTCTGTTTATATATTTTTATCCTTTTTCGAAGTGAAATCCATTACAATACATCACTCAAATTTGCATGTTTTTCTAAGACTTCATAAATCTTCACGTCCGTATTTCACCACAAAATTTAAACCTTCAAAGGTTATGGGAAATAGTAGAGCTAAATTACAGCTTTCTATATAATGCCTTTTTTAGATAAATCTGGTAACAAAATAGGTTTGAACATATCAAATTTATTGTCGTTTTTCTTCGAAAATAAAAATTGAAAACACTTGCGTGCGCTTCTCGAAGGAGCCTTTTAACGATATTCCACGTGCTCATGGAGAAAACAATTCAGCCCCCTCTCCCTCCCCCCTACTTCCGAATGTTTGTGAGTTCAGTGCAAAATTGTTTCATTCAAATTGTATTAATAACTTGCAGAGATACAGGCAACCAAGTTGTTAATCTGGCACCTGTGGAAAATACAGCAGCCAATATATTTGCATACCAAAATTAATATTAATGTTTGTACATATTATTTAGTACATACCCTTAAAATTTTAAATTATTACACCCACCTCTGTGCCTAAGTGAAATGAACACTTGTAGTACCACTTTCACACGTTTAAGAACATGGTTTACTTTACAAATATTGGTGTGAAAATAAATGAGGAGTTAAGAACAAAAGTCGTGCAAGTGACATTTTAAAATTTACGGGGTTCCACGAGATGTAAGTAGGGTTCCACGTGAGCAGACCCTATTGAAGTAAATCATGATCAACATTCAGGCGTTCCGTAAATGGCATAATACACCTAACAGATATTGTGTATGTGTACCATGGAGGTATAATTAAATTTCTTAGTTGATATTCCATAAAATCATTTAAGTATCTGCTTTGCCGTGTTTTGTGTTCATGTGTTGTGTGCTAAATTCATAGTTTTCATATAGGCAGCAATGCATCGCGCATAAGCACAATGAAGAGCAATCCAGATTTGTTTCAGTTTCTTTAATATTCACCGGTTTGTTCTAACGAAGCATTGTAAGAAGGAAGTTAGAGACAAACATGGTGAAGGTTTTTTTACAATTGTCCACTATACACAAAATTTTGTCATTATCGTAATCACTATGAACAACACTACGTCAGCTGTGACAAACACATTAGACGTTAACATGTTTATGAAAATTCATTATTACGCTGCGGAAAAAAGAACTCAACAAGTTTTTTACGGGGCAAAGATATTTTATAACCTCTGGCTTAGAGCAGTATTGTGACAAGTAAATATTTATAAAAATAGTGTTGTCTATCTACTAGCCAACAGCGGAACTTCTGAAAAACCTTGATGCGTATAACATTGAAAATAATTCATTTTCCTATAAATTTTGTTCTCAGTCCCGCAAATATTCTAAACGTTCTACATTGCCTGTATTATATAACCATAAAGACGAATGCCAATTTATTTTTGAGGATATTTAATATAAATTGTACAGATATGTATGACTCCCAGGTCCACAGTACGTACCAATAAATACTTATGGACTAGTCACTACCAGTATCTAAATATTGTATTAATAGCTAAAAATGGAAAGACGGAGCATGAAGGTAGGAAAATGATTGTTTCCTTTTTCATTTATGAATTATGTGTATTCTGAGATAGAAAAGTATGAAACTGATTAAAAAGTGACAGCGATTGGCATCTCTATTCTTTATCTCTCTCATTTTTGTTGATGAAACTTAGTGCACTGTTACGTAGTCCATCGTATAAGCCTATGTTTCCCAGTAAACCTAAGTCAGAATATAAGTTATGCGAATTTCTCAACACACATTGCCATACAATGGTCATATAACCCGGAAGATATCCAATTTTCTTAATTTCATCTATTTGTAACGATAAAGAAGACCTTATATTCAATTACCTAAAAACAAAATAAATAGTTTAAAAAACTAAAAAAACACGGTTTTAATAAAAATACATTAAAAAACAAAAAATAATTATCGGACTTGTTTTCTCTGTTTAATCAGTTCAATGCGAAACGTTAGGTGCCTAGGTAAAGCGTTGCAAAAAAATGATTCTACGGTTTTTATTACGCTATCTATTCCTAACATATTACATCGCTATTGTGCATCATCGCGCTCGCTCTTTCATTTGTTCATCTATATCACAGAATAGAGTAATCTATATCACAGAATAGAGGAGATCTATATAGTATAAGTCTATTGTAGAAGTCAATGTTTACGGAACCCTCGTAATGTAACTTCCATTATGAGTAGCTTAATGTCGTTTTTCTATTTAACCACACAAACATTAATGATGTCATCATTATTTAACTATTTTCTTCTATCAGTTGTGCTCATATTATTATTAGTTGTACTCATACCAAAATACGTTTCATAGTGGACGCAATGATTACACCTAATGATTGCGTACGCGGTATCGCGTGGATAATTGACATGTGAGACCTTAACTGAACTACACATAACCTTGAACTGAAAAACTCAAAACTGCACACTGGCATTACGTTTCCTGTAATTTGTAATAAACAGTAATTGGTATAACCACTGATATCCTTCGTCGAATGTTACGTACGTACCACATACATTATGATTATAAAACATTCAATGGTTAGAAGAATCAAATTAGTATTAATCAATTTCCAGTCAAATCGTTTGAACCGTACCGGATATTGCAATAACGTATGACTCGTCGCCTCTAATCACATGAACGCAGATCATACCCGGCTCAATTGTTTTAGGCATTGTAACTGTTAATAACGGAATGTAGCAGGTCTATTACGCAATATTAAACTGGTTCTTCAGGTTTGTAGATCTCTAAATTTTAAACGTGTTTATTCTTTCTTAAGGTGACGACACTGTCCTTTTTCATAGACAACTCACCGTATTTATTCTGTGAGACAACCATCATAAATGGATAGTTTTATGATGCTTCACTCGATGGTGGTATTTATTTTATTTTCAATAAAATATATTATTTAATAACACATTTATGTTAACATATTATTATCTAAACTTTAATAATTGATAGGCAGCATATCATTACCTGTCAGACTTTGGAGAACGTTCTGAGTGCAATCCAGAGGGAGAAAGTTAAGAGATGTAAAATATGTAAATAACATAACTTTTCTTGCGTGAAGGGCAAACAAACATTGGCAGTGTGATATAAATTTATAACTGCAGTACAATAACAATCAGTGTCGTCTTAAGAGTGTTCCGCGACGGACTGCGAAAATCAAACCTATCAAAAATGTAATCAACTATCAGAAATGTAATAAATTTTGTTTTTTACAGATTGAAGAATCCTACACCAGAAACGAATATTCAGGTGGTCAACTTAGAAGTCGTTAGCCATTATAATTCACATAGGAACTTGGAATGCGTCTACAGCGAACGGCGGGAGGGAGGCCCACTCGAACTTCTCCAAAAGACCACTACGTTTACGCGGTGGTGCAATTATAGTCAAGCTGGGCGACTCGAAAGTTTTAATATTCCATTCATATTAAAACTTTATATGAATGGAATATTATATAAAAATATATCAATCACACAAGCAAAATTATTAATTATTCGCTAAAAGTATCACAAAAACTTACGCCATACATGTCAAAATAATTAAAACTGTCGTGTGGTGAATTGTACATGAAAATTAATTTTTCAAACTTTCGAGTTGGCTATTTTAATTTTTATTTCAATATTTAAGTTTTTTTTTGTTTTTCAACTTATTTTCGAGACTTGTTGATCAATCTTGAATTATGGTTTATCACAGATAATTTTTTATAAAAAAACATTGGCAAAAATTCTAAATCATGGAATAGATATTCCTCATTCATATTGGATCTATTGCAATGAGTTAATTTATGTTGCGATTTTAGACATGGTGTTTAGACTGTCTCCGATTTCCTCTAGTTTTCTATATTTTTCGAAGATAAAAAATTGTTATTGTGCTCAATTAACAATTCGAATCTTTTGTTTACCTTTACGATTACCGTGTCGATTAAACAATAATAAAAATTTACTTTAAAATTTTCTTTAGGGTCTAAAATCTCATCTTCATTCCCGTATTTAAAATGCCTTTTCGAGGACGTGGACGAGCAATTTGGGAGAATCCATTTTTAAATATATTATATATACTAATTCTTTAGCGATTAATTTTGACTCCACTAACTACTGCTTAAACGCAGTGTCTGTGCGGTTTGTGGCTAAATCTTTTCTTAGCTGTTCTAGCATAACATCTGACTTTGCAATAACAATATTAATTTTTAATAGAATGTTGTACCATATAACTACTAAGTGTATAAACTTAAAGTCTTTAATTTCTAAATCAATGAGCTTGCTATATTATTTCAATCGCTGCCATACTTGTTAAAAAAATAGAATAAAATACGTCTTAATTTTTTCCATATTAAAGCATCATTTACCAGTAAATTATGACTGTGGACTGCACAAGAAAGATAGAATTGACACAAGCGAGAAATTAGATTAGCACAAGAATGAAGATTAGAGGACTATATTTTGGTCTTATGTCTGCCCCATAATCATATCCTTGGCCTTGCGTATCACCAAATTTATTATTAATTGATTTTAAGAAATCTAACAAATAAGTCACTAACACTTGTGCAGGAGTATCAGTTATAGGTAAAAAACTTAAAAATGCTCCCACCTTAGCAAGCTTTGTGGAGAAATTGAGATAAACAAACCTTACAATAGTTAGTTGTTCTTTGTGCGAGACATCACACAAAGAACAACTAGCAAAGAAGAATAAAAACTTTAAAACAATTTAAATGATATTCTATAATAGAATTATAGAATATCATTTAAATTGTTTTAAAATATCAATTAAACTTTTTTTTTATTTTTACAAAATTATAATAATTATCTACTAATTTTCAATATTATGGTAAATTTAATACGGGCATGCGATGTTGCGCACTTTGAATCCGAGAATTGAGTTCTGATGGTGTATCATCAAAGTTAGAGAAACATTCTACTAACTTTAAAAGTTTCCTTAATTGAATTCATACCACTTTTCAGTAGTTTCTCCTAAATTTAACTTTTGATGATTCAAAAATGTAATTATATTCACCAAGTAACTTTTTCAAATCTAGAATTTTTTGAACTGTAAATAAGCGACCTGGATTCTTCTTTTCAGGTCTTTGTAAATTTCTCGATATATACCTCCAGTTTTTGAATCCGATCTGAGCACTGAAAACTGTGACGTTATCGTTTGAAAAGCTTATAATAAAAACAAAATACACAGTCATTAGATGTGGAATATACAAGCCAATCAATAATAAAAACAAAATACACAGTCATTAGATGTGGAATATACGAGCCAATCAATAATAAAAACAAAATACACAGTCATTAGATGTGGAATATACAAGCCAATCAATAATAAAAACAAAATACACAGTCATTAGATGTGGAATATACAAGCCAATCAATAATAAAAACAAAATACACAGTCATTAGATGTGGAATATACAAGCAAATCAATAATAAAAACAAAATACACAGTCATTAGATGTGGAATATACGAGCCAATCAATAATAAAAACAAAATACACAGTCATTAGATGTGGAATATACAAGCCAATCAATAATAAAAACAAAATACACAGTCATTAGATGTGGAATATACGAGCCAATCAATAATAAAAACAAAATACACAGTCATTAGATGTGGAATATACAAGCCAATCAATAATAAAAACAAAATACACAGTCATTAGATGTGGAATATACAAGCCAATCAATAATAAAAACAAAATACACAGTCATTAGATGTGGAATATACAAGCGAAAAAAATGATGAATAATTTCGTTGTTTTTTAACCTTTTATCGCAATATGTATCTGTAAACGATCTGTTATTGCTATCTGAAGGATACTTGTATCTATCTGAGGATTTTTTAAACTGAACTTGTCCATATTCTTTTAAACATAATTTGAACTTATCTGCAATTATTTGAGGCCAGAGGGCAGGATCATATGCAACATTTTCATAAAATTTTGATTCCGCCGGGATTACACACGTTTAGGTTGACTCTGATGCAGGCGACGTACTGTTATGGGTAGCAACTACTGAAATAAGTGTGTTGTCTAAAGTAGGAATCAATTCTAAATGCTCAAATGATGTTGATGAAAAACAAAAATTCTATGTGTTGATTATCAGAACGAAGTCTAAATTTTACATCTTTCCTTTATAATATAACTAGAAATTATTTATTTCTACACTACATTGCTATGGAATACGGTACCAAGGTGATTATTTATTAAGATCGTATTTTTACAACAGACAACAGTTTGTCGAGGTAAAGCATACTGTATAAGGTAAAGAACGCATCTTTAGATCTAAGGTTGAAAGCATTACAGTTGGGGTACCACACAAACGGGTTAATAATATTAAACTCCAAATGCTTGGGGTAAATTTCAGGGGTTCGTTGTCATTTTCTATCATTTGGTTCCTTAGTTCGTCGATTTGTGTCTTTGTAGAATCTATAGCGTCTAAATTAACGTTTTTAAGATTAATGTGAACTCTTAAATATTTAATGCTCTTGATGTCAGGTAAACTAACGCTAGATAATGACGTATGTCTGCTGTCTGTAATTAACATTTGGTTAGGTGGTTTCAGGATGACATCTTTAATTTGCACTTCGCAATTTTCGAATATAGTAAAGAGATATGTTCCCTTAATAGTTTTTCTGGTTTCTTCGCCCTCACATATTTCAGAGGTTGTAGTTTCGCTTGGTAGAATACAGAGCCATTCATAGTCGGATATATGTTGTATCTTGGGTTCTTCCATGTGTACTTCATGAGCTACACATACATGATATTTACCAGTGTGTTCAATAAATTGTGCTGCACAATTATCAACATCTTTAATTTGTTTTGTTTATCCATAATGGCATAGATAATTTCTCTCGGTTAGCTCCAGGCATTATCTTTATTGAGTAATATACTTGAACCGGTTAATGAGGATATATTTGGATTCAGGTACAATTGTTTGGAAAAGGTTGCCTGATATAGGTATGGGTAAGGAGTATAAATGGTAATATACATAATATTCTAGTTCTACTAATGGCACATCTAGGATAAAAATAATGCAATCTTGCAGAATATAACCCTTAATGATAATAGCTTCTTCTAAATTTACTATATTTCCTACGCTTAATTCGTATGGGAATCTTAAATATTTAGGTAGTATTATCTTCTGCAACGCGTTGGCAAGTTCTATTGGATTAACAATTGATGGATGCATCTGGCCTATCTTGGCAAAAGTGATGGCATTCTCAAGCTCAGAAAGAATTTGATATATAGTTCTAAAAATGTTGTTAATTGAACAAACGTATTGGTGAACTGGACAGCAAGTCTGTCTTCAAGGCTACTAAATAAATAGTCCTTACTGTGTTTTCTATTTGCATAGTTCGTGACGCCAGTACCATTTGGTTCATTTTTAGTGCTTTGGTTACGTTCTGAAACTTATCTATGGCATCTGTCATTAGGGTAATTTGTTTTTTTTTATAATTTGTTTATCATGTTTTTGATTAGATTTAAATTGGTCAATTATTTTATCATAACGTTCTGCATCTAATGCATCTAGATTGCCCGTCATCGACTTAATTACCGATCCAATTGCATTTATTAAGCCTCTTTTCGTTCGCTTAGTAGGTGTTATTTGATTAAATTTACCTTCTATCTTAATTATTAAGTAGTCTATCTGGTGGTAATTATAAATTTCATCGTAATACTGTGTTTGATTTTTTAGAATATTACACAGTTTCATGTAAATATCTATATTATTTCTAAATTCTAACTTAATATTGACTAAATTAAAACTTTGAATTAATGTCCACTGGTTCACTTGGTTCATTACTCTACCTTAGTTGTGCGGGTACATCCCTAGGCTATCGTCGATCTTGATTACGCATATGTAGGATGCGACGATTCCTCTGTAAGATTATTTAGGGGTCGTCTTACATTTTTACAATGAACTCTTTTTCGTCTATTGTTCTTATTTATAGCTAGAGTATTATCGTCATTTACTTGTAAAACTTCAAAGGGTCCTTCAAATTTATTAGTAGTTTTATTTCTATATGTATAGGTAACCTTTTGGTATATTAATTGCCCTATTTCGAAATGAGCAGGTTTTGAGTTTTCATTTCGTCTGTTAATTATACCGTCTTTGCGTGTTCTCATATGTTCACCTATTTTTTCGTATAACAATTATAACAAATGTAATCTCGGTAGAATAATTTTTTATAGTAAATATTAAATGGGTCCCTAGATTGGGTATGTTCATGTAAAAGTTCTAAAGGTGTTTTACAGTTGAACTATTTATAGTACTGTTATATGAAATTATTGCATAGCACATTAATGTTTCAATGTTATCTTTATGGTCTTGTTTGAGAATACGTAACAACTCTAATAGGATCGAATGAGATCTTTCCACGAGACCATTAGAGTTTGGGTTATTAGGTGTGGTGAAATGTACGGCGTTTTTATGAGCACTTAAAAGGTCTTTAATTATTTCATTGGCGAACTCCGGCCCCCCGTCGGTTGTGATTTTAATTGCAATTCCATACATTGAAAAATATTTAATAAGGGCTTTCGCGACATGAATCGAAGTTTTTGCTGTAATGCTTATAGCCTGAATTAATTTTGTAAATTTGTCTATTATTGTTAATAACGCCTGTCCTTCTACTTAAAACATATCAATATGAATCCGTTGTAAGGGTTTAGCAATTGTTTCGATAATCATAAGCGGTGCTCTCTGTCTGTCATATTTGGTCTTTTTGCACTTATTGCAATTATTTATGAATATTTTTACAGTTTCCTGCATACCGGGCCAAAAATAGTTTCTTCTAAGTTGCTTATCCGTTTCTCCTATACCTCTGTGACTATTTTTCCCCCATGATAATTTTTCACTATATTTATTTGTTCCTCCTTGTCAGTGACATTTATCACACGTTTTGTACATTTTATTAAATGTGGATCATTTTGATTGAATAAGTTATTATAAATTACGCTAAATTGTTTAAATAAGTCGTCATTTTCAAAGTGACAATAGTATTTAACTTTACTTTTAGTATTTTCTTCGAGGAATTGCGTAATGTGTTTACTTCTTTCCGTTACGGGTGTATGTACTATTTTTATACTTTGTTTATTGTTTGATTCATTTTTAATTTTTAGGTTAGTATCGAACGAGTTTTTTATAAAAATTTGAGATGTTTTTGTATCTATAGCTTCCTCTAATATGAGCATGCCTCGCATGCCTACTTCGTTGGAGGAATGGGCAGTACCCGTTTTCTCAACTTCGTTTTGTGTATTCATAATTTGGTCATTTTGATTATTAATGATAGAACTTTCAACTAAATTATTAAATTCAGCCTCATCCATTTGTACCAAATCCTCAAAATCGAAAGTCAAATCTGGATTAACAGCTAAATATTGACCATCTGTATCTAATGCGTTTATTTGTATCCGCGATAATGCATCCGCATTCGTATTTTGGGATCCCTTCTTGTACACAATGTCGTAATCGTACTCTTCTAATTTTAACCTCCATCTCGTTATTTTTAAATTTAATTCTTTAATTGAGTATAACCAAGTTAGGAGTCTGTGATCAGTATAAATAGTAAACTTACGTCCGTATAAATATGGCCTGAAATATTATGTTGGCCACAATATTACTAGCAGTTCTTTTTCCATTGCGTAGTACTTTTGCTCTGTATCACTGAGGTTTCTACTGGCATATACTGTTGGTTTATCCATACCGATTGTACCTTGTGATAGAACTGCTCCTAAGGCGACATTCGATGTGTCCGTTGTGAGTATAAACGGTTTTTTGAAATCCGGATACTATAATATTGGATGATTTGTTAATAACTGTTTACCCGTTTTAAATGCGTTTATGAATTCGACGGTGTGTTTTATAGAACGACCTTTTTTTAAACAATTTGTTAAAGGTTTTGTGACTTTCGCGAAATCCTTTATAAACTATAATAACCTAAAAGTCCGAGAAAACCGTTAATATCTTTAGCAGTTTTAGGTATTGGCTAACTGAGTATATCTTTAATTTTATTTTGATTAGGTCTCAATCCTTTATCTGTGATTTCGTGCCCTAAATACGCTACTTCTTTTCTTAGGAACTCGCTCTTATTCAACTGTATTTTAAAATTTGTTTGTATTAACCTGTCAAATACTTCTTTGAATTTACTCATATGTTCTTGTAATGCCGTGGAATATATGACAATATCGTCAAGGTAAACTAAGCATTTTTCTATTTGTAGACCACGAAAGATATTATCCATAAGCCTTTGAAACGTGGCCGGCGCGTTTTTCAATCCAAACGGCATTCGTTTAAATTTGTATTGGCGCGGTCTGCTGAAAAAGCATTTCTGAGTCTGGTCCATTTCTACTTGATGACCCTGAAACCAAGTCTAAGGTAGTAAAGTATTGATTTCTACCTAATTTATCTAGAATACCATTAATATTCAGTAAAGGATATTTGTCTTCATTAGTCTTATCGTTTAATTTCCTATAGTCTATTACCATTCTGTATTTTTGGTTTCCCGACGCGTCAATTTTTTTTGGTACGATATGAACCGGAAAACTCCAGGGTGAGGACATGGCTTTATTATATCGTTTTTTAACAGGTCTTCTACTTGTTTCCTAATTTCGTCATTTTTAAATGGGGGTTGTCTGTATGCTTTTATATAGATAGGGTGATTATTATTTAATCTGAGTTTATGCTTAATGCTTAATCTGATTAGTAAACGTCAGTGGTAATTCTTCACAGTGGAAAATATCTCTATATTTAAGGCAAGTATTTTTTATAGCTTTTTGCTCTTCCTTATTTAAATGAGCTATTCTAAGTTTATTTAAATTTTGTTTACGTATCTCATCTACGTCGTAATTAATATTATTTTTTCTTTTAGCTCGTAATTATTTATTTCGCAACTAATAAACCTTTTTACTTCTAAGGGTTCATGCAATGTAATATTCATAATTTTTTCCGTTTTATTAATTACAGTAGTAAAAGCTCTATAATTTTCAATCGACACTAACGCGGTAGGCATTGTTAATCCTAGTGCGAACGTGGTCGAATTAATAATAGCTTCTCCTTTTTCATAATTTACAGGAACTAGTATTCTTTGTTCCATGCGTGGTAATATTTTTAAACTATAAGAAAATATTAGTTGTTCGTGCTGTATAGATATTTCTGGATGTGTTGTCTTTAACGATTTATTTTTTATGCTAATTTCTGCGTCAATCCGTTTAAGTAAATCTATCCCAATGAGATTGTAATTTTTTTCGTTAAAATCAAACACATGAAATTTAAGTCTGATGGATGTTTTAAATGTTCGAGGTAGTGGTATTTCAATAATGTAGTTATGGTTCGTTATATCTGAAAGGGTTAAAATTTCAGAAATTCATGGAAATATTCATCGACTTGGATATTATGAAAGATTTGGTAGATCCCGTGTCGATCATAAATTTGGCTTTTATTTCAGGCATGGCAATTTTAAACAACCTTCGTTATTAAACTGAATGATTTCCTTTCATTTTGTCCGTTCTTTTCTTGAAAATCCTCGTGGTATTGGCCCTCGCCAATTATTGTTATTTTGCGGCGTTCTAAAACGACCTGAATTACCACTACTAAAAGGCCTAGTATTTGTAGTAGTATTTAATCGGAGTGAATTATTGAAATTAAACCTTCTTGTGTTAGAGTTATTATTGAACTTTTGTCTATTAAATGAATGGCTAAACGATTGACTATAAATGTGTGGAAATCTGTTAAAAGTGTTGTTATAATTATTAAAGTATTTTGGATTAAAATTATTTCGAGGCTTATTAAATGATTGAAGTTTGGTTGTGAGATCTTGTTAATTAGAGTGAAATTCTCCTCTTCAATTACCATTGAAAGTGCTTGTTCAAGCGTTTCAGGTTTTTGTAGCCTCACTAATAGCCCTGTAACCCCTTCTAAACAATTTATAAAGGTTTTTAATGCTAACCCGTCACAAATATTTATTTTAATATTTTTCTGTTGCTCATTTACTGAACTTACGCTAATTTTGCCAATTAATAAACTTCTCATGTCTTTGACTCTTTTTGCAAATTGTATTAACATTTCGAATTTGCGTAATTTTAAACACATTAATTCTTGTACAGACAATCTTCATTTCGGTTGTCACCAACATGTTGAGTTACTATTACGAGTACTAATAAGCGCCAATGCTCTACCTTCAAATTTACTAATTATAAGTCTAATTAGAAATCCATTAATCGGATTTGACAGCTTCGCTAAATCAGCATATAACTGAATCAGGTACCGTTAAAACTAGGGATTGTGTTTATAACGTTTTGAGGAATATCTTTAATCTCCATTTTGCTATAATTTATTAAAAAATAATCTAAGTAAAATGTTTCACTATATAAATGCAATTCAATAAGTCTAATAATTGTTATTCACTTCATTTAATTATCATGTGAGAAGAAGAATGTTAAAAATATAAAAGGACGGTTCGATATTGAGAAACTGTGGGATAGCACATGCAATAAAGGGACACTGGATAAAAGACGTACACAAGACAAGGAACGATATTAGTTCAAGTACTCGTACAGTACAGCCATAAGTGTTGTATTTTGCAGCACGCCCATTGGTTACTGCTTTGCACACGTATTTATATTACCGAAAATATCTTAGGTATTTATTTAATTTGTGTCTAAAAAATTAAAATTTACGGCGTTCAAAAGCTTTGAGAATTTTTATGGAGGCCTAACACAAAACTAACACAAAACTACCGACTGCGCCAGATATGTTTCGGGAGATTTCGGTATTTAAAAAAAGAATTGACAGATTTCAAAGTTTGAACAAACATAGTTTCTGAACGCAACACATAAGAGGGGCGCGGGGGTCGGGGCGTCGTTAGAAGCGCAAGTGGTGCGGATGTTTTAGTAGCCATGGAACAGTGGAGTGGAGAGCATCGCGCTTTTGCCTTCGAGGCGTACATTTCGAGTGGATTTTCGCTGTCTGTAGCACGCCGTCGATTTAATAATCGTTACAGTATTCGTCGATTACGTGATGGACCATCGATCAACCTCATTCAGTCATGGGTAGCAAGGTTCAGAGCTACAGGATCAACATTAAATAGGCCCAGGCTAGGACCTACACCATTGGTAGCCACGGATGAAAATGTCGAGCGTGTTAGGTTTCTGTCGTTGAAAATCCCCGTTTATCACTGCATACACGTTCATCGATATTGGGAATTCCGAAATCAACTTTACAGGTAATAATGCGAAAAAAGCTCAAGTTCCATCCATATAAAATTCAAATGGTTCAAGATTTACACGATTCTGACTTTGAATTAAGAAAAACTTACGCAGAAGTGATGTTGTTGAGATTTCGTACTGCTACCCGGATGGGCAACATATTCTTTAGTGACGAAGCTCACTTTCACATTGGAGGATATGTGAATACGCAGAACTTTCGTTGCTGGGATGTCCACAACCCAAGATCAAGAGCCTTTACATAAGCCTAAAGTAACAGTCTGGTATGCCGTGTCTGCATCTGCAATCATAGGCCCCTATTTCTTTGAAAATTAACGTGGCCAAACTGTAACTGTGAATTCGGAGCGATATGCCCAGATGTTAAATGACTTTTTCAGAGTAGAACTACAGAATAGTCCATCCTTCAACCAAAACACATGGTTCCAGCAGAACGGGGCCACACCTCACACTGCTAATGTGTCCATGACTGCAGTGCGGCAGTTATTTCCAGAAAAAAACATATCCCGAAACGGTACCGTACCGTGGCCACCTAGGTCACCCGATTTAAGCCCATGTGACTTTTTTTTTTCTTATGGGGATACTTAAAATCCGTTGTGTACAAAACAAATCCGAGCACTGTGACACAACTTAAAGAAAATATTCGAGCCGAAGTCAGTAGGATACCCCAGTCTCTCTGCAAACGCGTTTTTGAAAACATGCGTGCTAGACTCGAAGAGTGTGTCAGACTCGATGGCCGCCATTTGGAAAACGTAGTTTTTAAAAAATCAAATCCGCATTTGTAGTTATAAAGTTAAAATAAACCTACTTTGTATTAGAGGTGTAGTTTTTTTTTAGAATTTTTTAAAACATTGAAATCGAAAAAGTAAAGTAATACAGAGTTTCATATTCCTTCGTGTTCGCATCGTTATTCCTGAGGTGTCCTTGGTTCCTAGGCGTTGTGTTCTGGTTCGTTTTCGTTTGGGTGTCGTCTAGCTGCGGCGGTGTGTTGTTATGATATCCAGTGACCGCTGATATCGTAACTCGCGCACCGCATCTATTTTGTTATAGTAAAACGTGGAAATATGGTAACATGTTTAAGGACGTATTTACATTTTTGACGGAAAACATTTATTTTTACGAAGTTTATTATAATATCTGGGAATATGTAGTACAATGATTTTAGTATGGAAAAATAGATCGGATCTTCATCTATAATTAAAGTTGAGAACTTTTGATATGTTTTATACATTTATTTCAAGGAAATCAGCTTTGTGAAACTCAAAGAAGGGAAAATTTAGAAAAATAATTCTAATCAATTACCTTAATTTGAATTTTATCTTAGTTTTATATTCGAATTATCCCTTCTTTCCAAACAGCTATACCTTAATTTGACTGCGAAAAAAATAGTGAAATGCTCATTTCTTTTTTAATGAAAAAGCAACTTTCATTAGCATAACGACAAAAGAGAAAAAGAAAGATATTGATACAACAAAACTAGAATCTGTTGAATAAATTTATTTTTCTTTCAATTTCATTCATTTTGTGGGCCGAGCGAAACGAAATTTTACATTTGCCATAAGACTGTAAAATAACGAGAAATTGTGTACCCGCGTGTATTCGTTACTGAAACTTGTACCGTTAGCATTGTATCGCTACTTTACTCATTACTTTTGATACAATTGAGCACTAGCATGGAGCATTGCATCTAGTCGCGTCGCCGGTACCAGTACCGTAGTACTATTGTTATGGCCCCAGCGGTTTGGCAATTTAAATAATTACAACAGTGTCCTCGATTTATTAATATTACAAATTAATACTTCACATCAAGAAATGTGACTGAGATCTAACTTAGAGCTGAATTAAAATACTTAAACTCTACTCTAACTGACTCTAACTGAATTACATTTGTGTCGTACGTGCTAATTTATATCATTAAATGTTTACATAAGGATAAGGAGTCGGTGAAACGTCTTTCGTACTTCGACACAGATAACAACTTAATTAACCACAAATAAATGAAACTACGTGATGTAGTATTATTTCTACTTTCTTTAATTTCTTTACCACGAATTAGGTTTCGTTGTATTACAACATCTTCAGGTGGGATATTAGCAAAGATAATATTCCACCTGAAGATGTTGTAATACAACGAAACCTAGGTCGTGGTAAAGAAATTAAATATAGTAGAAATAATACTACATCACGTAGTTTCATTTAATTGTGAATAATGAATTTCTACAAAATTAACACCAAATATATTCAATATTTGAAGGTATTTTGTAGCCTGGTTGTGAATATGTAATAAGATCTTTAAAACCCGTATCTTCAACGACAAAAAAAAGGCTGAAAGTCTTTAATTATCCTTTTGAAAATGAAATCATTAATTTTTTTCTCTAACTACGCTCACGGTACGTTTAACAAAGGCATATATTCTAATCTGATTTGAATTTGTTTGAGATGTCCGTTTAATTACACATTTAATAGTTGGTTCAGTACTTGCTGATGACGTTGATGGTATAGGAGCTTCTTGAACTGCTGCATCTGACACGGAGCATGGAATAATGGTTTCGTAACTTGATCTGTGTTTTTTCATGAGGTGCTTATTTAATTTTGTTATAGAACCGCCTTTTATTCAATATAGCGAATTACAATGATCACATTTTGATTTATCGTCATTAACCTAAGTAAAAAAGCTCCATAACCTACTTCTATTTTTATTCATTGTAGATTCTACTGTAAAATAGATTAAAAAAAAACAATTAAAAACAAATATCAATAAATACAACCTTTATAAGTTTGAAGTAAACATAATCTCATTAAAGTTGCTTACTCAAAGCCCTGACTGCAAGCACCAAGTTAATAGTTTGATTACATGTATGACAAGACGATTCTCAATTTTTTCACGTAAGCTCTTCTCGGGACAGGTTTTTTAATTTTTCGATGTTTTGTAGTGTGTAATATATAATATATGAATTCATAAAATTCATATTCAATATTCCATAAAATACTGCCATAAGTCATCATTTGTTTTGTCAGATGACGTGGTAGCACCATATCATTATATATATATATATATATATATATATATATATATATATATATATATACATATAATGATATGGTGCTACACGTCATCTGTTAACGTTTTTAGTAAAATTTATGGTCATCAATATTACAAAAATAAATAAAAAATAAAAACAGGTGATTACTAGGTTATTTCTAAATATTAATTTGTTTAAATTATTATATTATCAAAATAAATGAACGGCTAACGCCACCTATTAATGGTATTTGTAAGTTTTGCGCTCAAAGGAAATGAAGTATTTATGTAACTTTTTTGAACAAATCAATATTCTCTCGATATTTATCCATCCTTCTTTCATCCATTGTCAATATTTTTACGTATGACGGTTATCCTGATCAATAATCATCAGTTAATTTTACGCGAACGAAATTGCAGACGCAGCTAATTTGTGTATAAATCCGCTATTCCCCTATATATTTGTCAAAAACTTAATTTACAATAGCATTTAGCCCTCTTCTAGTATAGACATCGCGGCTATTATTTTAATAGACAATTGTCTATTTAAATTTATATAAAGAATTGATTAGAAATATACGTCGATTTATAACGACATTTTATTATTTATTCTAAATGTATAGTATTACAATCTTCTTATACGAATTTAGTACAATCTATGAACTTACTCTTAGTATATTCTCTTTCTGCCGTTAGATCGCGACGGAAGTTTTACTTCTGTCACGTGTACTGAGTTGCACATGATTAATTTTATTTTTATAAAAATTGCGAGCCAAGAAACATTCCAGAATAACACTAATTTTATCAAAGTAGGTACACAAAACGTTAAGAAAAATTCGTTTTATCTGTAAATACTAACTTTTACCCGCGACTTCGGCCACGTGGTTAAACATATAGGGAGAAATTAAAACATACAGTGCCATCTAGAATGGTGAAAGGAAATTTAACTAAAAGCCATTATTTTCGTGACTTCATAATACAATTGACAATTAAAACAAAAATATGTACTTATAAATTAAAGATTAAAGGGAGTGATTCCTTTGCTACATTGTATTGCGTATGTAGCGTTTCAAAAAAATCACGTTTATCCGTGACTTCGTTACGACCTTATTCTTATTGCATACTTTTTCTCAAATAATAATTTTTCCGACGGAAATTTCCCGGGTCGTAAAGTAGCCTATATCATTTCCTAGCTCGTAAAGTAGCCTCTATCAAGTCACGTCGATCCGTAGCTTCGTTGCGACGTGAAAGAAGAATAAATAAATGTCCTTTCCCATTTACAATATTAATTAGCATTGTAACATTAGTTAGAGTAAGATTTCTTGGAAAAAAAGGTTACCTATTTCATTTCCCGAGAAGTCAACTATCACTGGGCAAAATTTACGTTATTGTTTAGTTGTGACGTGAAAGAAGGACAAATGAACACACTCTCTCATTTATAATATTATAGGTAGGACTCTAAATTAATAGATAAACTGAGTTATTCTGTTGCTTCTTTTTATTGCGCACTTAAGGATTCAAAAAATTACCCGTAGCGTCGTTGCAACGTGAAAGAAGTACGGTAGAATCCCGATTATCAGAAAACTGATTATCCGGACATCCGATTATACGGACTCATTTTCACACAGCTCTAATTGCCGATTTAAAAATGTTTTGACCACGTAAAAACATGTTTATTCCCATGTTACGACAAGTTTATTCCCGCCCCCCACCGTACACACCTGCTCTCACTTATTCGCGCGAAAGTGTTTTATTTTCCTTAAATCCTCTACAAAAGAGTCGGCGTTCAACTGATAGATTGGCTTTTGTTTTCGTCAATGTAAACTAGTAAGATATGTTTTGAGCTGAAAATCTAAAATGTCCAGACAAAAAAGAGTAGTGTTAAGGTGAAGAAAATTCAGTGCCTAGAACCTAGCAGTAAGTTGGTGCAAACTTATGGAGAGAAACTTCTGCGATATCAGACACTACAAAGAATTCTGATTCCATAATGAAATTCACCTGCACGCTTGAGAGCGAAGATCGCAACGTAAAGTCATGAAAAACTCTCAAAATTAAATTCTGGAGGATGCAGTTTTTACTTGGTTCTTACAAAAAAGAGTACGCGGCCAGCCCATATCTAAACCTCTTTTATGTGAAAAATCATTGGGTCTCAATCAAAAGCTTGGTGGTGATTGGTTAGCAAGATTCAAATCTAGACATGGAATTCGAGAACTGAAAGTTCAAGGAGAAAAACTGTCTATTAATGTCCCTTCTGCCGACTCTTTTGTAGAGGATTTAAAAGCGTTTCTGGATGAAAAAGAGTATGATTTAGATTTTATGTACAATGCAGACGAAACAGGTCTTAATTGGAAAGCTCTACCAAACAGATCACTAGCATCGCGTCGTCAAAATGCAGTACCGGGACACAAAGTGAGTAAGGACAGAGTTACGGTTACGGTTTGCGCGAACGCTAAAGGTACACATCGACTGCCACTGCTACTTATAGGTACATCAAAAAATATACCCTGTTTTAAAAATGTTAAAATCCCCTTAACTTACACTAATCCATATTTTTCTTGCTTGATATAAAAAGACATTTATTCCAGAGGTGAAGAAATTTCAGAAAAACGCTGCGAAAGAGGGCGATGTATTGCTGTTGTTAGATAATGCACCATCACACCCTTCCACTGAAACATTAAGCAGTGAAAATGGGAGATTTACTATTAAGTTTTCGCTCCCCAACGTAACATCGATATTGCAACCTAGAGTGTCATTGAAACTTTAAAATGTTTGTGCAGAAAGCAGATACTGTGTCGTTTTTTGTCAGCAGACGGTAGTGATATCGAGACGATGTTAAAGTTTTTTAAGCAAATTAATCTAAAAGACTGTTGTTAAATACTGGTAGAAGCGTGGAACTCTGTGGAATCGCCAACATTCAAAAACGGCATGGAATAAATTATTATAATTAACTGTATCTAATTCTTTAAATGAGTCACACAACGACTGTTTCAAATAGATAACAGAAACAACAAAAACGCTCAGCATTGGTGAAGGGTGCGATGAAGAGAATATCAAAGATTGTTTGATTGATGATTGAAGTTGAGTGGTACTGAGAGAGAAGAGGAGAAGAGAAAGAAACTAAAGATGTATTTCAAGTGCCATTTCATGCAGATGTTGAATCCTTAGACTTTGAATTTAAGTGGTTTAAAAAACAGGATGAATCGGATCCCTTACAGTTGTTAAAGCTGAAGCGGATCGGGGACTTCAACTGCAATTAAAACATGTGATTAATTACGTCAAAGATCAATAATAACTTATTTCCAGCCAAAATTCTAAATTACATAGGTTATTACATAATGTAGGTTATTCGTCATCATTATAGCTCGTAATTGGAACGAAGTTCTTTTACGCAACTTACAGTAGAGTGAATTAGCAGAAATCGTCACGTAAGAAAAAAACGTTATGCCTCCTCCAGACGACCTATCCCTCTTTTTCTATTATGTACAATTATGTGTATGTTTTCGTGCGAGTATCGACATTCGAGCAGCAAGCATTGTGCGCGGTCAGGTGTTTAACCAGGGTGGGTTTACTTCATACAAATATTTCGATTGGAACGCGAAAGCCCTATCTCTTTCGCACACATAAAATTTTGTCTATGGAACATAGAGCAGCGATAACGAACGCTATATAATCAAAGAAAAAAAAAAGACTATGATACGAAATTTAAAATCGTTAACTTTATTTGAATTGGTTTGTCAAACTGCAAATTTGTAACTTAACATTATTTTATAGTTCAGTTTTACATTTGGTTATAATATCTGTAATATTTTCACTTTTAATTCAAATTTTGTTGTATTTGTTACATTTGTTCGTAACAAGAGGAAATTATTTTAAAGATCGTTCTTGTACATTGGGTTGTAGCCGTAAACATTTCACGGTAAGTAAACATTTCACGGAAAATTATTAATTTGATAATAGCATCGAATCAATTATACATTTTATTGATAATATTGTTCAAACTCATAATCAAAGTTACATTCGCGTTTTAATAATCAACAACAAAGAAGTTGCTAATAATTTAATTTTCTTTTTAGACAAGCGGATTTAAGAAGTTACGGCATGTGGAGAATAGCAGACCTAGCCGCCGGCACTCTCAAAAAACATCACCGTCATACGCATTATGTAATTATGATGAAACAATTATTACAAACTAAAAAGAATCCATTTATAAATTTACAATATTATATATGTACATTGTTGGTTAAATAATTTGTTCTTTTATTTGCAGTTGGAGGTGGTAAAAACAACCAAAACAGAATGTGGTACGAAAATTGAACGAAGAGATTAAATTTTTTTATAAGTCATTGGAAGATTTAAGTAATTTAGAGAATATTTGTTAAAATGTAATTATTGAATCAGAACTTGAAGAAGAAATGGCACAGATTTAGTATGGATGCAAAGTAGTTTGTCAATATTTAACAATAGCTCCGAATTACAAGTTCCTGCAAAAGTTGTTCGCTGTACCATTGATAGGTATATTGCATTTGCTTTCAAAATTTGCCAAATTTGTTAATTTATACCAAATACTGCATGTGTATTAGGCGCGTAGCCTTCTGATTAAAACAAAAGATTGTGAAAATGAGATTTTTAGTAATGATGCTAACATATAATATACAACAACTATGAACATATTGATTTAAAAGATAAAATTAAGTTGTTACTGCATCCAAGTGATTTGTTCAGCTGAAGATGTAGTCAATGTGCCAATGAATAAAAGATTATTTAAAAAATAATTTTCAGCAAAATAATTTATTCATATGTATTAGGTTAGATTTGTTTTTTAGAAATTTTTGTAATTGTGTAAATATCACAGGAATAATTATGACATTCTTATATTCTACTTTTTGTATTTGATTCTTTATTAACTTTGTTGTCGACTATTTACATTGGGGATATTAAACTGAATGTATAAATTAGGTTAAGTAGGATATAGAAATTAGCCTACAATGAGTACAAAAATCTTTTAAATCAACGATTGTGCCAGAACCGTATCCTTTTTATTCAGCACATAGTTTAAATTTCTTTGAAATAGTTTAATTTTTTAATTTTTCATTTTTTTACATTTAGTAGCACAAAACTGAAGTGTAATCGCCACGATAACCGCATTTTTTCTCATCATAAAGTATAATTTCCATAGTGAGTATATTTTATTCATTTCATAGATTAATTGTTAAATTCAAAATAGTAGCAAGGTTATAATAATTTTATTTTACTAAGATATAGAATAAAGCTGTAAGATATAGAATATTGATATTTTTTCACTATAAAGGTTATGAGTTATACGAATAATGTAAACGTCGAATTAAATAAATTAATCGATGTTGAAAACTCTAAGAGTTATAACGCAGTAAACAGTAAAAGGAGAGTTAACAATTTATTTAATGAAAATTCATATTAAAATTGAAAGTATTAGTATATTATTTTAATGATAGAAGCTAGTTAAGTACATCTTGATATGTAAAAGCGGCAGATATTTTGTAAAATAGAAACGTTCATTCAATGTGTTTGTATGTGGCCACTAAGTTTTTTGTTAGTTCTTTTCAGTTATGTCGCTCGAACTGGCGAATTTTTTTCTAATAAAGTTTTTTAATTTCAGAATTGTTGTTTCAATTGTAACCTAAAATGTAAGAAAAGTACACCTGTCAAAAATACGAGTTGCAGCGAAAGTACGAAGTTGCAGCGAGTGCTCAGCAAATGGGCACTCGCTGCAACTTCATTAGATTGGGCAACGGGAATATAGAGGCATAGTACTTGGAAACGCGAAAGTGCTATCTCGCTCGCACAATTGCTTGCAGTTGACCATCTATTTAGTATATAATCTGTGTGTTTAACTTCAATTCTAAATATATGTAAATATTATTTAAACTTATTTTTTTTATTCTACTGGCTTTCTATTGTAAGCCAATCATCTGCCAGACCGTTTCCAATTCGGTATGTATTTATTTGCATTATAAATTATTGCTATATCATTTACTAAATATTAAAAATTTATAAATAACAAAAAAATTCGGCAAATTCATTTATTTTAATTAATTAATTTAACTGTCTTTAGATTGTCTCAGTAAATTTAACAATTCGTTAAACATTAAAATTTTTGAAATAATTAAATTTAAAATAAAATAATTAAGTTTTAATTTTTGATATAATTAAATTTAATTCTAAAAGTAATTTTAAATTTGATTAATGTATTAAAAAAATTAGAATAACTAACTTTAAAAAATATAAATAATGAAATTTTAATTTTTAAGATAATTAAATTTAAACTTAAAATTAACTTAAATTTTATTGATTTAATAAATACATATTAAAATAATAAAAGGAAAAAATATTAAATTTTTAGAATAATAAAATTTCATTTTAAAATTAATTTTATTTTTGAATTAATTGATATTAAAATAATTAAGTATAAACTTAAAATTAACTTAATTGGTAAAGTAAAAAAATTAATTGGTAAAGTATTAAAATGTAATGTTAAAATTAATTCAATTTTAAAATAAATAAAATAAAAATATTTTAATTTTAAAATGCTACATTTTTAATCGAATTAAATTTAAAATTAATTTTAAAATGAAATTTTACTATTCCAAAAATTTATTTTTTTATTTCATCAAACAATCTAGATAAAATTTAATTAACAATGAAAATAAATGAATATGCTGGCAATTTATTGTAATTTATAAATTTTAAGTATTTTGTTATTGTTTTTTTTTAATTCACACGGGATTTATATTGTGTCATTACTGCAATTTTATAATGGGAAGTCGAGAAACAGAAATTGCAGCAAGTGTAAATAATACAAACTTAGAAAAGTAAGTTAATAAATCATATAACTTAATACAAGTATTTACTGTTTACATACATTTAATATACACGTGATTCGAGTATTAATATTTACTATTTACATGCATTACAGAAAAATAATAGTAAAATCATATCAGCGTCAGCGTCAGCGCTCAGCGTAAAAAAAGTACCGAAAGAGAAAAAAATCCAAAATCAACTTCAGAGCGGGAAAAAATGCCAAAAACAAATACTCAATGTCAACAACAATTCCGGCAGAAGCAAAATAAAACATTGAATCTTGCCAGGTATAATATATACAACGAGGCGAAGGCAATGCGACATTAAATGAAAACTTGTTTCTTATTATTTCATTAAAATATTTTTAAATAAATAAATAAATTGTTACATCAGAATTCTAAAATCAAATTTTTCAAACAAACTAAATACTCTATTAAATAAAAATGGAAGGAAGCGCCATTTGCAATATCTGCTACTCTGTCTGTCAGTGACCTTTAAAAAGCGGCAACGTCGCATTCTAAAGCTAATAGTGCACTTTAGGTACAAACGAAATCAAACAATATGTAAACATAAGTGCGTTATTACTCATACATAATACCGCTATATGCAGAAGTTACGCTTATTGGATATGGACGAAGACCGCCTTTATTTATAATAACCTATATAATTGCGCTTCATTATCACGCACAAACGAATTTCAATCCGGAATTTAAACAGGGTACTATTTTATTTACTATCTGATGTATAGGTTAGAGTACTTAGGGACTTAAAATAGAGTACTTACTTTTTTTAAAAATGGCTATTTTTCTTAAGTGAAATTTATTGCCAATTAAATGAAACTACGTGATGTCGATTAACTTTTAGGAACATCCAATAGCATTTATATGTTTCAAAAACAATAGCGGAAGCCAGGTTTGTGTGGGTTTTCCCACTGCCTATGTTAGTGAGTTAAACCCACACAAACCCGGCTTCCGCTATTGTTTTTGAAATATATAAATGCTGTGGGATGTTCCTAAGAGTTAATCTTTGCTAATAGCCTACCTGAAGATGTTGTAATACAACGAAACCTAGGTCGTGGTAAAGAACCTAAAGAAAGTAGATATAATACTAGGTTAGAATACGTAGTTTCATTTAATTGAGAATAATGAATTTCTATAAAATTAACGCCAAGTATATTCGATATTTGAAATTTATTGATTTTAATCCTTGCTTTACATTTTTGCTTTGAAAAAATTATAAAAAATAATATAAAATATACAAATTAGTGAGAGAGAGGGTTGAATAAAAGAGGGGCTGCGCTTTTTGGAGTGACAAAAATACACTAATATAATCAATAGATATCGATATATTAAATCACGTTTAGAGTTGAAAAAATAATGTAAGGAACTTCGTTCCTGATGGGGGTCCCCCGATCGCACAGTTTTTTTTTCATTTCGTATTGTCCAAACGACGTATGTAAAATCCATTAATAAAATTGATTAAAATTTAAATATTGTTTGATTTGACTTTGAAATCGATTATCCGGATTTTCGATTATACAGAATACCCCCAATTTTATTTCATTCGGATAATCGTGATTCTACCGTACAAACAAACACACTCTCGCATTATGTTAGTTAGGATAATTAAACTGTATAATGGGCGGTCATTGAAGATATTTACTTAATCATTGATAAGTATATTCCACTCGTACGTATCATAACAACATAACAAGGGAAATAGATAAATATTCTCCATCATGAAAATATAATAACTACAGTTAAAAAAAAATAAACCTCAACTGTCTCTACTTCTGTCTATTTACGAACCAAAATATTTTACAGAAATAGAAAGTACCACCAATAGCAAACAAACTACCGAACGATCTGTTCTTCGATAGTACTCCGCGATAGCTGCATCTCATGGCCAATGATCAAGTGGAGCAAAAGCAATTTGACAAAAGTTTTACTGGGCCAGGGTTACACAGCCAAGTCGAGTTGAATGAAATCACTGAATCAAATAATCGCTCGGTTTTGAGAGCGGCGGGCGCCCGTGGAAACGTCGTGCGCTCGTTCGTTTATAAATATTTTCCTATACCGTTAATCGTCATAAGCTGGTAACTAACTGGCTTTTCTTTTTCCTTTATTTTCATGTTATTTAAGGATATGTATTTTTAAAGTAAATCTCGTGTATTTTTTGTTTGATTGTGTAGCGAGACAAAACTTCCCGACTTCTTATAATATTTAGTAGTAGATGCTTCTCTCCCTGATTCAATGTGATTCCCTGCCTATTTATAAGACATGGTTTTATATAGGAGATACTTTTTATGCACCATCTATAAGTATGTGTAGCATTTGCTTATTCTATTTCCCGTATTCAGTGTACCAAAGATCAACGTTTCTTGCATAACGTTAATAATTTTAATTTAATTTCATTAAAATTTATATGAAATTTGTGAATATTTTTTTTCATTTCTTTACGTTCCATAACTTTTACCTTTTACCTTTTTTGAGAACTTTTTTGATTTACCCTGTTTTAAGAACCATTTCATTTTACTAAAATTTTTACTCAGAGGCACGAACAATTAAGATATTAAGTATGAGAGTATGTACAAATATATTCAAAAGCATGGAGAACCGACTACTGGCCAAGTATGTATGTTGGTGTTTATACATGTTTTCATGTTCACTAAACATCGTAAATGCCTGTTTCGATTTCAATAGATGAGGTATTATTGAATTCTTCATGAATTCGTGAACTTTTTGGTAACAAGTCGAATACGACTCTTATGGGTGTGTGTGTGTGTGTGTACGTGGATGTGGCGTTGTATTTTAGTATTAGATTTGGAATGTAGCCTGAAATAGTTTCAATAGTTGCCGCGAGCTGCGCTATATAGTCGACTAGCCCAATATTTTATGTTCGAACAAACAATCGTTAATTGTGTCTAGAGTTAAATAAATGAGCAGAGTTCGTCCGTCAAAGTATTTATAAAGAAACTAAACTGTGTTCTGTACCTGGGTGATATTATTCCCTTGTGGAAATATTTCTTTGAAAAAGTGATGGTGATTCAGAAAAAAATTTAATAAGTCATTGAAATCCAAATTTCATAAATGACTTCGGACTTTTCCAGAAAAGTTACTCAGAGTTATTAAGTGATTTTAAAGAGAATTGCTCTTCCAGTTCTTCACAATATCTCTTAATAACTCAGACAAACTTTTCTAGAATAACCAACACTTTTTCAGAGTTTTTCATTGAAAGAAGTTTTCTAAAATGTTTATTTTGAGTTCTGAAAGAATTATTCTGAGTATGGGCAGAGGAACGTTTCCACCAGAATTTCTTCCGGATAAAATTATAACAAAGTGGCGACGAGGAGGAAATAAGATATGTATCGTGTTAGCTGTCGTACTGCGAATATTTTGTACTGCGTCAATTACAACGGTATCGACATAGAATCGAACTTAAAAGCTAATTAGGCTACAATGACCTCTGTTTTGCAACAGAATAGTAAAATCTTCAGGTTATGGAGTCGAGTAAAGTATTCTATCTTTATGTCAATTTCGTTTCAAATTTCGAATATTATGATGAATCAAAAGAAACTTTTCGTCTCTCTGTAGAGAACGAACGCTATATAATCAAAGATAAAGATAACTTTTCGTCAGTACCGTGGAAGGAGAATTGGTTTGATTTAAGGGACATCCAAACTTATAAGAACTCACATCCTAACCAACGGTCAAAATATTTCAAATACTATGATGAATTAAAAAAAACTATTTGTCAGTAGAATTGATTTGATTTTGAGAGGCATCCAAACTAATAAGAAATTTTGGATCAAAGACCTTTTACTTCACATTGGTCCCCATTTAAACGACGTGTTGTGCTCCCTCACTCACTTACACCGAAAATCCCGCAAATATGACGTATAACAAACTAGTAAACGTTTTAGAAGAACTTCATTGCTCCAAACCAAATATAATTGTATAACAACTCAATAATAAAGTTGTATTTGTTACCATGATGCCAATTTGTCAACCCTATTTTCGACACGTCTACTCCGTTATGCAATATTTCTAACCAGATTTGATTATATCATTAAATATGACATTAAAATATACATATTACTCCTTACGAGCACCAATATTAGCAAAATTGTCAGATTTCAATGGTGTTAACATAATCCACCAGCAAAGTATAAATCAAATATCAACTAATATGATAATAATAACTGCAAAGTCAGTCGCAACAGCAACTCGTGCAGATTCGGATTTGGTAAAACTCTACCAACAATTGAAAAATGGTGAAGTGCAAGAAGAACAATTTTCCCTGCAAGGTGAAGTGATTGTCAAAAGCCTTCACTTGTTATTACACCGCAAGCTTTATAGCCCTTTCTTGCTGAACAACACACACCCCATATCAAATATATTGAAAATGAAAAGTTTGCCCAGAAGATACTATTTCTGAAAGAACGTTGAATGTGATATTGAGACATTTGTTAAAAACTGTCAAACCTGCGCCGTGACAACTTATACTTTGCCTAATGCTCCGTTGCATCTATGAGAGGGGCCAACCTCGAATTTTTAACATGTCTACTACTTTTTTATCCTCATCGATGTAAAGTCAAAACAGCCGGAAGATTGAATTTCAAGATCAGCACCAATATCTACATACATTATTGAATTTCTTCAAAATATTTTTAGTATTCACAGGCTTCCGAAGGTTATGGTGCCCAATAACGCCTCTGTATTCACAAGTTCAGAATTACAGCATTATGTGTGTTTAATGGAATCCATCCATACTGATCGCTCTAGGTCACCCCAAACTAACGGCTTAGCCAAAAGGTACGTTAAGTTTCATAAAAGAAAACTTGGAAAAAAGTTGGATACTGCCCAAAACTTAAAATATCTTGTTTTGCTGCCGAGTTACCCAACTGTAGTGAGATAAAAAACCAGCTGAACTATATTTAGGACGACAGATACGTACAAAATTAGATCCGCTCAAGCCATAAAAGCGATACGATCCTGCTTAAGGTGGTTCATCGTGGGAGACCATGTCCTGGTGAAAATATACAGTAATGAAAAAGAAATATGGAGATCCGATATCGTTACAGAAAATTACGGAAGACTACACTATAATGTGAAGGTGGATGATAGTTATATTCCTAAGTGTCACATTGACCGATAACATTGCTCGATGTAACTGTGTTGATTTTCCTTTTTAGACTTGTCAACTCGAGGTATCCCAACAAACAACCAACCAGTCAGCCAAACATAATAACCGTCACTGCAGTACAACACCTTCCTGCCGAGGTACTCCGAGGCTTTGGCTGGACCAGAATCTGAACCATTTATTGCACCACCACGCCTCCATCAAGTCCATGACAAGAAGTAACCAGTCAGGAACATTTACGTCGACAACCAGCTCATTTGAAATATTATGTACAGTGATGAATCTTGATTGAAGAGTACTCATGTTTCTAGAATGAAAGGACGGATACATAAGTATTGTAAATTCTTTCCAAATTCGTTTAGATGTGAATTTTGTTCTCTCATACATTATTGGACATTTTTATAGCGTGGGAGACTGTAGTGTTTTAGTATTATATTTGAAATATAGCGCAGAAGAATTTCAATATTTGCCATGAGTTTCGCGGTATAGTCACGTAGCGTAATAAGTTGTTGACAGTTAGTTAGGGTGTGTGATATCGTTATTATATTTTACCTTTCAACAAAAAATCGCTAATTGTGTCAAAAATAAAATAAGCAAGTAGAGTTCGTCCTTCAATACATTTGCAAATAAACTGTTCTCTGTTCTCTATCTGGGTGTTATTATTTTTATTGTCAATGTTAATAGGTCTGGAAGGAGCCTGGCGACAACTTCGCAATAATTTCTAAAATCTGTACTTTTAAAACTTATTTATGTTTAGAAATGCTACTTTATTGCAACAGTTCCAACTTGGTATTTGTATTCTTATAACTTTTAAGTGCACTTCTAATTCTTTACGTAGCAGACCTTTAACGTTGATTAATTTTTTTGTTTAGCCATTTTATAAAATTTCTGGTTCATTATTTAAATAAGTCTTTTTAAAAGAGGAATGCTGCTTAAATATATAACTATTTTACTTTATTTTTTGTATGAACTCAGTAATAATAAACAGTAATTGACATATAAAACTACTTTTTTATTATAATGTAGGTTTTACTATAACTTCATAACACTTTTTGTTTTATCTGCGCTGTTTCGGTAAATAGATGTAAGTTAAGGTTTAGAAAATCCAGTAAGATTTTGGATGGTTCTTTATCGTAATTCCTTTTTTGAATAAAAAAGTGTATTTCTTAAAGTTCTCTTGTTGAAAATGTGTTCATCATAAATATTTCTGTAAGATTAGTCATCCTGAAAGTGATAGTGAGCAATATATTTAGTCAGTAAAACCTAAACAATAAAAATTGAATATCTCCATTTTACGTCAAGCATAAACACGTTGTCTGTACTTAGAATCGAAATAAAATAATTTAGGTTAATATGGCCAGTTTGATAAAATGGCCAATTGAAATATTTTATAGTTCTTTCAATTTACAATGGCTTAGCTGGACATGGGCTAAGCGGCCCCTTGCCCATGGCTAGACTAGTCTACGCTACGCCGCTGTTAATACATGTCTAGTTAATAGTAATAAACGACGGCTACTTGTGCATACCGGCTGCTGCAAAAGTTTTTTTTTCTAAAGAATAAAAATAAGTAAATTTGGACTCAAAATTTTGAAGTAATCCCAATTTTTTAAATTTTTCTTACCAATTCTATTTCACACTATGAAAGTATAGCTGTACATCGCGCTGCGTCACTGTCAGCACACATTATATTGAAATTATAAGCGATAGGGCCTTATATTCCTTTAGATTCTTTGTGCGTACATTGACTCGTATGTATCTAGTGCTAGTATAGCCCAGAACAGTTAAAAAAACAAACAAATGGCTGTGCCACTGGCTACTTATTCTTATTTTAGTTACCATTTTATCTTCACATTTCCGATAAAATGTCCAATAGCAATTTTTTACTATTTAATTTATATGTTATAAATAATCAACTTTATAATTAAAAATATCGTTATATCAAAAGATTTAATATTAAAGCTTTTATTTTAAACTCTAAAACGGTTTTCTAAAGACATGGCCGTATTACTCAAAATTACTCTGCAGTAATCACTTCGAAAATGAAGAAATTGAAAAGGCTATCAAAGTATTCTTATGAATTTAACAAGAAGAAAAAATTAGAATTGTCATTTTGACATGTTTACAAGGCTGGCTTATAACCAAATCATATACTGCTTAAAACTTAGAAATAATATATATATACTATTCGTCACTATTACAAAAAATGCACGGTTGTCATATTTAATAACTTAATTACTTTACAAAATCTTTTTTTCATTTTGGCATTAAAAGGTCAAATAAATAACCTAGGAAAATTCAAATTAATTTACATTATTCATTGTTATTGAAATTAATAATGGCTTCTAGATTTAGTGGTGCTTTACAGTTGACTGATCTTGATGATTTCATAACACCTTCACAGGTATAGAATATCAAAATTTATTAAAAAACAACTTTAATTCTTGCATTAAGGCTACTGAACCATTTTAGTGTGAATATAACTCAATTCGTTTTAAGTCAATTGTCACTGTGTAAACAGTAAACACTTTCTAATATTACAGGAGAAAACTCTTTAGATGACCAAAATTTACATCATACATTCATACATAATAACTTTTTATCGTATTTTTATAGGGTGTATGAAAAAACAATTTATTCTATTTTGGTATTACTCACTAACATACATTTGGACAAATTTGGAACCTTATTATCATTATTTGACTAAATCAATAGTATAATCAAAATTTAAAGTTTCCAATATGAACGTTTATTATTACTCGATTAAATCTAAGATAAACTAACTAAAGAAAATTAGAAATTTTTTTCAACTTTAAACAGAGTTTTTTAACGGTCTTGTAAATCTAAAATGTAGGAAATACATTTAAAGAAAAATGATAAATTTTAGGAATGCATCAAACCAGTCAAAATAGAGAAGACAAAAACACGGACAGGTGCGAAGATAAAAATTCAAGATGAAGCATATTTTCAAGTGAGTGGAGCTGGCGAAGAAAAGTTAAAGAAGGTCGAAATTACTTTAGCGGACTGTCTGGCTTGTAGTGGCTGTATCACTTCAGCTGAGAGTGTTCTCGTCACTAAACAGAGCCAGGAAGAGTTGCTACGGTTAGTGTGTATATTTATATTCGTTTTAGTAAGTTACCCTTTTTACTATATTTATATTAATCGTCATAAACCATATTTAGCTGTGAATATTAGTGTTTAATTAAAGATTTGTCTTCCTTGTATACATACAAGCTATTTATAACATGACATAGTTGGACAACATTCAGCCAGTAAAGAAAGCTGGATATAGAAGTGGATTCAATGCCGCTAACCTAATTAATATTGTCCAATCAAAAAAAAAAAGAACCACCAAAATACCATTAATTGCTGTATACAACCTATTATTACGATGAAGCACCTTTTCAAATACAATATGCAATAACATTTTCATAGGCACATTTGCAACTAGCGCTTACTGTCTAAAATGGCATACATGCATTTTATATTTGTTTTAGGAAAGTATTCCCTTAAAAAAATGTTAAATTTCCATGTCACAAACTTTAGTATCCCAGGTGATATCTATAGGTGAAAAATCATATATAAAAAATTTTTACCGTCATTAGCATTATGGAGCATGAAATAGTGAGTAAGGTTTCCAACTACAAATTAATATTTGCCATGAGTTTCAACATATTTTTTTAATTTTAAGTAAATATAAATATTTAATTTTCATTATTATGCAAGTAATAAAAAAATAATTATACACTATTTTTAGATGGTTATTTATCACTTAACATTGTTTGCATAGTTTAAAAATATTTACTGTATAAACCATTTTAACCGTTTTAGTGCCATTGTTTTTTACTCATATATACTTAAAAATACCAAAGAAATCTTTTGTTTTTGATGTCATTTACCCTTGTCTCGAAAAAAAACTGTATCTTTTCCAAAAATTATCCAATTTTAATAATTTTTTCGGTGTTTTTTTTAATAAAAACTTGTACATATATAATAAAATACAAAGAAAATTATGGAAATAAATATTGTGAACAAAAATTATAACAAAAACTGAAATCAAGGTCACATCGTCATTTTCGCAGTCCGGTACATCCTCCTTATCAGCAAAATAATTGTTATCGTATTATCACTGTCACTCAAAATTTGCATTACGCCAAATTGTAAGCGCATCACAATGTCACTCCCACTATCACTTTTTCACAACTTGAAAAACGATCATTTTCACTCGAATTATTTTCGTATTCTGATATTATGGGTTAAAAATTTTCTTTTCCTGGATCCTTTTTATATTGTAATTACTAATAATATTATAATTTGAACTTTATGTAACACGTAGAAAGATAAAAACTTAGCGATGCGTGCAAGTGACCTCACCTACCGCGCGCTAAACAGCAACTGATTTCGCGAGCACCATCGCGCTTGTGGCAAATTTAGTTAGTATGCGCACGAGCGTGATGGCGCTCGTCGGCACTCTAACGGTTAAGCCATTATCATATTAGCAATAGAGGTAGTGTGGTGAAATGTAGTCATTATTATATTCTTCAAAAATATAGGAGCGAAGTTAACCATTCAATATTAGGAGTTGATATTTATCTTCAAATTGTCGCCTGTATGTCCTTATCGAAAAATTCATACAAAAATGGAAAAAGTGAATTAAGTTCACAAAAAATTGTCAGTAGTGTAAACAGTACAAACAGTACACAATAAATTATTACACAATGATGAATTGTGAACCATCGGTAATTTCTTGTCCCATCATTATAAGGAAAGAGTTTTACATTATCATGGAAATGACAAGAAAGAAAATTACAGAGGAGTATTTCATCGGGAATTGCAAACATTTGCAAGTGAGTAGTATATCGTTTTTTATGAATGGGATACGTGCAAATGGATTGAAAAGCATCAGCGTATTTCAACATCTTTTGCAGCAACTCCATCGTGTAAACCCAGTTAAAATGTATATGCTTATGCCTATGTTAGAAAGCATGGTATCACCTATCCACCAAGAAAATACACTATTTAATATTAATTCATTAAACACTCTTCATTTCTCACTAATGATTTAATAGGCTTCGAAACTGTTTAACGAAATTTTATGAACATAGTTTTTATGAACATATTTTATGAACATATTTTTATGAACATAAATTATTTACGCTTTTCCATATTGCTTTTAAAAGAACTATAAAATGATAAGCAGGTTGTTTTTATAAAATGTGCTTTGTGCATTTTTAATTTATGTGTCTGTTCTTTTATAATGTTCTTCCAAATACCTGTATGAAATATAAGTTGATATTGACAGCAATAAAGGTTGAACAATGATGTAGATAGTTGTTTATTGTACAATAGTATGTAAACAATTGTCTACAAATATCTTCAATTAATCTTGCCTTTGTTGTATTAATGTTGTTTCTTTCGACAACATATCGGTACAATAAGCATTAATAAGTGATGGTTGATAAATATCATACAATTTTTTTAAATTACAAAAGAATTAAAATGAAACATTTAGTAATATTTTACAATTATGTACAATCAAAAAAGTCTAGAATCGTCTAGAAAATAGTGACTTCTTACTATTTCACGCTTCATTACGTTTATAATGGTGAAATTTTATAAACATAAGTTAATTAAAATTTTTTTCTATCCAGTCATCTTGTGATATAAGGTTCGTCATATAAAATCTTTAGCCCTGTAGTAGGAAAACACTTCCCCACATCATACATAAAATTCATCAAAATCAGTGATTCCTGTTTGTTAGTCTCTTGGAGTTTCAATTAATATTATTTACTCATCTTCGTGCACAATACCTCCATCCTCTAGAAAGGCAGGGCTAGCACTCAAACTGTAAGGCAATATTCATTTCTAGCCGCTTACATGATTTCGCAGTATCCTTGTACGTTTGGCGATTTAACTTTTTTTCTTTTTATTTTCAGATTATTTTCTGAACGCAAATATACAGATAGGGCTGGCAATGTTATAGACGTAAAATTGGTTGTTGTATCTATATCTCCTCAGCCTGTTTTGTCATTAGCAACGAGGTTCAATTTGTCATTGGATGAGGTTGTACTTAAATTGGCAGGTGCGTATTTAAAAATGTTATGAATATTTCATTTCTTGCTAAAATATGCTATGTTCTAGCGGCATCTAGAATGAAATCAATCTTGAACGCTTTTATAAGCTGTAAGAGATGAAGGTGCTATTTGTTTAGAGAAATAGTTTATACCCTGACTCCTAACCGAAATGCATAATGGACCTTCTTGAAAAGTTTATATTTTATTTAATCTACCAATTTTTTTACCTTTAATGAAAAAACCTGAAAAAAGTATGAGTAGAACTTGCGTACAAGTGTTTCATACACATTTTGGCACTTATAAACATTTAAGGGTACATAGTAATTCTATTAAACTGTTAGGGGTTGGAATTAATTCTTAGTGTTTTATGAGAGACTGCGTGGATATTTACCGTATCCTGTTTTACCTTCAGAAACAAATTTATCCTAAATCAACTGTTATTAAGTGTTATTTTTACGACAACTTATTTTTCAATTGTTAATAACAATAAGTTGCAATTATTTAAATATGTTAAAATTTGTGTGAAATAAAGTCTTTTTGCGGGGAGTTTTACTACATTATTTTAATATGAATAAAAGTGCTGCGGAAAGTCATCACGTTTTGGAGGAAGTTTATGGTGAACATGCTTTAGCTGAGCAAACGTGTCGGAAGTGGTTTGCACGTTTTAAGATGGTGATTTTGACTTGAAAGACAAGGAACGACCTGGACAGCCAATAACGTTTGAAGATAGAGAATTGGAGGAATTACTTGAAGAAAACTCATCTCAAACAATTAAAGAGTTGTCTACATTATTGGTGCTTGATTTATCAACTGTAGGAAAACGCCTTAAAGCTTTGGGAATGATCCAAAACGAAGGAAATTAGTCCCACATGCACTGAAATTAGTCAACAGCACAAAGGAAAACGTTTTTTACATCAGATTATTACTGGTGATGAAAAACGGATACATTATGACAATCCTAAGCATAGAAAATCATGAGTTAAGCCCGGGCAACCATCATCATCAGTGGCAAAACGTAATATTCATGAGTCTAAGCTCCTCCTCTGTATTTGGTGGGATAAACAGGGTGTGCTTTATTATGAACTGTTAATACCAAATAAAACCATTACTGGGGATTGTTACCGTTTACAACTGATGTGCTCGAGTCGTGCATTGAAGCAAAAACAGCTGGAATGGAGCGAAAAGTACTATACAATTATTTTGCTGCACGACAATGCTCGACCGCATGTGGCAAAACCAATGAAAACATATCTACAAACACTGAAATGGGAATTAAAAAATTATAAGGTCTAGAAATAATCGCTATAATCAAATTTTACCAACCGTGTTTTTTCATGATTTTTACATTCGAAGTTAGTGAATTATTTCGGAAATAATTGGGGGGAGGGTGTGTGAGGACAATACTCAATTTTCTAATATTTTTTTAGAATAGCTTTTTAAATATGCAATTCAAAATTACAAAAAATATTTCTGTATTCCTAGTAATCTTTTTCTTTCAAATGACCCCACATGAAATGACCCAACATTTGAAAAAAGTATTTTTGTTTATTTTATTCCTCTTTATTTCTTATATGCATTTTAATAAAGTAATAGTGAAAACATGTGGGTCAACAAGATGTACAATTAAGCTGACTTTTAAGTTTCTAAGTTACGTGGTTTCTAAGATAATCAGCTGTGACAGGCGGACAGGCAGACAGGTGAATGCTATTATAAAGGTTCTGTTTTTCAGTTTAAGGTACGAACCCTTAAAAGAATCTGACATACATGTATATACATGAAAAACATAATTGTCCCTTTGCTTAGATAATTTTTATATTTTAATATTTGACCCATCTTATAAAATAAAGTGTACTCTCAAATATGTGAAAAATTATATTTGACTTTTATATATATAAACTATATGGGATACATATTTTTCGCAAAACCTGTTTGTCGAAGCTATTATTAAAACTATAAAGTTTATTTTTTAATTGTTTCAGGTTATTTCAAACATTTAGGTGCTGACCTGGTACTGGACATGTGCTGTGCGGAGGATATGGCTATACTCGAAAGTCAAAAAGAATTTGTGGAACGTTTCAAAAGCAGCCAAATTGACTCAGCACAAAAGCAACTACCCATGCTTGCGTCTTCTTGTCCAGGTGACCGAGTGGATTTTTTTGACTGAGTGAATCTTGTTTATAATTCGGCTTTTTGTTCCTTATCAGAAGTTAAAACATATTGTTTAGTCTTTTCCTAGAATAGTTGAATACTTATTGTAACTATTACTATTCTAGAGAACTTGTAATAGAAAATAATAAATAAACAGGGGAAAAGAAAGAGAAAGAATACCGTCAATATTCAAATATTTGTACTATACTGTTTCCCCCTTAAGTTTATTAACATATTCATTGCCAAGGGTGACGATGAGAAATTTAGCCCGGTGGCCAAAGAAATCAAAATCTGAATAATTAAGCAGACGACTTTCGTCTGTCATAAACGTCTTCTTTATACACAAATAAATCTGCTAGTATGTGGTCTAATAACTTATTTCACACATAAATAAACAAAAGGAACATAACAATCAATTTGACATAAACTGGCCGGCATGAAGACTATACACTGAGCAACAATAAAAATTACAAACATCTGAAGGTCACCCCCACCCCCACTCGCAAAAGAGACAGAGAGAGGTTGGTGAAATAAAGTGTTTAAATTTGCTTGAAATCACCACATGATACAGTGTGGTCAGCTGCTCTTTGCATGATTGGCAATGAATGTGCTAAAGATGTATAGAAGTTCCATTTGATATTGTTCACTGAAATGCGACGTACAAAAAAATTAAGAGTATGCTTTTTCAACTTTTGTATCGACCATTGAAGTTTTGTAATTATTGTGTTAATCTGTAATGTAATAAAATTTCTGTTAGTAAAACATATAAATTTCAAAAATCATTAAAAAGAAACTATCACAGAAAATATACTAAAACACTTTATCACCAAAAAATTGCTGTGTGACTGAATGTGTATTTTGTAATAATTAGACTCCATAAGTGGTATTTTGTAATAAATAGAATCGCGCAATGAAAATAAAAAGGTTATAAGTAATTGATGATTTCATGAACAAGTTGCTTCCTTAAGCAAACCAACAGCAAGAAATTTTTTTCATTTGTTGTGACATGTAATATGTTCTATTAGTGTGCTATATATGATTGGACTTAAATTGAAACAGTTATTATACTGTGACGGCACAAGATGAAATGAAGTTACAAGAGTACTGTTTTTCACCATTTCCTTAGCCAGTGAAAAGCCCTATAAAAAAAACATAAACCAAACCTAAGTTCTTAGCAGTATGTGGTATAATTTAGTTAGTCTGTACAAAAATATTAAAGAATTCAAATTTTAGGTTTGAACTCACCAAGTGTCGTCTTAATTTTTTCAATAGTTATTGTTTAAAAAATTTCACTATAGAATAACTAAATAATATTGTTTATCTAATTTCGCATAAGAAAAGTACTTGAAACTTAGAAAAAATTATTTAATACAAAATATTTATATTTCATTTACAGAATACAAATAATTATAACATCTTCTATTAGCGTGCTAAATAAGGATCGGATCATTCTTTAAAGAGATCTTTTACAATGTGGATTTAACAGTTCGACATTAAATAAAAAACCATTCCGTATTAATTGTCATAAATACTTTAAAATAGTGAAATAAACAATTACGCCAAGAATAAAAAAAATTTTTCTTCAAGCAAATTAAATAGCATTTTAATATAAACAAAACGTAAACACCATTTGCAATGTTTATATTATGTACAATGGGAATGGCTACAGTGTGCGTTTGTTTTTGTTGCCACGGGTAAGAAAGCAGAGCGCTGTGTTTGAAATCACAAACCACTTAAAACTATTCCTGTAACTAAACTACTGAATGTTATTATCCCATATGTTACATGAGGATTCATTTAATGTCGAGTTGCATAATACAAATAAATTAACAAAACACTTTTAATTTTTTGGGAGATAAATTTTAAAGGTGATTACTTAATTGGCAGGATGGGTGTGTTATGCTGAGAAAACACATGGAAATTTCATTCTGCCCTACATCGCGACAACAAAATCTCCTCAACAAATCATGGGCTCACTGGTGAAACAACACCTGACCCGGCTTATGAAATTGCCACCGAACGAGGTGTACCATGTGACACTTATGCCCTGCTACGATAAGAAGTTAGAAGCTTCGAGGGAGGATTTTTACAATGAAATTTACAGCTGTCATGATGTGGACTGCGTTATAACTGCTAGTAAGTTCTTGCCTATGTATCTGTTTAAGAGTGGGGAGTAACCTGTATCTCCACTACAGTTGGAATGTATGTGCTGGGTTATTGAAAAAGCCATGGCGCCTTTTTTCTATGGTTTTTTAATTTTTATTATTATACAAAGAACAAAGATCAATCAATAATTTATAGCCCCTATTATCTTAATAATCTTTGTAATGTTTTAATGAACTTCATATTTCCTCATTAATATAAGGACTTGTCTTTATTGGCAACAAACTGCAAAAGGTGCTGATTTATACCCAAATCAGAATTGAATGTTACCATGCTAAGGAAGATTTGATGCTAAGAATTTTGAAGAGTGCGTAACAAGCAGTGTGACGGTATAAGGTCAGGGGAGTATGTAGCGAAATATCCCAAGCAAGCACCAACAATTTTTGGCGTGTGATCAAACTTATGTCTGGCCTCATCACCACAAGTCACCAACTCCACTACTTTATTATAAACAAGCTCCAGACGTTGCCGGACTATGGATTTTTTCAAAATGTCCAATTGTATGTTTGGTTCCTTGATCTTCTATATGCATCATTATCATATTTGATATTTCGTTCACTTAAGTAGACTGGTTTGAAATAAACCCACCAATTATTTGAAGCGGTTACACCTTTTTAGAAAATTGGTTCAAAATGTTTTTTTATTACAGTTGAATTGGAGCAAATGTTGATGTCTAATGACAAATCACTTGGGGATTATAAATCGCAGAAGTTAGACTGGCCTTGGGAACCTGAATCAACACCAACTGTCTATCAACCTGTGCTGAAAGGACACTCTGGTTCAGGGTCAGGTGGTTATTCTGACCACATATTCACTTACGCTGCCGAGCACTTGTTTGGAATAGAAAATGTTCAAATTGTTTACAAAAATTTGAGGTTAGCCTTCGTTGCTTTTATTTCAGTTATTTTTCATTTCTAAAAAGTTATTTTTTACCTTTTAATTACATATAGAATACAAGAGATTTGTTTACCATAACACTCAACACATTGAGCGGACGCTCATTTATTAGCTGGACAGTCTACTATTTTCAATCTGCATGTTCTTTGAAAGACTCACTTCTTTTTTTACATGAAGAAAGAAGGATTAATTAATTAATTCACGTAATTAGTTATTAATATAAATTTCTGTTGTTTTGGAATTTTATTTACTATTTCTATTGTTTTTTTAATAACAGTTAAAAACAATATTACCATAAGCATTACGGTTGTCACAAACATACTCTATTGTACCCAAATACATATCACCATCCTATCGTTTATAACCTTGCAAATGACTCAATATGTTATAGACAAAAAACATAGATGTGGACGGAGAATATAATATGAATACTCGAGCTGCAACCAAGAGGATGCAAACTTTCATTATGCTCAGATTGGAAAAGTATTTTCTCATTTCATCATAACTCTATTTTATTATAGTCGTAATTTCAATCTAAAATTGCAATGGGAAATTTATGTCTACTTGTATACCAGATTCCAATTACTACTACTATTCAGAGTTAGTGTTGACCTTATATCTTTTAGTTTAATCTGGTAGGTGTAATCAAAAGCTGCCTTTCATGTTGGTATATCAGTAGAAATGCAGAAGGATAATATGTTACTTCCATCCTCCCCCCCCCCCCCCCTCCAGCTGCAGCTAGTTGACAAAGTTGAGATATGAATATTTGCATGATAGCATGTGACATTAGTACGTAACAAAAACCTGTTAAGCACGAGTAGAACTCGTGCAACGAGGGTTCCTTACACATGTGAATAGACAAAAGCTTAAATTTTTAACTGGATTTCTAATAACTCTTTAATTCACATTTTTTTCATAATTTTAAATTTTAACTTTAATTTTAGAGATGAGGCGGAGATATGATTTTTGATGATATTTTCGTATAACTTACATAAATTTTTGAAGAGTTAGAAAGTTTTGGAAACCTTATAAGTCCGATTGCTACACACACACACAATTTAAAGAAGACTTTTTTGTACCAAACTTGCTCAAAATTTTCAATCAAATATTTTTGTAGACTCTTAGGCATATTATTGTAAAAATGTGCATCAGTAAATTCTTTCTGGAAAAAAGGGCTGTGACAGATGGACTGGTGCATGAGTAGTCCTGAAGAGATTTGCATTTTCTTTTTGACATAAAACCTTAAAAATACACAAGGTATAATTATATCCAGTTAGTGGATCATTTCCATAGCAGTCTGCCTTTTATAAGTTTCCGCTGAACAAACATGTATGGCATTTACTTAGTAATTGATGTAATTATGTGTCCTCTTTCGTCTTGGTATTACAATTTAGACAATTACTCCAAAAAATGTTATCACATAAATCAAAATTTTTCATTGACTCCATCAATTACACTTTTATAAACATATTGTGATGCTCATTGAGAATACTTCGCCTTTGATATTTTGGTAGCATTTTTTATAAAAATTTGGTATGTTATTAGATAGTAGCTTGGTGAGGGTAGTGGTAAATAATTTTATTTGCACAAATCGAGTAAGACCTCAATGTTAAATATAATGTATGAAGATGATAATTTATTCATATGAAATATATGGGATGGCCTACCTTTATATCATTTTAAACCAAGATGAATTTGAAATTCTTCTGGCTTCTCTTTTAATTAGGAATGGCTTTATAAATGTCTAAAATTGGAAAAAATGTTTTTTATCCCAATAATTATTTTAATGTGATCATTAAAAGCTCGTAATTGTGAAATTTACTAAGTTGTGCTTTAAGGTGGAATAAAGCGTGGTTTAATATGAAATGACATGATTTACTATTTCTATGTAAAATTGATAAATGTTCGTTTTGCAGAACCTAACACCTTGCATACCAAGCAAAAATAACTATCTTGTTCCTCATTGTTGACGTATAAAATTATTTTATGAAAATAATTGTACTGGACATAAAGTTCAAACTATCGTTTCTTAAGGTCAAACTACGAGTTGACTCATGTATGAGAAATCTCATCTTTATTTCAAATTATTAGATATAGCTTACAAGTGTTGGTCAAGTGTAAGACACTCAATGTTTTGTCACGTCTAATTGAACTAAATTAAGAAAGATAAGAGGACACATGACAGAGTGAAATAAATTTCAATTTTGTTCAGAACAGGGTCCTCTAGAAATAAATATTTGCAGGCCACACAATATCTAATCCCATATCAATTAGTTGATAGATTATAAATTGCAGTAGAATTGTGGGTTAGAACTATTTAGGGTGCTTGATTAAACTATCTTGAAATATTTCCGAAACCACCAAAAATGTCAATAATTTTGCTACATCTAACGGTTCATAAACTTGGTTCACAGGAATCCAGATTTCCGTGAGGTGACTTTAGAGAAAGATGGCCAGGAACTATTGAGGTTTGCTATAGCCAATGGCTTTAGGAACATACAAAATTTGGTACAGAAATTGAAGAGAGGAAAATCACCCTATCATTATGTAGAAGTGATGGCTTGTCCATCAGGTAAACAAAGTTCCATCAAATTATTCATAATTTCATGAAGTTAATAGATTTACATTTATGTTTTACTTTTACTACATGTACTATCAGCGGCGTGCAGTGCTTTTAGGGAAAGGCAATCTACGAAGGGACACATGTGTAAAAATTTATATAGATATACACAAACGCGCGCAAGTGTCCGTGCCCGCAATCGCCCCTAATAGCCCTGAAAATGGCACTGAAGGGAAAAAACACTAAGAAAGTATATCACTAAAAACGTATAAACTCTCAATGTAATTACCCCGACTTATCGAACTATGATCTTAATCATGAAAATAAAAAGGTAATTGTTGATTACCTAAAAATACAAAAGGTATTTTCAATAAAAATAAGTATCTATTAACCTTTTTAAATTATTTGTATTTCTACGTCAGTATATTCCCGATTTGCCATAGCTGGTTGCCCCTTGATACAAATTTTTGTACGCAAAGAACTAAAATTTTGTAATTTTACTGTGCACTATAAACATTTTTCAGAATTAGTATGTTTTTTACCAGAATTTGTCCAATTACCTAGATTATTTAAAACCACCTACATATATTCCATTTACTATATTCAGTTCCTAATAATAAACAAGGCCAACAAAACATTTTATTTAAAATACTTCTAATTAGCCACCTATACTAATAGTAAAAATTACTGAAAATGGCGTACAATAGATATATTACGAACTTATAGTTTCAAAATTGGCTTCGATCTACCATTCTCATTTATACTATTTTTTTTCATTAAAGAATAAATTGAAAAATCCTTCCTTAACCAAGTAATAAACAGAGCAACATTTGATAGTCACCATAGTTTGTTTACTTTCACAATGAAAATGCACGTCAAAAAATAAACTAATAAAATATTAATTTTAATGCACATAGAAACGGGTAACACGCTGACAAAATAAAATATGTGTGCTTAAAAACCAGAAAGCTATTAAAATTATTTATAAAGTTATTTTTGAACGAGAATGAAAAACTGACAGTAGAGAAATGGTTATAATAACACAATGATTCATTGTTTGTATGCGAATGTGATAATTATGATTGTTTCGGTCTGAATATAGCCAAAGGTAGTCTAACAAACTTCAGCTTGCCTTGAGACTATAAACTGATGCACTGAAGTGAGGTAATCAATTTTAATTTCGTATGGACAGAAGTTTTGTAATTTGATACAATATAGGAATGAAGTTTGTACGTTTTATCTAAAATTCTACATACTGGTACGGTTCTGTTTGTGCACGCAAACTGCAAATCATATATTGAAGTACAGAATTCACTTGATTATTAAATATGTTTAAATTTTCGTAAATATGTTATGTACATATGCTAAATGTATGGCAAGCTACGTGTAATTGTTTATAAAGCACTGCGCTACCTTACTGCGATACAGAATTTTTAAAAGTTATATAGAACACACACTTTGGAGAATATATCCATGTTTTTAAATTTTTACTTTTCAAAGAAAAAGAAAATAGAAACACTTATTTGGAATTACTGCACAAAATAAGATGTGGTTTGAATGGCTTAATGCAATTATATGTATATAACGGAGGGATAAATTTTATATATACATATATGCAGAAAAATATGAGCATACAAGTGACAAGTACGTGTATACAAGTACGTGTATGATCTTATTTAGAAAAAATACAAGTATTTTTTTAAGCAAGATCTAGAATGTATTGTACCACTTTGTAATCTTAATTAGTTGTGCCAACTTTTACAATAACTTGCTATAATAATGCTAATACATTTTTTTTACAACATGAAGTGTCAAAGTTAGCTGAAAATAATTTCTTATAATAATTTCAAGAAAAAAATGGAAACAAAAATATATTTTTATGTTTTGACCTATAGCAAATCTGATTTTATATAGGATTGTTTTCCATAGCAGTATTATGTAGGCAACTGTTACAAAATTATAATAATAAAATTTGAGAATATGTCATGATAGTACCTAAAAATATTGTACAGGTGTTGATTTTCAATATTTTTCAATAAAATGCTAATATCATAAAAACAAAATGGCTTAGATTTTTTTTTTTAATTTTTTTGTGGATAGTCATAAACTGACCTACATCTGTACCCTGCTTGACGTTGAATTTTGGTACACCTGTATATCACACACACATGCACACACACACGCACATCCCATGCTTATTATATTTTTTTCCTTCAACAACTTCAAACAAACATTGACCTTAACCTTTGTATTATAAATATTTTGTAAACAATCAAGTTACTTATTTTTACATTAATGTGTGATATATTTGTAGGTTGCTTAAATGGAGGTGCACAAAATAGACCGCAAGACGGAGAGAGCAGCAGAGAGCTGGTAGTAAAATTGGAAACCATGTACAATCAAATGCAACAATCGGTACCTTCTGAGAATGCGCTTGTTAAGAAACTCTACTCTGAATGGTTGGATGGAAAAGACTCAGATAAAAGTGCAGCAACGCTGCATACAGAATATCATGCTATTGAGAAAACAGATATAGCTCTTAATATAAAATGGTAATTAGCTATTGTTAAAAAGTAGAGCAAGGCATAACTTTTATCTAATTTATGAAATTAAAATAGATAAGATTAATATGTTAGAAAATAAGTTAAAAATGTCTAAATATGTCTAAATTTACATATGTTGGGGGGCTTTTTATGTTGGTCTGTACAAAATAAGTAAATATTAATGTAAATAGAGGAGGTTTCCATTTTCAAATATGAAATAAACATTTATTTACTATCTATATTAGTTTTATTTTTGATTATATTCCATATTTTTTAAGTAGGGGGTTATGCCTATTTGGCATGGGAAAAAATGTCATATTAATTTTTTATCAAAGAAAAACTATTTTTTTTAAAAATGTTTTATTTAAAAACAAATTATTTTTATTACGTTCTAACATTTTTTTATTGAATATTTTTAAGAATATTTCTAAAAGTGGTAATTTTAATTGAAGCATGAAGACTACAAACGAGAAGAATATTTAGATATTAAAAATACTTTAATTAACTGCACTATTTATGGTTCATGTGAATTGAAGAAGTCTACAAAATTAGAAAGAATTTAGTTTAATATTTTTTGGAATATCACTGTCTATAAAATAGTATTTTGAAGAAACACATTCAAAGGTTAGAAACAACTTTCAAAATTTATAAACACCATAAAAACATTTCAGTCAGCTTTCATATTAGGTATGGTTCAATATAACTCTATGTAAGACAGAAAAAATTGAACCTGGTCCATCGTTTATTTGGAATTTTACTTTGTCAAACTAACAACACTGAAAGAAAAAAATGGTTTCGCATTCTATACCATTTATTATGTGTGAGGGAGAGAACATACATTCTTTTATACATATATCATAAACAAATATCTGCATACAATTTTTGATAGTACACATGCTTACATAGCTTAATTTAATTTTAAGAGCAATGCTTAATTTCGAGTTATTTCGTTGTTCAATTAATGGCTTTAGAATTATGACCATGAAATCTTTCAACGGTTCACTTGCAATTTCGTATTTATGCAGTAAGCATTTTCCTTTTTTACCTTAAGTAAGTACCTGTAATAAGTTCCCCTGTTAAGGTTACCAATTTATTCATATGAAGTTATTATAAGATGCCCTGTGGCTGTCACTTATAGATTTTTTTTGTCACAAATTTTATACTCCATCTCCATATAATAAATTATGATGATATTAAATTATATCAAGATTAAGTCTACAACAGAAACTAGAATTGAATAAAAAATACAAGGTTTTGCTAGACAATCGAAAGCCGGTCTGCATGGTTGATACAGGTTGAGTTTCTTCATCATGATTACAATTATCATCATGTAAAATTCAAAAATGATTTTTGATGTTAAAGTTCTGTTTTATAATTATTGAGCGCATATACTAATTAAGTATTTACTAGTCACCATTGCCTACTAGTAATCCATTTTTGCTCAGCAACTGATAGTTGAATCTATAAAAAGTTCGGCGCGCTTTATATCAGACTAAGTACCCCCTTTAAAACCCTTTTAAACCTTTTTACCCCTTTTAAACCTTTTTTTATTACTGTAAAGTTAGTACATAGAAAAGATTTCATGACTTTTGTGACAAAAGCTACATTTTCTTTTAAAAAAACAATAACCACAATTAAATGCAATTAAATACAATTAAATGAAACTACGTGATGTAGTATTATTTCTACTTTCTTTAATTTCTTTACCACGACCTAAGCTTCGTTGTATTACAACATCTTCAGGTGGGATATTAGCAAAGATCTTTGCTAATAGGAACAACGAAACCTAGATCGGGGTAAAGAAATTAAAGAAAGTAGAAGTAATACTACACCACGTAGTTTCATTTAATTGTGAATAATGAATTTCTACAAAATTAACGCCAAATATATTCAATATTTAAAAACAATAACATCTAACTGACCAGTTAGTTCTCTGTCTAATTAGGCTAATTAGTTCTCTGTCTAGTAGCCAATTTGATGCTTCTCCATTTAAGAAATCAATAAATATATACTCAAGTAATTAATGCCTTAGTGATGACAATAATCAAGTGACACTATTTACTTGATCATGCCTGACATCTTTTCCAGATGCAGTAAATGGAATCACCGAGTCGATAACATAAATTTACAGTAAATTTGTTACAGTTGGCTATTTTATGACATATACATGGTTCTAAACAAAGTAGTTTGTACTAAACAAAGTAGTCTCAACAATCCAACTGTCTCGACCATAGATTTTTAGAAAGTCTGGTTTAGGTATGGAAGAAGATATACTAAGATAATTATCAGTTACAAAGCAAACTTGCTTGCATCAAATGCTACAAGGGACCATTTATTCCTAAAAATCATAAAAAACTTGCTGGAAATTTTTATTCAAACTTAAAAATGAGTCAATTTATAAAGTTAAGTACATATTGTAAATGTAGTTGTGATTTTAGTGTGCTAAATATTTATACGGAATTAGTTTTCCATTTTTAGCAGTAATTGTGTACTTTAAACATTAGTACTGAGGAACTGTATGTACTCAACGAATTTGAGTAGCATCCTGTATTAAAATGAACAAATAACAATTATTTATGCTAATGCAATGTTTTGCCCATTGTACACTATAATTTTGTCCTCATTAGATATTCATTCGGCCATCAACGAATTATCAATATGATAATGAATGTACATTTCAGTAAAATTACTCAAGGCATTCAGATTTCATTCCTATGTAACGAAAGAAAGTGCCGCGCTGTACTAGTTTATGTTTACAATCATTGTTCCGTATTGTTTAATAATCAAGAGAACGGCTCATTGATTTCATTGTCTCGACTTCGAGCCTCAAATGTTACACGAAAAAAATTTAGCCTCATTGTGGTTGAAATTTAAGTGCAAATTTCATAAGTGTATATATTGATTGAAAAGTGCAACACGTAATTCGTCCAAACATTATGGGTAAACTTGCAAGTATCAGTTGCAATATTTTTATATTGGCATTGTTATCGAAATGCATTGAAAATTCTGGATTGGGAAAGTGTCCCAAGTACATTCCACTGGCTGGATTTAATACTACGAGGGTAAGTTTCGTAGTGATATATTATTCCTTATTTTGCACATGTTTTTGTTATGGTAATTACTTTTCTGACCTCGGCTCGTTGACCAGAACGGAGTTTGCATGTCGGGGTATATAACAATTTTAACACGTGTGAAAGTGTGGTTCAAAGTATTTATTTAAACTCTGCATATTAAGTGAAGTTATTCTATAGGGATTCTATGGAAGAATTTGCAATAATATTCAGCAATTTCCCTATAGAATAACTTCACTTAATATGCATAGTTAAATAAATATTTTGAACCATACTTTCACATGTGTTAAAATTTTTTTATATATATATTATATTTATTTATTAGATATAATAGTTATATTTATTAGATATAATAGTTAATCATCAAAGGTAATGAAAGTTATCATGAAAGAGTTCTAATAAGATGTTATTATATTAATTATGACATTAATTAGGATTTATTTGAAACTAATTTTATTGACTATGACAATTTTATTTTGTTTTTACCAATACCTTTAACTAATAACTTATTATATATTTTATAAATAATCTTTAACCTATAGTTTAAAACAAATTACTAAAAATTATGTAATAATTTCAAAATTTTAATAATATAAAAATAAAAATAAATTATACCATGGTTTATACAATACACTGCCAGCTAAAAGTTTGAGGCCATCCTAAGTAAAGTTGGAAAATTAGATAAAATTGAAACTAATGAGAGTGTATTAAAAAAAAGGTTTAATTATCAGATTTATTATTCATTGACAAATGAAATATTTAAATATATTCTTACAATATCAATCACTGATATCAAAAATGGCCATAACAATCTAAATAGCCTTTTCATCAAAACATCCTGCCTGTATTTAATCACATTTTTTACGAGTCTCGGCATACAAGCAATTAATTTGTCGATTGTTTCTTGAGAAATATTGTTCCAGTTTACGTGTAGAGTCTTCCACGTATCTTCTTGAGGAGAGGGACATTGATCTCGAACATTCCTATGAAGCTATTTCCATAAAAGTTCATTCGGGTTGAGATCAGGACTCTGAAGTGGCCATACCATGTCTTTTAACACCACTTTCATCTTTTTCATTCTTAATAATCTTTGTATAAGTTAGAACTATGTCTTAGGTTATTCTCTTGTTGGAAAATGAACCCCTTTCCAATTAATCTTATCCCAGAAAGAACAACATTTTGATGTAGAATTACTTTAAATTGCTCTTTTTTCATTATTTCGATTCGGACCAAGTCGCTATTCCCATGGCCCGAGAAACAACCCCAGACCATAACAGAATCACTACCATACTTCATGGATGACACTACACAATTTGGCATCATCTTTTCTCCGGTGCTGTGTCGAACATAAATTCTCATTTTTGAACCAAATATTTCAAACTTCGATTTGTCGGTCAAAAGAACTTTTTAAAACCTTTTGTCCAATCTCGGTGGCCAAGAACCCACTGCATCCGTTTTCTTTGTTTTGTGGCCATAACAGAGGTTTCGGACAGTAACATGATTAAACAAGTTAGCGTCCTGCAATCGTCTTTTTACCGTAGTTAATGACACAAGTCTATATTTAAAATTGAGCAGCAATTGCACGTTCGGATTTGCCATTGTTATATAAAACAATAATAGTAGTCGCATTTCAGAGCTAAATTCGCATACTTTTCCCATTTTGAAGACGTTTTGACTGTAGGAACCACAAGTGCAAGTTTTGACTGTAGGAACCACAAGTGCAGACTAAGTAGAACTGTTTGTGAATAACTTCATAAAAAAACAAGTAATACAAAAGAAAAATCTGTGTGAAGAAGCTAAAACAATCATATATTTTGGTTAAAGCAAAATAAAAGCAAAATAATTAGTAATAAGAAGGTCATAAAATATAACAATTACTCTCTCATAAAATATAACAATTCCACCTGACTGTCACTTGGAGTTCTTTTATGTTTTGAAACAAAACATGTTTATTGCACCTTTACTCAAGAAATATACAAAAGTGAGGCAGTTTGGACATTTCTTAGTAATAATAGAATACGCAGATGTGCAGATTGGTATATGATTACCTACAATTTTAGTGTATTTAGAGACAATGTAAGTATTTTACAACTGGTCTCAAACTTTTGGCTGGCAGTCTAGGTGAAAATAAACATTTTGAATGAATGTTAAACATTTTTTGAGAAAATATTTGAGATGTTTACATCTGTATATTAGGAAAATATGAACATTAAATTTATTATTAATTTTTAAAGTAATAAAGAACTAATATTTTTTATTTTCAAAATAAATAGTATGAAGAAAAGTACTGAAAATAGTAATATTAAAAATTACATTAAAAGTATACTTTTTTAATTATTTAATTGGCCTTTACGAAAGTACACCAGTCATAAAAATATATAATTTCCGTGATAAGAATATTGTTATTTCCAGTAACAGATTGCTTTTAAAAACTAACATAATCAATATTAAAACTAAGGTCTACCTCTATCAAAGTATTGTATTACTGATTCTTCACTATGAAGATATGTACTGTTTAGATCTTACTCAACAAACAAGGAAGGCTCCAAATTTGGGTGTAGCTTTTATATTTAACTGAAAAAAACAATATTTCTGTATTTAGACCATGACACAATTACATGGTGATATCTAATAGATTAAACAAACCGTTTACATCTTCTTATTTCAGCGCCAGATTGACAAACTTATCTCCGCTTTATCTGGGTCTGACTTTAGAAAATTTATACATGCTCCTCTCTACCCATTCTTTCTTTCTATAACCATTCTTTGATTTCAACCTGCTGAGATTACTTGTCCTATCATAAGTAACCATAAATTATTGATTGTCCTTAAAGTATAATTTCCTTTACCTACCAGAATAATGCGGAGAAATAAATAAATAATAAGTTAAGACAAAAGTTTACAGGTCGCTGGTATGAAGTGGAAAGGTCTTTCTATTTCATGGAGTTAGCTTCGAGCTGTACGAGCCTGGACATAACGTTAAGCGACAGAGGCAATCTCATAGTGAATGTCAGTACAATAAACAAATGGTAAGCTTTGTTCCCGAGTGACAAAGGAAGTTATATAATGCCATCTTTTTTATGCACAATGTTTTTAAAATTTTATAGGCTTAAAATATATTAATGGTAAATTTGTAGGACTGATCGGCCGTCAAGTAGCTTGGGCACAGGCATTCCTTCATATTTTGGTTCTTCCATATTCAGATACAAACTGAACAATCGTTTACCTTATGCTATCTCAAGAATGCTACCAGGTTCAGGCATCTACAATGTGCTGTATACCGACTATGATAATTTTGCCGTTCTCTATTCTTGTTCCAGTGTAACTATTGCATACACAGGTAAGAATGTTACATATTAATAATTTTTATTTTTAACAAGCACAAACCAATAATTATAAAATTACTTGTACATTCAAGCAAAGAAAGATATCGACCGCTTAGCACACTCTATAAATTTTTACATTTAGTGGTTGGTATTAAAATTGTATGGTGAATGCAAAAAACTTGATTATACCAATTTGAAGATTACTTCTTACATAAGTAGTTCTTTTTTTGCTACCGTCAACAAAAAAATATTGAAATGGTTTATTAGTTGGCTAGAGTTTGTTTGTCAATAAATGTCTCTGAGATCGGCATGTGTTAAATATAAGCGATCCTATATTGAAGTCAGAATTTTGATCGAAAACTTTAATGAAGGTATGAAATTGTAATATAAAATGAAACTTTGAAGTCAAGGAAATCAATGAACTTATGTGGATGCACATAAGTTCATTGATTTATATAATCACAAAAAATAAGTCACAAAAAATATTATCGTCGTCATCATGGTATGTTGGGACTACTCAAGGTGCTACATGGTGTCTTTGGATTAATCACATGGACTACGGCCTCTGACGGTATGGTGCACTGTGGAGACTTGAGTTCGATTCCCAGCCGTTTAATGAGAGGAGTTGGACTGGTGTTCTTGTTGGCTGTATGAGTTTGCTCTCGTAGCAATAAGTCTGTTATATGTATTAATTGTATATATGAAATAACGTAAAAAAAATATGGTAATATCTTTATCACCTTAATGATCAACAGATTGCATCGGAGTTTCAAAATTCTTTAATATTGTTGGAACTATAAGAAACAAATTAAAATAAAAGTTTTAATACTGAGTATCGTTCACCAGGTCGAAGTTGTCCTACAACATGAATTTGTATCAAAGCAATGCCGTGACACATATTCTAAACTGTCTATTGTTAGAGGTGAAATATTCATCGCCAAACCCATACCTAATGTAATGTGTAACCTAAAAATTAAGAGTCTAATGCTTAGAATGTCATACAATGAAATGAAAATAGTGATCATCATATACAATTTTGTTGAAATATTTTTTTTGGTTCTGGTTTGTATTAGACTAATTCAAGTATTAAACTAATTCACCTGTTTAAGAATGTAGGCAGTAAAATTACTTTTATTTAATATGAATATTTGACGTCGCTTTTCACACTTTCAAATTCAGATAAAGATTTCAATACCTAAGCTTAAGATTAATTTGCTAACTATGTCAATGAGATTTAACTATCACAAGTTTTGAATGCAAATCATATAAATCAAATGTCTCGATTATGTAAAATTTATTTTTTTAGAGACAGAGACAACCTCAAACACTATTTTGTAGACAAATAAACATATTTATTTATTATTTGGATATCCTGGCCATTTCTCACTTAGTTTCTATTGTGAAAACAATAATTACTCAGTTTCCTTCAGTCACAAAATACACTAATTTACTTTGTAGATAAATTACATTATTTATCTGCAAATAAAAAAAAACGTAAGTAAATGGAACCAATGTTTCTGAAGCTATAAGAATACACATTGACAAAGAATCTAATTGAGAAATGGTGTCTTTTATAATACGTGAATATTAAGTATACACTGTTAATTTAGGTTATTGCTCGGGTTGTTGGGATGCTTTAATAGTAAATGATTATAAATTCACTCACTTGAATTATTTACATAAAAAAAGTTCCCGAATTTATGACTGGCTAAATCCTTATATTATTTTGTATCATGTAATCAACACGGTTTTGCAGCTATTTAAAAGAGGTCCAATACAAAACTACATTTCGTAAAGTAGTTTCATGATTTAATACAGGTTACATATATGTATTGTTTCAATCAGTTAAAATATAAAGTTAATCCTTGTTATAAATTCATATCTATATTTTGAAAAAATTTTTATAGATCAACTGTGGCTATTTGGCCGGAAGCGAGAAATAACAGCGGATCTACGAGCTCACATCTACCACCACTTACAGGATATCAATATGGATCCAGATCGGCTAATTATATCGACTAACTTAGACTGTCCGCCGTAACATGTGTGCGTGCAACACCTGTTATAAATTTTTTCATTAATGTCTAAAGTACGTAGATACAATCAATGGTAGATGCAATCGATCAGTAACTCAAAATTAAGCACTTTCACCTAATATAATAAAATATATTGAACTAATTATTTATATTTTCAATAGGTTATCAATAGGGTTATAAAGATAGCATTCAAAATATACAAAGGTACAAAAATATACAACGGAATTTTATTTATACGTTAGAAATAAATTAGTATTGTCAACCTCCAATTTTAATTTAATATTTCTAATATATCAACCTTAACATTTCTGCTGCTGAGTGAATTCTTTCTGTACACCCTAGTGATTAAATTGCTTTTCTTGTTATTTTAATCTACTTTTCTGACATAGTTACTTAGTTGCACATAAAGTTGTATATAAGAAGTATCATTTTAATTTAATAATGCCTTTAATTTATAAAATACCTAATAGAAAGCATGCCAGTATTTGAATATATACATTTATGCGTACAATCACTGGGAGATGTTGTGAAAACCTATATTTGTGCAGTGACACTGAAAGTGTTATCTTCAGTTATTAAAAAATATTTTGATAATAAAATTTTGCCAATGTTTTTCAAAAATCTAATTTTGTTTATGAATACAGAACTCAATACTGAATATTGTATTAACATATTTTTAAATACTGTTCCATGATATTTAGGATCATTTTTAAATAATGGTACAAAACCATGGTAAGAATATATTCTTATATATAATTTTATAATTAATTTATTTCTGAAATACCCTATATTCAATAGGGCATAAGATATATCCAACAAATTGATTCAAAACACTAAGTACAAAAAAATAAATGGTTTAAAAATGTAAAAATAAACTCTATTGAAAAAACATAAAACAGGTACATGACAATTTGAATTAATAGAACCCTAATTAATGATCGATTGTGAATTGCTGATCAATTCCATAATCACATTCTAAAGTTGTCAATGGAGTAAAAAGTAATATTGAAATGGGCGTGTCTTGTAACACCACATTGATCAATATAAGTGTTTAAATAGACTATGAATTTATCCCCCCATATAACAGTCAGCAAGATAAATAATTAGCAAACCCAAGACTAAAGGGTTATTAATGAAATTATTAAGTAAATTGAAGCCATTACCATCAAGATAGAAGGCAATTTCATTCGTTCACACACATTTTAAAATTAGAAATCCTTAATCACTTTACCACTCAGTGAAACGACTTTTTAAAATTAAAATATTCTGCTTCTACTTTTCATCCTCGATCAAACTCTACAGCCTGGTAGCCTGTCAACTGACCCTGAAATAGATACTACAATATAGAATGGTTTCAAATACTTCAATGGATGCGGATAATACTAGAATAGTTATAAAATTCTTACATTGGACTTGAAACGAGTCTTAAGACATGAAAAAAAATATTTCAAACATTTATTATAAATCTTATCAATTTGACCTATAAAGAATCTGTCAAATATTTGTGTGAAAAAATGTGCTAAATTCTCATCGGACTATACAGTTAAAATTTTATATATTTAATGAAATTCATTAATGTAAAAGATACGTTAAAGAACCGCTAAAAAGGATACAGATACAGATCTTTTTTCTCCCTCGGATATCTATATATTTTGTATATGACAATTCCTTAATTAAACATCATTAAAAAGTTTTTAACATTTAACCTTTTTGAAAATTACCTTTAAAGTGAAAACATTGAGTTCACTTTAAAGGTAATTTTTTCCACTTTTTCAAGAGAACATTATTAATAAAATACTAACATTAACTATAAAATAATTGTTATATGAATAGTAAAAAAAATGTTCAAGTCTACATGTACTTAACTATTTTTGACGAAACCGTAGAGTTCTGTTCTTGTTCATATCTTACGAGGGTGCTTTGTTAAGTTTGTGGAATTGATAATTAGGTCATTAGTGAGGGTACTTTAATGAGCCATAAAGAGTTAAATGAGCTGTAAACAGTGACTCGGTGTTAGTATAAATAGCAAGTTTTATCTTAATCGGGCTCTTAGTCTTTAAATTATCGTCGAGCAAGTAATTCAGTCGGAAAGAAAGTGAGAAATATGCCGAAAATCTAGTACCGCACTGTTGTAAAGATCCTTACCAAGGAAGAAAAGTCAGTTCAAATCATACTGGAAGAGATAGCGTCCGTTTACAGGGACTCTTGCCCGGGTAAAACCATGGTTTATAAGTGGCACAGTATCTTTAAACAAGGCAGGGACTCACTTGAAGATGGCCTACGGCCAGGACGACTGATCGAAGTGACTACTCCAGAAAACATTCAAAAAGTAAAACAATATTGGAACATGTTAGACTAAAGAAAAAACGGCCCACAGAAATGGTTGGAGTGTCAGATACACCATTTTTTAAATTCTTCATGATAATCTTGGGATGAGTAAGGTAAGCATAAGGTCGGTGCCCAGAATGCTTACTCCGCCTCAATAACAATACCGCATGGTGTGTTTTCACCCAGCTACAGTCCAGGTCTGGATCCCAGCGATTATTACCTATTCCCAAAACCAAGAAAAGAACTTTGTGGGAAGAAATTTTCAAGCAATGAAATGAAGGACGTAGTTTCAATCTACTTTTCGGAAAAAAATAAAACATATTTTTATACAAGTATACATAAGGTAATTGAGAGATCGGAAAAATGGATTAGGGTAGCAGGTGAATATATTGAAAAAAAAAATTGTATTTTTATTCTTACTTCTTACCATTCTGCAAACTTAAAAACGCCCCCTCATAAATTTATATAAATCAACTAAAACAATTTGACTTGATAGTTCTAGTTGAATGTTAAAGTCTAGACATTTTTCATATCCTTAGTTAGTAAATTAGAATGGAGTGTACAATACACATCCCTTAGGAACTCACGATTTGGCAAATGGTGTTTATAAGTTAAAAATGGTAAATGAAACCTCATTTCCTAAAAAGTCTATCCAATGATATCCAACTCAATGAATGAATGGAGAAAAATGTTTTCATTCCAGCATTATATGTAAACAATTTCTTTTAATATTTTACTACATCTTAAATGAGATTTCTCATGAAGTATATACATGCAAAATATCACTTGTGTAGGTCCAAAATTGTAGAAACTATAAGGTTCTGACAGAAAGGAATGGACAGATAACGAATGTGACATAAATTTTGGCTATGAAGTTACGGCAACCTGAAAAAAGTTTAATTTAATTTTTAATATTGCAAATAGTATTCCTTGTTTAAATAATCAATAAAATCAAACTTGCTATAATTTTTTCCAAATAGCACAAAATACTACATAATTATTCACTTTAGAGTTATTCAAAACTTTAAACATTCGTACACACTTCCATGCGTCACAATATATTGGTTTGTCCAAAGATTAGTGGAAAATTAGTGGTGTTATTGTAGGATATTGACAATGCTTCAGTACAGCCTCTAGTAGTTTTTGATACCATTCAGTTTATAAAAGCATTTCAGTGAAAATAAGATATGCCATTTGTTGCATAAAAGGATAGAATTGTACTACTTAAGGAGAGTAATCACTTTGAAAGCAAAAAAGTTCCATTACTTAAATATTTTTTGTTGACAACATAAAATAGAAGATCATAGATTGGTTGTATTATTATTAAAACTAATTTTGAATAAAAATTATTTAAAAAAAAAAACATGCCAAAGAATAGTAAACGAGTGAAAGCCACTTAAAAAGATACTAAAATACATAAATAAAAAATAGAAAAATTGAGTATTTTTTAAAGTAGAGAAGCATTGTAAAGGGTAGCCACTTTTTCTTTTTTACATTATGGTAAAATAATGACCTTTTAATAGTACAAGTACCTTTTTGTTCCATAATTGTTTACATTAAGGTGCCTGAAGAAAGTGGAATTTAAAAACAATGCTACGCTTAACATTTCCTTCAACAGTAATTAAGCAAACTTTTCGATCGGGTAATTTGAGTTCAAGTTACCATGTTAATATGGTTGAAAAAAATTGAAAAAAAATACAATTAAAGTTTCAACTACAATTTCATATTTGTTGTATTTATTATACTTACATTATCAATACTAGGTGCTAAGTAGTACTTCCTCATCATCATTGGCTTCTGTGAAGGTTTTGATATTTTTAGACCGTATTAACCGTATCAGCATAACGTATGGTCAACATAATACTGATATAAATTAGGACCAATTTTGTTGCAATACTTGGTACAAATAGCCTCATAGGCCCTTTGTTGGAGATTATCATAGTTAAAAAAGTGCTATTATAACAAAAATATCACTGCCAGTATTTGCCATAGAAAAGAATTGAGACATTCATTATTATTTTGAGTAATGCCATCTGCACATCTCTCCAATAACTCGGACTTTGAAAGGTCCCTATACATAGATAACAGCTTCAACAATATCTTGGTATTATATTTTATCTATGAATGGTTCCAGAGTGCCCATAGTCAAAGAAAGCAGAAATCTTTGTCAGGACTCAGCGCATTCTAGACACAATGTTGAAGATTTCCTGGTGCCGAAATTTAGTGGTATAATACCACCCCAATAACGTCATTATGTTGTTCAATATTATTAGAACTTTCAAAAAAAAAATTTTTTCAAGCATAGAAACAAATTCACAGAACGAAGGTTTTTTTAGACTAAATGTGCATATTACCTATTTCTATCTACTAAATAAAATTGTATAGTCGCAAATGCAATTAATTTGACAAAAGAATGGAGTCTAGAATTCCTCAAAAACAAGATGCTCGCCCATATGTCCTATCCCAATCACTCTACCTGCTACTACTTATATTATTACAACTTTCTCATTTCTATAAATTTTAATGTAAAGTTGTATAACATATATTCTCGAAAGTGTATACCTATGTACTTTAATTGTATGTAAAAAAATCAATTTTTTTAAACTGCTAAAGTAAATGCCGGCCCTTAAATGTTTGAATTTTAAGCGGGTAAGTGTGAACTGCCGTAAAGTAAACAACTTTACAATGGGATTGTGCTTCTTGATTTTCATTATGAGTCTAAGGGTAGAACAGCAATTTGATTCTGATTAATAACGTTAATCAAAATGGACTAAATTTGTGAACCCTAAATTTGTGAACATGATAAAAGTTCACACACATGGTATATACACCTTGCAACTGCACATTGGTTCACGTGAACTACTCCACACTGATGTTTGCTGAATGAAAGAACTTGGTAGAACTTTACAGAATCAAAAGATTTCATTTAGAATTTTAATAATTCATATGACTGTTTACAAATTTCAGTTTGTAATTCTATAATCTATTATTACCTAACTATGTTTTCACCTATCTTAGACGATTTAGGCATCAAATTAAAACTTACTGCTTGGATATCAACTTCTAAAATAATATTTAATCTAAAACCTATTTTACTACGTTTTTATTAACTCGCTTTCTTGGCTGTTTGTTTATTTGTTTGTCTAGTACAAATTTTGCAAACTTATTATTTAGCTAGAGACTGGATGTTACTTTCTAACAAACTTCTTCAAATTTCATCCATGGAAAAAGATACTGCACATTAACTTGTTTTTATTTGGACAATATTTGACGAACAGAACCGGGGTTCCCCGTCGCTTGTTTTTAGTATTTAGAACAAACATGCATCATTTTGTCGCCGTCAAAGTGACTAAATGTTATAGTTTATACTACACTGTGCTGTCTTTAGTGTTTAGTTTAGTAATAAATCATAAAGTTGTAAAGACTGGACATTTATCTTATTTTACCTACTTATAAATGAAGGTAATCAGGATAAGGTTGCCTGCTTTAAGTATAAAAAAACAATAGCTAAGATCCAATCAATCCTGAGCTATGGGTCCTATTTATTAGAAAGATCAAGAAAGAAAGTCATGATGTTTTGTTTTTACCCGAGTGCCCGAAGTGTTATGCTTTAAATGTCAAATTGCAACACTTTTAGAGACAGTTGCTATTGAGAAACTTTTTCATATTTATCAACTCAAGCTGAACCGACTTTATATAAGTGTGTAAATGGGTATATATATATATATATATATATATATATATATATATATATATATGTATATAAGGTGCTTCCAAATTAGCTGCGTATATTTTTGGAGTCATTTATTTACTTTATCATTAATAAAAAAACAATTAGTACAAAATTATAATGCTTTGTATGTTACATATGAAATTATTTTTTCCATCCAAAAATAAATCTGATTTGTTTACTCCGGTTTAATTGGCTGGATAGCTATAATTAGATTCATGACAATTTATTGATGACAGTTGTAATCAAAAGAATGATGTTTTCTAATAAACTGAAAAGTTTGATTTCCTAAATTTCTCCGAAAAAAAAAGATTGCTTACTTATATGGTGTGCACTTTGACAGTTTAAAATATATTCCCAAAAATATCCACATCCAAATGATTCACTTCCAACTGCAAATGATTATCTAGGCTTTATAAAGTTGTTTATGTTTTTTTTGCAGAAAAATATTGAGTTATATCTGCTAGAAAATATAAAAGTCACGTGACGTGAAAATATAAAAGCGAAAATTACAGTTAGATCAACAAAAAGAAAGAAATGTACAAAAATTGCAACTTTTTTTAAATCAGAACATAAAAATAAGTATGTATCAGTTATAAATCCATTCACAAGCGACAGGGAAGAGAACTTAGCTGAAAATAATCTAACCGAAGGAGTGGAATATCGCATGACCAAGAAAAAAACACCCGTGATGAAAATGTACAAGATCTTGACTGCCAGCAACTCTCTGATCCCTCTGCGAAAGATATTCTAGTTCCACAAGAGGACAGCAATATTGATGCGAAAAAAGATTCAGCAAATGTTGAGTTTGAGTTTGAAAAATAGATTGACGTGGGCTTGTGATCAGTATCAGTAAATAATGATTTTATTAATGACATCCTCTCACATGAAATGACTGATTTTCAAAATAAAGATCCATATATTCAGCTGCGATAAAGAAATATAAAGAACAAAATAGGTCACTTTCAAATAGGTATTTCACTAAAAAATGAAAAATGGCCATTTACTGGAAAGATCTTGGTTATGTTTTTCAATCAGTGTTGGCAGTGTTTTTTGTTTGGATTGCAAACTTTTTTCTAAACTCCTTCTCTATACTCAACCTGTTTTTCTGATTGGAAACACATAGGAACTTATTTAGAAAATCACCAAAATTATAAAGAACGTAAGAATTCAATGTTAGTGTGGTCAACTTGAAAAGAAAATAAGTCAAAACAAAAATCGAAAAAAGCAAACTGAATATTATCACAATGTCCTAAAACAGGTTATTGCAGTGGTAAAATTTTTGAGTGATGATGAAATGCTGAAACACCAACAATGATGAAATACCTGCCGACTTCTAGCAAACTTCACAACAACCTTAATGAAATTTCAAAGTGGTTAAAGGACTGGTGAATAAAAGACAATGAATTGAAATCTATCCAAGTTACTTTTACTCTGAAAAGAGAAACATGCCATGAAGTAATTCTCAAGCAAACAAAAATACCACAATCTGAGTTCGTCAGATACGTAGGATTATATCTTGATTAACATTTAACTTGAACTAAAGGGATCCTTACAAAAATACAAGCTCTATGTCAAAAGCAGAACAAACTTTATTGACTCATGATTCAAAAATTGCATCTTACTTTGGAAGATAAGCTCCTGGTCTACGAGTGTATACAAATCAACATGGATGTATGAACTACAATTGTGGGGCACTGCCTCTACCTCCAATCTTCAAATTCTTCAACATTTCTCCGCTTGTCTGAGCTTGTTTACTGACATGCCATGGTACATAAACAAATTATCAACTTCACCGTGACTTACAAATTAAAACTCTTAAGAAGGAAGTAGCAGACTTCTTAATAACATAAAAGAAGTGTACGCAAATACATCCTAATGTTCTTTTAAAAAATCTGATGGGTAAACTGCCAAACACTACGTATTATAGATTAAAGAGACGAGCATCATACGGTCTTTTGCCGACATAAGACGCCAGTGTGAAAAATATATGCGCATATCTATGGATGTTGCTCCATGTACAATCTAATACAACCTCCACGTAAATGTGAAATAGGCAGATCGCAGCATAAAGAAGATGACAATTAATGAATATATTATTCCCATGAATTCACTGTACATTTTGTTGATCATTCTCTATGTTGGTTGCCATTATTTGTATTAGTAACTCACTAATTATAGTACAACTTTTTTTATGAATTTCATCCTGCAATTTCTAACACATTGAGTTACATGTTTAATAAAGTGACATCAATATGCAGGTGATCTGTTACAAGAAAGTCTTTTAAGCATTTACAATCACAACTTTCTAGAGATATTACTCATGGAGGATGCTAAGATTCTCCATTTGGGTAAATGATAAGGTTCTGGGGCAGGATAACACATGTTGACTAATTGTCTGTGTGAGTGTGCCGTGTGTCTGTGTGTGTGATCTTAAATGCACACCATTTTTTTAGTAAAGATCGCTTATTTATCTTTGCTGCATAATAGACGAATGTTCTCACATCAATTGAATCTTGATTAGTTTGGCAGATATTGTGGGTTCCTGTTAGTTTTACAGATATTGTGGATTCACATTCTAGTGAAGTAGATAATGAATGCTATAACTCTTTAGATATTGTAAACTATTCCTTTTTTGGCATTGTTTGTTCTAAAAAATAGTTAAATGTAGAAAATTTAGTTAAATGAATAAAAACAAATTTAGTTATTAATGAAAAGATCTTCTAGAATTTGCAAAATCATTTAACACTTTTTCCATAATCTTAGATTTTAGATAGACATTACAATAAATTTGAAATGTACAAATAACAAAGTTAGGAATATTTTACAAAACTAACATAAAAATAGGTGGTAAAGGGAACATTCTTTTTTAAAACTCTGACAACATAACAAACAACACAATGACATCAGAACTTACATCAACATTTTTGCTCTGTTCGATGTGCAACTAAGTCACGAAATTAAAATGTTCAGCTTCATCAATAATTTCTGAAGATAATCAATTCATTAGTCATTTCTAAATATTCGCTTCTTTAAACCGGGATACCCCAGAAATCCTTTTTTGTCATATTAGTATAAGAATGTACACTTGGAAGCACAATCTTCAAAATAGTGGTTGGCGTCATTTAAATATATTAAGAACATATTATAAAAGGCTCTCCGTCTTACACTCCAGTTGAGAATGCTTTGAGTGCATATTTGGTGTTAATCTCCATCATCTACAATATAGCAAATCCTTAAAAAAACTTTACCTGTAGGTAGATATACCACTCTTTTCCATTAAATCAACTCTAATGCACTAATAACTGCAGCCTGCTAGATTTATCTTGATATACAAATCAAGAACTCTAAATACTGGTATTGTTTGTGATAGCCATCATAATAGGCAATCAGTAGAGAATGGTCATTCGAAACTCAAGCTTTCCTAGGTCCACAGTCTGAAATCATGCTTATCTCTAATTAAGTCCACTCGTTCAAATCCTATAGTTACATCCTGGCAAAGATGGACTTCCAATATGATCCGAACTTCATTTTCTATATTGAAGATAATATATTGGTGTATGTGATAATTCTCACTTTTTTATTTTTAGTTTGATATAGTTAGTTTACTAGGTGTATAATGTAAAACACGAATCTAATGTAAAAATTAAAAACTGGTTGGTTTAGTAAAAATCCAGAAAAGTATGTATTAATTAAAATATTAAAAAATACACGTAAATAGTTTAAATCTCAAATGAATGTGCACCCTTTTTGCTGATCACTTGTGAACTGACTGAAGGACATCATTTTTGAGGATCCAGCAGTAATTATACAGCATTGAAGGTTCCGCTTTCCATGATATCTTTTTTCAATGATGAAATTTTTATCGTTTTCATCACTTAAGCCATCAGGGGAGAAATCAAAATTTGAATGGGGGAAATGGATCTTCAAAGTCATGTTGCAGCCCATCTTTTCATATGATTGGTATTTTAAAATCTCTCAAGTATTTTAAGATCTCATTGGTATTTTAAAAAATTGATTGCCATTAGATGAAAATTGTTCCATGAATCCTCATGGATATTATTTTATATAGATATTATTTTGATGAATTTTGTTATTATTAAAAATATTTCTTGCCTACTGTTCTACAAAAATATCCTCCTTAATTTTCGCACCACTTAATCTTGTAAATTGTTGACATAAATATTTTACAAAGTAGGTCATTCCTGTCAATCCGCTAAGAAGTCCCAGTTTTGTATGAAGTGGGAGTAGTATAATTTTTCTGGTGTAATGGTTCTTATGATTACAGAAGGGATCCATCTCTTTTTTGTAATGAAGGCTTATAGTAGAGCTCTCCCATTCACATAGAAAACAGTAAAAATTTGTGAACCCTAATTGAATGCCAAGTAATTAAGTATTTTTAAATCACTGCAAAAAAGCCATAGACTTTATATTTTCGTAACACTCCTTCATGTGAACTGCATAATTAATCAATATTGAAGGTAATTTATTACCAATGTGTAACAGAAAGGCTTTTAAACTTAACATCGAGCTGTTTTGAAACAGCCTCCATTCACCAGGCTGTATTCTATGTTTACAGCTTTCATCAGTCCACTTACATCACAACAATAGAAGACTAAATGGTCTATACCATAAAAGAATGTCAATTCTTTTTGCTATGTTTTAGATGAAGATATAAAAACACCTTATTCTAAAAAATTGCATTGTAGTAGTTCCCGTCTAAGTGATTCAACTTTAGATTTTGTTAAATCAAGATCTCTAACAATATCATTTAATTCTGCTGATCTTGAGATATACTTGGTATGAAATCTGAATCTTCTGATATCAATGGAGTGTATGTATTTGAAATGGATATTTTTTACCATGAGGAATTGGACTTGTGGCGGATGATTGAGCTGGATATATTTTTTTTAGTAATTCCTGTACCCTGTCCAATTAACGGTATTATACAAAAATAACAATCGGTTAGGTTACCATTTGTTCGTATCATTTTATTGAAACAGAAAAAGGTGTATATTTCTGTTTTTCCATTGGCTCCATTTCCCAAGTCAGTAGTATATAAAATACGACATGTGGGGGTTGTTCAATAAGTTCTCGGTATTCATATGATTAACTTACACTGAGAGTATGGAGAGTCCGCTAATTAACATAATTAATTCACTTGTAATACTCAGTAACAAGTGACCATAATGAGTGAATGGACAATTTGAACCAAAATGGAAATTTACACTGTAATTAAATTAAGCAAGGATAAAGTCAAAACTATCTACAAAGTGATAATGACCCTTTACCAGAACTCTATTTCGTCATTACTAATCACTCAAAAATAGTCAAGTGAATTTAAATGGGGCAAAGAAAGTACCGTGCAGTCCTACTAATTGAAGCTGTTATGCATGAAAGCTTGTTGTACTGGAAAATGCTTGAATAAGAGTAAAAATTTTAACTATCCTTTCGATATGGTTATACTTATCAAAAGTTAATACGATGGGGAAAAATGGGTGTGCATTAACTATTTTATGGAGTTTTTAGGTCACGATACTTCAAGTATTTTCAATCAAATTATATGTGATTATGAAACATTTGTTCACCATTATGATACTGAGAGTAAACACGAAAGTATGCAATGGCATAAAAAGGAAACCAGAGAAGTTCAATGTCAACCAATTCGATGGTTAAATCATGGCCACCATTATTTGTTAAAGGGATTAAAGAAAGTAACCACTAATCGTGCAGACTTGACTTGGTCCTAGTGACTGTTACCTGTTTCTAAACTTGAAGAAACCGCGATGGAAAGCGTTTTTCCAACGATGGTAAATTAATGTCAGCAATAAAAGCATAGAAAAATTTATTGCTCAATCTAACAAATATGTCAATGTCAGCGGTGACAATATAGAAAAATAAAAATAATACCGAATAAGTACAAATTTTCTTTCATGCCAAAATTGAGAATTTATAGTTACACCCTTCTATATGTGGAGCTCTTGTTCTGATCTACATCGTTGAAACCAAAATGTAGAAGTACGCTTTTTTAAATAAAAGAATAATAAAATATTTCTAAAAATTTAAAATCATTTTATCACACATAAAAAAAACGATATTGATTTAAATACAATATTTTCACAATACTTGTAAACTTAGTTTTTAAAGGAACGCTAACTGATATATATACTTGATAAATGAAAATATTTGAAGGCAACTGCAAAACTTCAATACTCGAAAATGGAACTATTTGAATTAGCATAATAGAGGAGGCACTAGAAGGAAGTGAGTGTGCAAAATCTGTTGGACTAAGTCTATCAATTGTATGAGATCAGGAGAGCCCACGGATTCATGATCTGCATGTTGCCAGTCGATCTGATTGGGCAGTCATTTTTTATTCCCCTCTCCCCTTAGATAATAAAAACATAGATTGAATGCATGCTGTGGAGCCTAATAAAATTTGTTTTGTGTTAAAAAGTAGGTTATTAAATGAAGTAACAACGAAAAAGAAGCAAAATATGGTTTATTGTTTATAAAAAAACAGTGAGCCGTCACGGAACGCCTGGCAGATGTGAAACATTGTGTTCGTACAAGTAATATGCATAAAAGACAAGATTATTACAGGAACTAAATATAGCATAATGAAAAAATAAGGTATTACGAATTTCTTACAGAAAATGGTGACTTTATTTAATAAACATTTACTTACAATTAATACAAAAATAATAAAGCACAGGTTATGTGTACCATAGTAAACAACAGCGTCGAACTGAGTGAGGAGGGGGTCACGTAGTCGGTTGCGCATGGCGACACGTCGCCATACCGTACACTCTACTACATATATACCTTAGTATACCAACCGTCGCCACGCCAACGATCCGGTTTATACCTGCGTCTATAGATGTTTCAAATCAAAAAATGTATTATTTATAAAAAAATTAATGTTTAAAAAAATTTCATTATCAAAAACTAATGAAAAATGAACATCTTGTGGCAAGTAAATATTGTCGATGACAAAACTAATTTAACATAAACAACAATACATTTAATTACACCAATACATTTTTAAAATCATGAACAATACATTTGCATGCAAGGACTAATGAGAGATTCCGGCAAAGGTAGCTTAGCCATCTCTGTTGGATAAAAGTTGGATTCTCGTAATTCATAGCCAAATTGAACAAAATTAATAGGCTCAATTAGCGGTTCTAAAGAATTTTTCTGCAAATATGTTTGTGCTGTAGCTGTCAGACAGTGTAGGTATAATATATCAAATGTACAAATGACTTTTAATAAATTTAAGTCAAAACCAATATTTTGGAAAATTAACTTATAACGAAGCTAATCCACTCTCATTTTTTGTTTATTAAAAATGTAGGTGGAAACTTTTTCAAGGTTATGAAATTTATCAAGCTTTAAAAATTCATTGCCAAAAGATGCAAGTTTGCTTTGAACAAAATCATGAGAAGCAATTTTCAAGCATTGTTTGTTAGTGCCCTGTCCACTAGTTGTATCGCAGCCAATTAAGATATACATTGCTGGCAAAATGTTGGAGATCTTTTCACCAAGGGACTGTGCAGTTAAATGATAACCTACAATATGTTGCTTTTGATGCGAGCCATCGAACCATATACCTTAACAGCTAATATTAGCCCAGCTTCGGCCAAAAATAAATAGTTAGAGTAAAAACGACTGTATCGGCACTTAAAAAATAATCTCAGTGCTTTGTATTTTTGCTGCATGAAATGCGTGACAAAACATTCTTAAATCTGCTTCTAAGTGGTTGGACTTTAATGCGAAAATCTCTGAAAAAGTATGAATCCACAAATGTACAGCTCGGTTTTGGTATAATTTGGCGATAAAATTTGTTTCATTGAGTAAGTTACACAGTGATAATTATTTTCAATTTTACAGGTGAGTGCCAACTTGGGAGATTTCCTGTAAAATCCTTGATCATCAAAAAGATATTTACAATAATTTAATATTTCATGAGATGCTAATACCATCGGGTCAAAAAAATCAACAGCACTAGTATTGAATATATTTGACGTTAATTTTATAGAAATTCATTATTCACAATTAAATGAAACTACGTGATGTAGTATTATTTCTACTTCCTTTAATTTCTTTACCACAACCTAGGTTTCGTTGTATTACAACAGCTTCAGGTGGGATATTAGCAAAGATATCTTCGCTAATAGCCCACCTGAAAATGTTGTAATACAACGAAACATGTGTCCTGGTAAAGAACTTAAAGAAAGTAGAAATAATACTACATCACGTAGTTTCATTTAATTGTGAACAGTACTAGTTTTAATTTTATTCGGATTATAATTGAAGTTAAGGAATGGAAATTTTTTTATTGTGGCGTAGATATTTTTAGTTTTTAATTCAAATAGTTCACTTTCATATTGTGTAATTAATGATTCACTATTTTTTTTAAGATTAAGTAACCATTTTGCAACAGATTCCTCTGCAAGAGTACTGGTAAAGATATTCTCTAGACCGCACTCATTGACCTTGAGAGGATCACAATCTTTGATACATCTCATTTGTAATATCCTGTTCATCTTTCAAAACCTACTTTGACTACTTTTGCTATAAAAGTTAGAAGCAATGTTACGTTGGTCAGATTGGATTTGAAGGTAAGAGAGGAATGAATAGAATTTTTGACAGGATATAAAAGAAACCTCTGCATCGCATTTTTATTTTGGGTTATTCCAATTAAGCCAGTCAGCAGCTGCCGATGACCGATTTTGAGACTGCTCCAAAGCTAATTTACAGCCCACTGAATTGAATTTTCGGTCTACTTGTTTTTACCTGCTTCTTCCTCCTCTTTGTACAATCATTTTTCGCGGCGTTTTATTTTTTCTTCACTGACATAGCTTCCAAAACTAATTCTGTGCCATGAAAAAGACTGTGTTACTGACTCTGGATTATACAGCTTCTTGAACTTATCACTAATTTGACATTTCTTTCTATCTACTGCTTATTGAATTGTGAGAAATAAATGTAAATAATTTGTATTAATTTAACCATTCAATATATCGAACTATCTCTGTTGTATTAATTTAATTTACGAATCTTGGTCCCTGATTGAATTACTTAATGTTACAGGCCAGTACTTTAGATATAATAATGCCAAGCTTTTTACCAACATTTCAGCACGGATGCTGAAAATATATTCCCAAGGTTAATACTTTAGAAAAAACTGCTCAAGAATAAATATACTTTTTTTAAGCCTTACCTCATAGCTGATGGATATTTGCTGTGTGCCAATCAAATTACAATTTTTTTCAGGGTTTTTTATAGTACATAGATGGCTCTGATATTTGAGATAATTATTCTCTTAAAGCTATGATAATCTGGTTCAAACCATATACAGACAGACTTTAAGATTACGCTTTAATTTCAAATTCTTTTTTGTTCTTTTTTTTACACTCGTTCTTAATTATTTCTAGTGTAGGCAAACAAATAGTAAAAAATTTTAATGCAGCGATAGCTAGGTAAGCACTTTTATACGGTACTTCACTGTGTGCTGAGATTTTCTAGTGTGTTATAAAAAATACAATTTAATTTAATAATGTAAAAATTAAGTAAGGCATATTCAGTTTTAATGTTTACACACAGAACCCGTATATCTATTCCTAATCCATACATAATAGAAGCATTTAAAAGAGAAGATAACATTGTGTATATAAAAGAGAGGCACTGCAAAAATGCAGCAAATGATATTGCCAGTATGCGCAGAATCTTGTTTTGAATAGCATGTATATTTAATTTCGCCAGATTTACACAAAGGTTATGCAGAGATGTTTTCCATGTGTCACATTAAATTATTTGATAATAAACTATTCAAATGAAATTTATATATATTGTTAGTAGTGTGTTTATAATTGGTCAATGTCACATTCAGTAACAATTTAATAAGAAAATTTTATGAGAGGTCTATGAACGCATAGTTAAAAGATAGTATAAACTATTATTGATTTAACAGGTTTGATTTGTTATAGAGGGGAAAGTCATTTCTGAAAATAAACCCAGTACAAATTAAAAATAAAAATGTTTTGCAAAAATTACAAACAATTTATTAATAAAGAGCATAACTTCCCTTTGCTAACACTTCTTTCTACTGCAAGAATGTTTTCAAAAGTTTTAGGCTGTGCAGGTTTAGAATTATTTATCGCTACCAAAAGCTAAATAAAACTTTGTCAGATTGATAAGTCCACATACGAAATAATCAGATACATATACAGATTATATTTTCTTCTGCAAGTGAAAATAAATATTCATTTCCATTAAGGAAAGACTTCATAACCAACTATTAATTGAGTCTATGACCTCTGAAGACTTGGGGAGTTCAGAAGAAAAAAGAGAAATATATTTTATTTATGTGAAATCTGTTACAATACATAAACGCCATAAATGTTGTAAGCTTTTTTAGGCCTCCAGGCCCCTTTGGAAAATGAACATGCTTTTATGGTACTCTAAAGATAGAGTAGATGGTATAGTTAGCGACGATGTAGGCCTTGCAACATGTCAACAGCACCTCTGGCGGTAAGGCTAGAAATATTTTGTGGGTGTAAAGTAATTATTTTGTATGAAGGCTCCAATGAAGTATATAATATAGTCAATCAATATTATATTTAAGGAGTGTTCAAACCCCTACGAAACATGAAATAACTAAGATCTACTATTCTACAAATTCTTGAATACCAGTATGTTTGCACCAAGCATAGAAGACGAACGAAAATTATAAATTAATGTTTTTGGAGATACTCATAAAAAAAATTTTCGTCATACTCAAACACGTCCCGAAGATAATAAGTGTTTACTTTTCCAGAAATTTATTTTCATATAAATCTTTAACATAATCTCTCTCTTATATTACATTTTCTACTAAGGACATACATGTCACATACATTAAAATCTTTATATCATTTTAAATATTGCTTATTTCTGTTCTCTTTTGTGTGCTTTTTTTAAATTTTATAACCTACAATGGCTTCGTTTTTGTAGTTGATTTCTACATAGCATTCATCGTTGACATTAATAGTTACTTGACTAGAATGACTGGAATGTCAAATTCGAGAATCAAATTCCATCACATTAGTGACATGACTTGCTTTCAATAGTTTCTTTCCTTCAATTACACCTTTTCATATTTTGCCTAAATTAACCGTTAGAGTGCCAACGAGCGCCGTCGCGCTTGTGCGCGTACTAACTAAATTTACCACAAGCGCAATGGCGCTTGCGAAATCAGTTGCTGTTTAGTGCGCGGTAGGGTCGGTAAGTAGGTCGCTCGCACGCATCGCTAATTTTTTATCTTTCTACGTGTTACGTAAACTTCAAATTATAATATTATTAGTAATTACTATATAAAAAGGATCCAGGAAAAGAAAATTTTTAACCCATAACGTCGGAATACGAAAATAATTCGAGTGAAAATGATCGTTTTTCAAGTTGTGAACAAAGTGATAATGAGAGTGACATTGTGGTGAGCTCACAATTTGGCGTAGTGCAAATTTTGAGTGATAGTGATAATAGTGACGATAACAATTATTTTGCTGATACGGATGATGTACTGGACTGCGAAAATACGATGTGACCTTAATTTCAGTTTTTGTTATAATTTTTGTTCACAATATATATTTCTATAATTTTCTTTGTATTTTATTATCCTTGTACATGATTTTATTAAGAAAACACCGAAAAAATTATTAAAATTGGATAATTTTTGGAAGAGATACAGTTTTTTTTCAAGACAAGGATAAATGACATCAAAAACAAAAGATTTCTTTAGAATTTTTAAGTATATATGAGTAAAAAACAATGGCACTAAAACGGTTAATTAGCTGAAAACTCATGTTATGTAACTGGAGATACAAGCAACAAGCCTATTGCATTATGAATAAATTTGTTTGAAAACTACATTCTCAACAATATATCGCCAAAATCAAAGATTTTGACCAGTCAAATAAGGAGTTTTTAATAATTAAGAAGTTCCCATAATGAAATTTATTATTTTTGGAGCTTACTCCTTAAGAATAGATTTTCATATATAGCATGCGGTATGAAGTTTTATGAATAGTAAAATCAGAAGTTCAAAGTGTTAAAAAAAAAGTGTAATCAGCTAATTTCAGGCACATCTTTAATTGACATATTGAATTATTTACTGACAGTTGTAAGCATCGTTTGTTTTGGCTGGAAGTATTGTGTTTAACAAAAATTGTAAAAGGAAACTACACGGAAACAGAGTAAAGATATTCGTCTCTCACAAATTTTTAATTGAAAATAAACACAGTGACAGAGCAAATGCGAAGATGAAAAAAATGCCGAAATATAAGTATATATGCTACTCAATATATATATGCTATATATATATATGCTACTCAATGTAAGTACAGTCAAATGTTCACTTTTGTAATGAAAACTGAATTTATTTATTTATTTATTGATGGCTTACAAAACAAGTTAGTCCATAAAGAGAACAGAGTATAAAACTATATTATAACTCTAATTTTAAGTGTACAAAATGGTTATAGTATTTATGTTTACATTTTCAAGGGTTACTTATGTTATTAAATATATTACAAAATGTATTGATAAATTATTAAAGTTAGTATTAACTTAGAATTATATTATTTTCTATATACTGAACAAAACATTAATTCTATCGTAACTGCTTTTAATTTATAAATGATGTATTTTGTATTTCCTTTTTAAATGTTAACAATTTCGGTTCAAACATACCCAAGGACGGACGTTGAGAAACAATATCGTTATGCAATCGACACATTCAAATTATGGGGTTATAAAAAGAGGTATTATTATTATAAACTTGTAGTACGAATAATCTCTGTAATGATATACCAAATCTGTAATGGGATCTGAGTCGAGTGTTGAAGTTGATAGAGAGAGGAGACAGAGACAATCAACAATGAAATGTATGATTTTATATAAATATAATAGATCAGCGCTTTTTCTCCGTGCAGCTAGCGATGACGAATTAAATCTGTCTTTAAAGTTGGATTCCATAGGACCTATGCTCTCGTCCATGATCAAGTCGGAATTAATTTGTTTGATGAATACAGAGTTAATTTATTTGCATAAATGTAATTAAATTTTTTTAATAATGTGCTTATTTATATTTAATGATATTGAATTTATATTTAATGATATTGATAATTATATTTATATACAGTGTTACCTATTTTATACATTTTGTGAATTTCACAACTATTATAATTTTCTCGAGAAAAATGCTAGTAAAATACCAAATAGTAAATCTCAAAATTCTATACAAGAAAGATCTGTTATGTTTTTGCACAAAATTGTTTTGGAGATACAGGCCTGAATAGAATTAAAAATTCCTAAAATGGCCTATTTTCCCCTTTTTTGGTAGTTTCTCGAAAATTATTGCGTTTTTAAAAAAAAAATGGAAAAGCCCAAAATTGTAACTCTTGAAATTTGCTACAAAAATATCTCTAATGTTGTTTTCATATACCTATTCGTTCTGTTCCTGCAACATTTGCATATGAAAAATTAGTATTTGACCGAAAATTAACTGTTTAGTTTTTTGTAATTATCTCGTAAATAAACGACCACTTCTGCAGGATATTCGTTCTTCCCATATTTTAGGTTCCACGGAATGTTACTATCTTCTATCGCCTTCTCCCTTACATGCAATATCCTGTTACAAAAAACAAGTGTCAATATCTTCGTTACAGTAGTTATTATTGTTTTCTATATTCTCTGATGCTTGGATTTTGTAATTTAGTAAAATTCTCAGGACTATATCTCCAATTCGGTTAATTTTAAACAAAAAAGATAACGGAACGTTTTTGTATGAAATTTAAAGATTTCTTCATTTTCTGTGAAAAATTTATTTTTATGATTTTCTTGTTTCCAATGTGTTATAGGAATTTTGTTAGTTATTTCGGCCAATTTTTGTCTAGATTGACTGGCTCAGATAGCAGATTATCGTTATACATATTATCGACAGATTGAAGGAAGTAAACACAATATAAGTTTCATTAATATGCAAAATATTCCAATTACTTGAACCTTACAAAACTGTACCAATTTTTTGCCTTTCATAAAAACTCCATATATACATTCTATAACCATGAAAATGAGCAAAGCAGCTACTGAGAAGCAATCGATTTTCCTCCACACCGTTGTGCAATTAAATAAGTGTGGTCAAAATTAAAATATAATATAGGTGTGAAAAAATAATGTAAATACAATAAGTATAAATGTGGCTTATAACCATGTAAATATTCCAGATATGACAAATGACAGACATATATTGTTCATCCTAAAAAAAGATGATTGTTTCATTATAAGTCATAAGATCAAGCACTAGCGACAATTAAAGTAAAAACTGATTTAATTATATTGTCTACTGTAACTATAGTTTTAAAAACTGAATCAAAAAGTGGATATGATTTTATTTTACTATTGTATATGTTATATAGTAAGAAATAGCATGAAGGAATATTTATTATGATGCACACACGCTGGTGATTGTACCCGATGAGCTTATATCGAATGAACATTAATTTAGTTCTCTGCCTTTTAAATAACTTTCACATCTAAAGCAAACGTTTGACATATTTATTATCAAAATTAAAACACAGGCATTGTGAAGTATCATTTTATTAGTTATTACAAATCACCAATATTGTGAAAATTTCATTTGGCTTAGAACACAAAAAAAAATGGCTTACAATGTTAAATTTGGTAATTGGCGAGCTGGGGTTACATTTCTAACATGGATTAATTTTATACAAAATAATATTCTTCTACTATAGTCATTTTAAACTGCCCACCAATTAAACCAAACATTATCATAAGAAAAAAACAACACTTTTAATACCATATTAGTGCACATTAAACCCAAAAAAAACAATATAAATAAATTTAAGAACTCAAGAAAGTTCTTGTACCATTGTTGATGTTATGTACCTTTTCAATGTAAAATCACAGGTAATAAAAATATAAAAACACCCTATAAACGTTTAAGTCATGTTTTAACATGTTACATAAACAATAATATATTTAATAGTTATATACAAAATATCTTAAGACCGATTAAATGTGGCGAGTTTTTAAAAAAAATTTAGAATCACATGTAAGATGAGCAAAAAACACTTTCAAAGTTTTTCAATAGCGAATGACACTTGTGCTACTTATAGACATTTCAATATTATCATAAGCCAACATTATCGCACAAATATTGCAATAAAGTAATTTTTACATATGACTTGCTTGAAGAAATAGTGATATTTTTGTAAACTCACTGAAGGTAAGAACGAAATTGGCAAATTCATCAAATTGATATAAAAGATTAGATTTTCTTCCATACCATTTGCTATAAAAGTAGAATTGATGTAAAAAATTCATATATATTTTTTCTAAATTTTTCAAAAACTAAAAAGAGAGTTCTCACAAATTTAAAGTGGGCATGCCTTAAAAAGAATGTGGTCTCCCAACATCACAAGATAGATTTTTTGACTAGAAAGCTTTTCATGGTTTTTATGGAGTACATCTATGACAGCAGAAGTAAATAACCGCAAATGCCTGAGCCAAGATGCTTAGAACTAAACAAAATGAATATTTTAGAAAACTTTCAATGAAGGACAAATAGAACAAAAATTATTAATTATGAAGTAATCTTAGAACTAAACACATAATATCTCTCCCTTTAAAATAAATTATTATTCTCTGTAAACCGTTATAATTTTTGAGGACTTCTTGTGGAACCTCAAGTATGTATACTTTACATCGCGCTGTACAAAATGTAATTAGATTAACTTAATAGTTAAAAATAATTCACAATTAAATGAAACTATGTGATTTAGTATTATTTCTACTTTCTTTAAGTTCTTTACCACGATCTAGGTTTCGTTGTATTGAATACAACGAAGATGTTGTAATACAACGAAACCTAGGTTGTGATAAAGAACTTAAAGAAAGTAGAAATAATACTACATCACGTAGTTTCATTTAATTGTGAATAATGAATTTCTACAAAGTTAACGCCAAATATATTCAATAGTTAAAAATAAAATAAAGGCATATTATGATTTCATCCGTAACACAACAATAGAATAACATTTTTCATTAAATAAACCAAACAGAAAAATTAATTCGACCAGTAACATAAAAAATTACGGAATTAATATTATTTGACTAATCAGACAGATAACATAGATTTTTGGTGTTATGCTATTCGCTGGTGAAATTTTGGTATTATGCTTTATTTTGTTTATTTCTTTTTTTTTGCGACGTACTGTTATTGAGCATTAAAATTATTAAAACATGCAACAAAAAAGTGAATAATATACACCTAGACTAAAAATAACACAAGAATAATTTATAATACATAAAATTATTGTACTCATATTATACTAAATGCAATTATAACTTTACTCCAAGATATTTTGAGATATGATTACATAAAGTGAACAGGAATGGCTTGAATCAATGTTGAAAAAAAATTAATAATATTGCCTATGTTTAAGTCATAGTTATGTGAGAGTAAATAGAAATTCCCATATAATACAACAATTCTTTGACATGCTTATAACCACTCAGACATTCTGAAAATAATTGTGTTATATACCAAATTCATTTTGCTTGGTTAACCATAAAAGTCTATTTATTTCGGTTAGTTTTGCAGAATACTGACCGTGTCAGCGATTGAAATTTTCCTATCATTTCCTATTATCGGACGATAATTACAGAGTTTTACGATGCATTTTTTCTCACTGTACATTATAAACCAGAGCTTCCCTCCCGTGGGAGACAGAAGTTAATATAACCAGACTTTGTTCTATGTAAGTCTCATATCTGACTGCGGTATGACTGTACAAAAATTTGCAATATTTTTTTGTAAATACATACAATCCTGAAGAAATTTCTACTTTAGAAGAGATTTAAATTCGCAAATATTACCATATATATACAAATCAGGCAATAGTTACTACTTTTGATATGTCTTAATGTTGGGCTCCATTTTGATTCCCTAACACAAAAATATTGTTTTGTAAAATTAACCCTTATCAGTGAAATGTCGCCATATAGGAACCATTCATTGTAGGCTTGCTAATCATACGTCATACACATGCTATAAACAATTATTTATGTAAAAATGAATTTGTTTTTTATTTAAATTGAAAATTATACTAACAAATGTTAAAAAAATATTTAAATATAACAACACTGTTAAAATAATTAATATATTCAACTAGTAGAAATTTTCTGTAGACACACTGACCGATGAGGATTAAATAAATGTATATAATTATTTTTGTAAAAATGTTTAATTTAAACATATATCAAATAAATAATAAAAACATCTAAAGAAATTAAATACTTTTTATGGCAGTATGCAATGCCCACATTCAATAAATATTAGTTATATCATCAATAGTAACTATATGTATATCATTTATTAATATATTGCTTCCCAATGTATTTTTGAATATATGTATTTATAAATTTCAAATAAATGTATAGTTAATTCATTTTTACAATTGTTTATATGACTTATCACTATTAATATCAAAGGTTTGACGGTATCTGTAAATATTGAAACAAATGGTTCTTAATAATAGAATGTTAATGAAGTTGGAATTTTAACATGCTCCCTGCTGCAATACTATTCTAGTCTTCCCAAATGAATCAGGTAGATTATTCATTATAAAATTGATTTTACTGCCCCAAAATAAACCTAATCTTGCATTATTTCTTTATTGTTTATATTTAGGCATTTTTTGACATAAATTTTTCAAAAAAATTCACAAGCACAAGTCGCATGATCAGATGAGTCATCATATGGTGAAATGAAAAGAAAACATGTGAAGATAATATCATATGAAGAAATCATATCATAGGTCATTTATTCCTCATCTTTCATTTCTTCGTGATCCCTTGCCTCCACGGCAAACTGTTTTAATTATCATTTTATCCATCGAAAAATGTTATTTACTGCGGCCCCAGTAGTTCCGATTCCAACACAGAAGGTGACATTGGAAGGTGCACGTGGCAACACTTCACACACACACACACACATATATATATATATATATATATATATATATATATATATATATATATATACATATATATATATATATATATATATACATATATATATATATATATATATACACACACACGTATATATACAAAACAATAGTTTTCTGCACTCGGTTGTGGCTCAAAAATCTTTTAGTTAATTGTGGTCTAAATATAATTTCAGCAAAATTTGTAAATTGAGAACAGGAATGTTTCTTGAGATTTAACCGTCAAAAGTGGTAAATAATAACTTATACATTAAGCAATACATACATTTTATAAAAGAAATATTTTTGTATCTCTAACATAAACGCTAACTAATTATCAACAGACAAAAAAGTATGTACAAAAAAAATTCAAAATCTGATAAAAAGTATTTTTATATAAATAGAAATGTCACACAATATCATGACATTATATATATACTCTGCCACACAATTCATTGGATTCTTGTTGCAACTACTATTTAAAAATTGGTGAAATGTTTTAAAACAATAATTAAAAAGAGTTAGAGATACAAAGAACATTTGTATATGAAACTTTACTCAGCCGCATACTACTTACGTGCGTGGCTCGTATTCTGGACTAACTTGACTGATTGTATCTCTGGATTTACTTCTCTGCTCAATTTGAGATTAATATCTTATCATAAGGTAATATTTATTCTTTATGTGTTAGTTGTAATTGAAATAATATTACATATTTATAATCTCAGATACCCAAGAATAAATAATGAGAGAACCACATTAATAAACAGGCAAAAAAATATTTCAAGTAGTAGTTAAAATAGAACATACTGTCTGGACGTACTGAATGTGCACAATTAAATGAAACTAGCAATCTTTGCTAATAGCCCACCTGAAGATGTTGTAATACAACGAAACCTAGGTCGTGATAAAGAACTTAAAGAAAGTAGAAATAATATTACATCACGTAGTTTCATTTAATTGTGAATAATGAATTTCTACAAAATTAACGCCAAATATATTCAGTACTGAATGTGAATAAATTATGCACATTGTTTTAGATTACAAATGTATGGTATTGCCCCATCACTGTTTACCCTGCCTAGGCGGAAGACAATGCTAAAATTATAGAAAGATAAAATTGTATTATGCAAATTTTAATTTTTAAATTAATAACTATATCGAAACTTGAAATTCAAATGTTAAACCTTTGAATTAAAATATCACTAATTGTTATCGCATATAGCATTACGACAATTTATATTAAAATACAATTTTCAAAAAACAATTTTGTTGAAAGAATTGCAACACAGTTAATCTGTAAATTTTTACAAATTCCACTTTAATATAAGATTAACAAACTTGCTGTTGGATAATTTGTTTAAAGAACATTAATATTCATGTAGAACGAAAGAAACAATTTAGTAAAAATTGCAATAAATGTGCTATCAATTATTAAGGTTTTTTAATACAAAAAGGTTCACGTGTTGACATTAAGCCACTTTCTACTTCTATACGAAATGAAACTTTATTTAACCTTACCTGCCAAAATATTCTACAACTGAACATTAAAATTCCGAATATCTTCAGCAGTTATTGGATACAACAACACGTCATATACTTTCATTGTTTTGGAACCTATCGCTATGACAATTATAATCTATTTTTACTTTCCTTTAAGTTTACTATTTTTACAAGTAAAACGCAAAATCATGATGATTTTATGTTACAATACAATGGAATAAAAATTTGTGTACAAAACATTACATACTTATGTATAGTTCACAGAATTCTTTGACGAATAGTATTTTTTATACATTAGACAACAGAAACAAAACAATACCTGCTTATTTTTATTAATCACACTTTGATTAAATAAGTATAAATATGTATGGCTAATGCTTGGCAAAGATATACCGCCCTGTTCTATTCCTAATTTCAGAACTTTGTAACACTGATATTTTGAATAATTTACATAAAATGTTATAAAAGTAGAAACAAATTGTTTTCTGTTGATTGGAATGCAACTTACAAGAGCGAGAATTCAAAAAAAGTCTTTGGCCACATTTTCCTGACATAATATATAATGATGTTGACTTGTCAGTTTTCTTGTCTACCTGTGTGAACAATTTCATTTACAGATAACTGAGTTCGCGTTTCAATCATATCACTATTCTTTATATCAGATAACGTCACACACTCAGAATCTCGGCTGTCGTAATCGCCGTTACTGTGATTACCGATTAAGGTACTGTTAGCAATAACGTTGGTGCCGCGTTGACGATTGGCATTATCAATGACATAATCATGTTGCCAAGCTTGCGTTTCTTCCACCTCTTTGCTGACAACGATGAAAAGTTCCTTATCTTTGCAGTCTAATTGCTCTTTTAAGTACGCAATCAAATCGCTACCCTAAAACAAGAATTTTTTTATTTTTTAATTATAATTTTTTTCATGTTTCGTAGATAAATCATATTTTTGTGTAACACTTTACCATAAAAATATGGAAATCCAGTTACATTTAAAAAAAAAATGGTAATTCTAAAAATATAGAGTGCAAACATATGAGGTTATAGTTTTTTAAATTAAGTTTTACAATACGAGACACTGAATTGTATCCTTATATTATTTATATATATATATATATATATATATGTATATATATATGTATATATGTATATATATGTATATATATGTATATATATGTGTATAAATATGTGTATAAATATGTGTATATATATGTATATATATGTATATATATATATATATATATATATATATATATATATATATGTATATATATATATATATATATATATATATATATATAATTTAACATATTCTGCTTAGTGAGAAACAATATATTCCAATTAAACGTGAATACTAAACTACTGTGCGATAAGGAATATTAAAGGTTCTATACATTTGTTCTTGTCTTTGCAAGTCAAATAGAATCTCTCTTCATCTTAACTCCAAAATAACCTCTTTTTATATTAGTTGATGTTAAAAGCTGGTAAACTAAAGTATTGAGCCAGCTCTAAAATAATTAATGAAATATCAAATAGTGCCTGAGAGACATAGTCATCGTCCATGCTTGAAATTGAGTTATTTAATTTTCTGAATGTGTTAATTGAATTCTACTTTCTCCCATAAGAGGTTTGTTGCAAATCTGAGAATTTCAGACATTTGACCAATAGGAGCATTTCTTAAAATCAGCTGTTAACAGAGTTACAGATCTACAGAGTTCGTACTGGTTTATTATCATTCGTCATAGTTGTATTGTTTATCAATTTATTAAAATGTTTTCATTGGAAATGCCCAAATTTCAGAAGTGTACAGTATGATGAAAAATATATTTAAATAATGTTTTTATTTATTAAAAAGTTTTTAAAATAAATGGTGTGCTAGTGACTCCTGTAGAACCAGGAAAAATTTTAAGAAAAAGTGGAAAGAAATTTCATACAAGGTCTGAGAGAATTATACGATGAAGTAAAAACAAGTCTTTTCTATTATTGTGATTGAAAAAATTTTACTTTCTTTGGAGACTACCAAAGACTTAATACAATCACAAAGCCCAATCTATACTAACGATCAAAGACTTCACTTACCACTTGGTTGGTAAACTGTTTTCAGCACTGTCGACTTGAATCAGGCATACCGACAAATCCCAGTTTTCGAAGCCAGACTGGGAAGAGAGAATTCGTAGTATGTCTCCAGATATAAAGAAACCTGACCAAACCTCTGCAGAAATTCATGATCTCTGCAGACTCAACTTTATCTTCTCTTTCTTTGACGCTCTCTTACTAACTTCAAGAACAAAGCCGAACACCATCAAGTCAACACTATGAAATAGTAATCCAACGACTTGAAGAAAATGGCATCACCATTGACACCAAGTATTCAAAGACACTATTAAGCCACCAGAAGAGAAGATCAAGGCCATTATCAACTTACTGAAGCCAAAATCATAGATGGACTTCAACATTTCCTCAGTATGATCAATTTCTGTTGAGGAAATATACCTAACACTACATCACTACGAAAACCGATAAATGCATACCTACAAAATACAAAGAAGAGATATAAAACATCAATCGTTTGGACCAACGAACAGACAGTTTGGAGAACGAACAGATTTGAGATTACAAAACAGTATTACTCGTACATCCGTCATACTATGCGTCCATTACTTTATTCACCGATACAAATACTTAACTGAGAAATGGCAACATCTCAGTTATTTCTCGAAAAAGTTTCCATCTACCATAGTCACCTAACAAAATGAAACAAAGAACAAGACAATTATTATTTATCTCTAAATTCAACACCACCATACGCAATCAGTGAGCAAGACAACACAGAGTGCAAGAAGACCAACAAAGTAACCTATCATTCAAGCCAGTTACCTTACCTAATACCGACTGAAAGTATGTTGCCAAACATCAACTCAGTACATCTGTTCATACATATCCAAAGTGTATCATCTTGCCACAGTCAATTCAATATAACCCGTCCTGGTAGGAAAATGGCTCGCAAGATAGCCATGAAAAACAAAACACATCACCATATTAGAAGTGCCATTTCAAGTTTGCCCGCTAATTGATCGATGTCATTGTGTACTAGAGGCCTATACTAAACAGGCACTACACTGGCCGGCAATTGATTCTTCATTACGATTATTGATTGAATTACAAGATGACAATAATAATACTGCTAAGGTTTGGATGTCCCATTACGCTGTCCATAGTATGTGAAGAACGTCATTTCTAAAGCCAACTATTCAATAATCTAACAAACTGTATGTGTGACAAATTATATGAGTTATCACCCGCAGTGCAATGAAATAATTTAATGATGGTACCTTTCACTAAGTGCTGCATCAACGCCATGCTTCAGTAGCCAAATATTATTGACACACGAACTACCTACCGTACTCCTCGGTTAACGAGTTGCTCTATGCATAGACACCGGAATAAGCTTATGGGTACACCTAAACTTTTAGTTTCGGGAGAATTCATAATTATGATTACAAATAAATAAAATGGGATTGACTTTTACTACGTACAACCATCATACAATGGCCGGTACAACGTACTAATGCGCAATAACAAAATATTTACTATCCAGCTACCAAATAAGACAAACCCTTGATCATCTAAAACCCGCCTACACGTTCAATGATTATAACCACCAATCATCATCACATACTCAACAGCAATCACTGTCAAACAAGCTACCTGTAGCAATTAGTTACCTACCGCTTCACGCCCCTCAGCACTCAAGATATAATATACAGGACATACAATTTGGTTCGGTTGGATGTACAAATGGTACATAGCGGCATCTACAGAGACCATACCACCAACGAGACAAGAAACAAATTCATACAGCGGCCGCACTAAACAGCCCGTAACACTCCAATTTGCTGTATGTGTGTCATCTGTCTTTATGCAGCCGCCTATACAATCCATCAAATCAACACATATTTAATACATTTCAGGCACACTATTCAACAATATCCTCTTAGATCAATGGTCGGACAAACTCTCTAGTTGGGGGGCGTATTTATAAATTCGCATGCATTCGCAGTGTGGTGTATATGTTAATATAAACATTTCATTTTACACTGTAAAGTATAATTGATAGCGAAGTTCCAAATGTTTTGTTTTCTGTGGTAAATCCTCATCTCATTCTTTCCTCGTTTACTGAACTTCTCTCTTTCTTTCAGTCGCATAGCTTATGTAAAAAAAAGTGTGTACTGTCAAATAAATTCATTCTAGGTCTTCTAGTCAAATCATAATTTTACTCAACCAAACTCACAATTCGCAGTACTCCTCTCAATATCAAGCACATAATTTATTTTGTCTATGATCAGCAAGACTACAGGATCAGATGGCACAAACACTCTAGCGAGACTAACAGCGTTCTGTTTACATTAACCGTTAAAAATTAATGTCCTCGGCACATTAACTGCCTGCAGCATGTTTTCTATAATGATATTTATTATGTCTATGGTAAAAAAACACTACACTATACTGCAATGGGCAGAGCAGTGAATGTGATAATGAGAAATACTAGATCGACAATATTTTTTAGGTTGAATTAAAAGTATGTCACCTGCTAATACCTAGAACCAGGAACTTTGTTTTAACATTGTGTTAAGAAAGTTTTATTTTAGCAAAATATTCAACAGCATGTTTCACTTACTCTGCCAATAAGTTGTGGGGCATCAAGCTTTGAATCTAAATTATAAAAGTTGCCTTGTATTTGTCTTATTGTGATCCAATGGCGACGTTTCAATGGCAACATCACAAACCCAATTTTATAATCAGATGGCACGTTTAGTATGAATCCACAGATATTTGATAAGTCTAAGCAACCGGGATCCCTGGAAATTTGATTGAGAATACATATTATATTTTGTTTCTGTATAACTTTTAATTAATAATAACTACAGCATAAATGTAACAAATTTTTAAACTACTCTACTTGGATAAAAACAAAAGAAAATAAAAATTTCATTGTAATTCCAATAGTTATAACTAATACATAGTTAGCTGTAAAAATTTCGTAACGTAACATAATTTCATAATATCCTTAATTTTACAACAAATTTGATTAAAATTCAATATGAAAGCAGTTTTTTTTATTAATTAAATGCATACATTTTTGTATGACAGTTTCTATGATTTTAAAACTGAAAGGATCAATTAGTGAAATATGAACAATGCATCTTATTTATTAATGTCCACTAACATTATTTGATGGTATAGTCAATTCAAATAAGGGAAAATTATCTTAAGGATAAAGATGAAAGCAAGCAGGAACCTATGGTAGAAACTTGAAGAAAAAATTACATGCAATCACATCTCAATTTTATTTATTCCTAAAGTGAGCAGATCAGATTCAAGGTGTCTTGTTTCAACGCTAAAATAAATAACTTTGCTCAAATAAACAACAATGCTAATAAACAACTTTGCTTCCCTTGGAACTTAGGGTTCTCATTGATAATTACCAAGGTATGCAGAAGTATTAACAAATACCGTGTGACCTTATATCTCTCTCTCACACTCTCTAACACAATTTCGATCTGTATGTAACGAACTTTTTGATCAACAATCCCAATAAATAATTGTAGATATTTAATTTTCTCTCAAAGTCTTTAATGTTACATCATGAATATATGTGTGTGCATAAATATATGGGTGTATACATATATAAATATATATGTATGTATATGTACATGTGTGTGCCCATGTATATGATGTGTACATGTATTTGATATGTAATATATACAATATTCACTTATAATTTTCAATGATTTTCTTTTAATCCCTCTAGTGCACGCTATGTCGATAAAATAATGTGTAATTCCGAAAGTATAGATTTTATCATAATGAAATTTTTTATGTAGATAGACAAGTAAAGTAGCTACAAAATAATAAAAACTTCTCTACCTTACTTACGTAGTGATTAGTGTAAAAAGTTATAAGAGACAAAAAAATTCCTCATTTTTCTAAGGAAAAAGGATCATATAGGAAATCTTTATAAAATGCAGTTTTTGTTATTACCGTTACCAAAGTATAAACAATAATTAAACATAAATGTAATAAAAAAATCGATTATGTTATTAAAAATCGATTATGTCATGAAATGAGCAAAAATTGTAGCGGCAAAAATAACTGTACGCCATAGATCCCTCTGATTCTTTTTCTTTCTTATGCATACATTGCGACAGCATGAACGTCGCTTATAAGCAACATGTGCACACGGGGAGTTAATGACTTTTAATAATCTAACTTATTAATACTTTTTAATAAAATATCTAGGATTGCTTTGTTTATGGAATCTGAAATTGCCACAAACCGAGATATACTATTATAACCAGTCAAATAGTGATTTAAATATATTGTCATTAAGTTTGTAGTCGAGCTTGAATAAATAAATGATTCCTTACGACATTTTTACAGAGGTGATTCGATCCATTGTTTTCAATAATAAAAAAAAATAAAACATTAAATATTTAAAAAATTAATATTTGTCACATGTCTTTATAAAAATATTTAAAAAGACATGTGACAAATAATGAAAATCAGGGGAGAAAGTGTCGTATCAACAATACGAATCATCAGCTGATCTTATTAATGATATTTAATTTAAAGAAAAAATAATTTTTTCTATGGTTTAAAGTTTTATTTTCCTATATTGCATCATATTTCGTAGTGATGTAATATAATTGTAAAATGATATCATTTTTAAAATATTTGGTACAAAAAACAAAGAATAAAAAATGTATCAGGTAAGCTATGTATGAATTTATAATAAAGTAGGTCGGTCCTCTACAATTAGCCTTATTGATATTTATTAGAAAACAATCATAGTTGCTGGAAATAAGATAAATGTGTGCAATTATACTCAAAAGTAAATACAAGTTTGTCTGTAGTATGTTAAGTAGTATTCATATTCATATTAGCGAACAGTGATGAAAATTATTCATATTCACATTCACAAATAATGTTTTTCGCCGTTCGAACATTTATAATATGTATATTTAATATTGGTTAAGGTATACACCATAAAGACTTATAAAATTTTGGTATATAAAGTAAGAAAAAGTTTAAAAAAACACCTACTTTCGCTTATCAAACCAAATAGCCTCACAACCCTTCTTCTGGAGAGCAGCCATGATAACGTTGATATCATAATTGCCCAGTCCCAGCATGGATTTGTGAGGATTAATCCAAACGTTGGGAGATAAGCTACTACATATGTAGTCAAGATCGGCTTTCGTATATGTGCCTCTCATCTGTAAAAATATAAAACAATAAAAAAATAAAATATAAAAAAATCTATATTAGTTTTACAGAAAATGTTGGACAAACTGTTACAGAATTTTGGTTTGAGCACGGCACGGTACTTGTTACTCCAACAGTAAAATATAAGTGTTGGTAAAGGCTTATAAAAAATGATAACAGGAAGTAGATAAAGAAATCAAATAAATTCATAAATAATTGTTATTTGGTAATAAAAATTAAACCTATCAAGTAAGAGTAAAACTCCCATTGTGAGGGCTCCGTATACCTTTAAACACTTATAAATATTTATAAGTGCTTAAATGTGTATAAATATTTATCCATTAAACTATTTACAAATATTAATTTTTCTCAACTACATATAGGCATAAATTATAGTGCACAAACCATATTTAAAAAATTATAACATCTAGAATCATCGCTATAGTTTTTCTACAACCTTTACGTGGAGTTCTAAAATCCCTAACTTTTCCATAACTTTACACTGAAGTGATTTCGGAAATAAGGGTATGGGACATACATTTTTTGCACTCCTATCACTATATTTCTAAAGATATCAAATTTAAAATAAGGAAAAAAACATTTTTGAGAACTTTGTAACTGGGCCTTTCCTCAAATTTCATGTTCCTATGCCAAACAGTTTCTAAGAAAAACAGCTGTGATGAACGGACGGACAGACACAAATGATTTACAAATGAGGGTTCAATGTGATTATGACAAATAAGGGTTCCTTTTTTATAATTTTTAACATTCTACACAAAAAAAATAACTTACTATTGTATAAATTAGTTGCATTATATTGAATGTTAATATTAAGCATTTAAAAACTACCAACTTTAACACAAAAATTAGATACAAGGTTTAAACACCATGTCACTATACCATCGGTTGCCCAATATAGACTGCTTTGAACAAGATTTTGTGGTCAATAAATTTGTAGCAAAATTAAAAAGAAAAGTTACTGATATTCATCCTACATTTAGTAATTATGAACTTACTTAAAGTTTTACTACGAAACATATTTAGGAATCAAGTTTCTTAATATTTTTTAAATAATTTATGGCAAATCGAATATAGAAAAATTATTCAAAGTAATATACATTTGATGGATTTGAAATATTTCATAGTTTTATGGGAGTCTGAAAGATATGCAAGAGAAGGGCACAAGATACCCTAACCATTTGCGTTATCAGCTGAATTAAAAACTGGCAATATCACTCAGTGGGCAATGTATCACCTCGTTGATTTGGATGGGGTTAATGGTTTTTCCAGTTTTAATCTGTGCTTGAAAGTTTGCCAATGCTTGAAAGTTTTTCAGTTTTTATTTCCCAAAGAAGATTCTTTTTTTCTAAAATTTTTACACAACACAAATCGTATTGAATGTGTTAGTGGTGCATAATAACTCAATAATAAAGTTTATTTGAAAATAACATACGAAAAAGAGAAAAGGTACTTTCTCATTTTTTATCTTCCTTTGTCATACCTAATGGAAGTTCATAAGAATTAATAAAATTTAAAACCAGACCATGGATTCCTATTTGCTCACGGGTGAGCAGCCTCTCACTGGAATCTTATCTCATATTCTGCCAATTGTTATGTTTAAAATATAAATTAAAATATGTTCAAAATTCAAAATCCGTCAGAAAATTTCTGAGATAGAGCTTTAGATAGTTTGACCAAGGAAGACATCTCTTAAAAGAATTATTGCTTTTCGTTATATTTGTTTTTTATAATGCTTTTTATATACTATAATATAAAATGTTCTAATGCTATATAAATAAAATTGTGAGTATTGCATGCACGTATTCAAGGCAATATCTTAGGAGTCACTCGACCTATATTCACATATAGCTTCCAATCATTCATTAAATTGGTTAAGAGAATACATATCTATATCTTAATGGACATGAGGTATATTATGTGTTATTTTAATAAATCAACGTAGAGTGACATACGATTAATGGTTCGATTTCTTATAGTTAATAGGAGACGGAAATTGAATTTAATAGTTACAGGTAAAGGGGAAGCACTGAAAGTTCTTAGAACTTGACTATTTGTAATAATGGTAATCAAAAGTTTAATTCAAATTTTGGAAGTCTAACTCTTTGATAATCCATGAGATAGTTTGATAATCCATGAGATTGTTTAGATATGTTTGTTTGAATATGTACATCACGTCGAGATGAATTTAACAGAAGAAAATTTTCATTCGAAGATTTTTTAAGATATACATTGTGGATCTTTTGATAATACAGGTATCATATGCAAATCACATTTATATAAAAATGAGTATGCAATCTTTAATTAGTCAACTATTACAAAAAGGCCATAGCTCTTTTTTAAATATCCACTGCAGATTTAAATTTGGTAACGAGTTAAAATATCTAAAATTAGCTCTTTTCTTTGCAGAAAATAAATATTCTTTTGCAGAAAATAAATATTGAAATAAATACATCTAAATTCTATTTTATATAGATAAATGAAATTAAACAACTTTTATATGAATTTTTTGTAAGGATATTAGTCAAAAAAAAATACTGTTACTCAAGGTGATCAACCAAATAAATTAATTATAGCCCTTAGGGGCAAGCAATTGAGTCATACGTTGGAATTACGTATAAGACTTTTACAAGGTTTTAGTTGAGGTAATCCATGTCATTACTCATTTATGAAAATATTATGCCTAATGATATATTGAATATGCATTACATATCCATATTATTGAAGATGAGTAAAATCAACGAAGTTATGAATCAATAATTGTTAAATATATTCAATATTTATTACCTGAAAGAGATTATTTAAGGCATGCAAAGCACACAGTTCTTTAACTTGTTTCTCATGGTAAATGGGCTGTTTTGAATTCATGATTTGTCATATATTATAACCATCTTATAAAGTCGAATCAAACTAATAATGAAAGTTTAAACTTTTTGTCCTCATAATTTTATTCACACTAGTCTAATGGAAAAGTTAATTGAAACTAAAGTATTACAAGAAATGTAAAGTACGGTTTCAAAAAATTATGAAAACATAGAATTTGACACAAATATGACGTTTATTAGGTATTATGTTGGTATGACATACAAAATTATCTCGTGATTAGTATTATCTGTTTAAGGCATCTTACCGACTCGCCAGTATTTTTGTTTTGGTTACTTTCTTGTTATAAGAATATAAGTATATACATGTATCTTAAGTTCTATTCTTTTCAAATAAAAAACAAACTTAACATAACAAGGATAATTTGATTATTTCTTTTATACATTTGATTTTGTGTCTGTAATGAGAAATTATTATTTTTGGTTCAAATAATATGTATAATAGATACCATTTGCTTTTACAAATCAAATAAAGATATAACGAAATTCTATCATATGATAGTTTAAGTAATTATATATATATATATATATATATATATATATATATATATATATATATAAAAAAGTAGTATCGTATACATTAAATAAAATAACATGTAATCATTTCGGCTTACTGAATTTATTTATAATTTCAATTTTTTTGGTAGCCAAATTTATTTTTCACTGAACCGTTAAATATTTACATTTAGATGAAGTAAATAATTATATATATTCAACTCTTTATAAGCTTAGGTGTTATAAAATTAATAGATTCTTTATAGTTTTATGAAAGCCATAATCATAGGCCAATAAACTAAGCAACAAAAAGTTAAATATCAATTCAATATCATAGATTTTTTTACATTTTGCTTTATTTATTCTATAAAAGTAAACTTCCATTTGATTTTTTGCTTATTAGTTTATTTTTCTTATCAAGCAACAGTGACAAATATTTGGAGTGTGATCTAATCAGTGTTGTCTACCATCAATTCTAAACTTGACACTGGCAAAACTTCTCTCTGGAGAGAATATTCGCCACAGAATAAAAGAAAGAAGTAAAGTAATCTATGTTCTGTGTTCAATATCATAAAGAACAAATTTAATTAAGTTAGGCTGTAAACTGTATTATCTTTCTTTATAAAGTTACTACAAATTGTTTATGTATGAGGATTAAGTGTTATTTCACTTAATATTTCGGCTTATATTTATGACACAGTTCGGTTGGTGTGAAGGTTTCATTCAATAAACTAAATTAAATTGCTCGAGAACGAATCGATGGCACGGGAAAACAAGCAATGACTAGCCACGAATATGGAAACTAATAACGAAACAGTTGAACCGCAGAGTTTTTCTCCACTCACAGTTCAGGACGTGGACATTGATTTTTTACCAGTTGTATATGAAATTATACGGAGGTAAGCAAGCAACTTCTACTATTTATCGTTGTCATTACTTATCTGTCACTTGTCAAAACAATGTCACCATTATAAGTATTACGTGTAATATTACATTAATTTAAGCAACAAATAATTTGTTATTCTATTCCCAGTGTCGAACGTGACGTACACGATAATTCTGCTAAAGCCCGTGAATCTCAAGATTGCAGTCAAAAAGTTTTAGAATTGCAAAAAAAATTGGATACGGCTAGATCTCAGGTGATTATGTCATTTTCAAGCTGTGAAAAATTGTATCTTAGATCATTGTAATTATATAGAAAACAAATTATTATGATAAGGTATGGCTATTTGTGTAAAGCGCTTAAAGTGGGTTTTTACTTTTATTTAATTTAAATAATTTTTTTAGCTCAACCTCTATTATCATTTTTATTATGTCTAAACGTTTCTTTAAAAATCGTTCCAATATGTATTCTTAATTTGAAAAACAAAATTTTAAATTTAGATCGAATTTTTCATTTTTCATTGTTTTTCTCTAAAAAGTAATAACTTTTCAATACCTCAGCAAGGTTTACTTATTCATCATGCTTATTAATAATTTATATTAATTACTAATATTTCACCCTATTTAAATAAATAACAATTGTTACACAGAGTACGTTCCACCAGCCGCTCGCGCCCACCACCGCGATCGTACCTATTCCACTAGATTGTCAACGTTGTAACTGTCAGTCCAAGTGAAACAAGATAGGAACAATGCTATTCGTAACTATGAGTAAATGGCGGGTATTGGACGAAAATAAAGAGATTATATTTTTTACTATATTAGGGATTATATTTATTACGTTAAATAATCATTTAGACTTACAGTAAACATAAAAGTCCAATTTAATTTCTATGTATTAATAATTTGACAATAATTTAGACTTACAGTAACTGTAAAAGCGTAATTTAATTTCTATAAAAGTTTGATTATTGTACGTCTTGCGTCTTTTGGAGTCACCTTTATTTCTATAATTTATGAATCACTTTATGCAGTTTTGAGATGTACCTACATCTCAAAACTGCATAAAGTGATTCTTTCCGTCACTATGTTTAATCTTCAATGATTATCTTCAAAATTTATTTACGTAAATTTCATGTATCAATGTGTCAAAGTCAAATTGATAGATAAACGATCACAAAGACCCACCTCGATATGTGGGTCGTCGCGGTCGTGAACAATGACGGCATCAATGACATTTTGATCATGACGGCAACGACCGCGATCGCCAAGTGGAACGATGCAGTAAGCGTTTTGAGCGTTATAATCGCCTAGTGGAACGCACTCATAATAAGTTTAATAGCTTATGTCCATAGAATTATTTTTAATAGGTACTTAAAATAATTTTTAATTTTCGCTGTAACCTATTACTGTGTATACTACAAAGTTATTACATCTTCTCTTCCTTTCCAATATTTATCAAAGGAATCAATTGAAGTGTATAGTTTTAAGGAATTCACTACATAATATCGATTTTCTTAATTATTATTTCCTTGTTTCAGATTATTCGCTTACCGGGTATAGACTTCAATAAGCAAGACCAATTAAAACAATTTGAGATATTAAGAACACAACTTCGTCTCAAAAGAGAACTTCTACAAAAATATCGTAACATGTGTTCATTTGATACTCCCTTTAAATAAAGAACATTTTATTCAACTTGGTGTAACTTTCCAGAGTAACTTATTAAAATGCCACTCCGAGCTCTATTACGTTATTTAATTAATAACGAACGACTAGTACAAAGGATTTCAGAATCCTATCCTATAAGACGGGCAGCACAACTAACAATAAAGTATTTTTATGAAGGACGTGAAAAGATTGCTGATGTTAGCCCAGGATTATTAGCTAAAATTAGGAATATACTAATTACATTTAGGAAAGAATTAAAAGATGGTATTGAAGATGCAAAAAAACAAATTAAAAAGTGATGCAGTAATCATTTCAGAAGTGTAACAAATAACAATAAATTTTACATATAAATATCTGATGTAATTTTTAATTCAGTTACCTGATACTAAATCTCCTTTTGACCATTTGGGTATTTGACTAAATTTTTTTTATTTCATTAATCATAATTTCAAAGTACAAGCTGGTGAAGAGTGAAAATTTTTTTAATAATCTTAAAAATTGACCCGAATTATAAAAGTTTAAATTTAATATTTAGACAAGGACGGGAATACTGTGTTGTGAGGTCATTTTTAATATTGCACATTATATTCTACAAGAGGGAAAGAGACAGGGTTATACCCAACCCTATCTTCAAATTTAGAAGCCTATAACCGACTTATTTTTCAATCAATTCTTGTTTTTTTTTCAACACTGGTTTTTAATTAATTTATATTTCATAATATTGTAAATCAGTACCAGTATCAAAATTTAAAATGAGTCAACTACCGTATTTTCTAGTTTAGCAATTTGTTATAACTATACTGAAACTCTAGGCTTAGAGAATAAAGAGATATCCTATCCTAAATATAATTACTATTCAGATGCAAAATTGAAAGAGTATAGCATGAAGTAAAGCTTGCACAGTTTAAATTTTCATATCTGTGTTTTTCGGTATTAGCATTGTCCAGTAGATTTTGGTTATAATTAAATATAAGGATGTTTGGTGTCAATACGCTTCAAAAGTAATGAAGGAATCTTCATAAATATCTTCTACGAAAAATATTCTTTTACACATACACATGATTTTCCTCTACATATTAATAAGTTTAAAAGACGTTACGCTTATTGCCTTTACTGTGGATGAATTAATAGTACCACTAATGCTAGAATTTGATACAACACTTATGTACTGGGCAACAATACAAAATGAGCTTTACAAAATTCAAATTTTTTTTTTCGTCAATACTTTGGATATTTTACCAATCACTTAAGCAATACTTAAGTGATTGGTAAAATATCCAAATTTCTAAAGACGGGCCAAGAACATTACTATCAGTATTATAGCATTTGTTCTATAGTATGGGTGCAAAAATTAACTATAAGATTTAATAAAATACACTCATTACTCGAGTAAAACCAATAGCTCTCAAAGTCGAGTTATTTCTCCCCAACTTTGTGTTTTCAAGGATACATATAATATTTGATATCATAATTTTCTTCGTTGTTATAACAAGATAACACGAGATATTGTTTATGTATAAATACAAAAAAATAATACCAACACATTGTAATAATAAATGTTTTATTGAGAAAATATGAATTCAAAAGATGAATAGAAAAATTATAAATATATAATTTGAGAATGTAAGTAAAACCGGTTTTTATATATAAACATTTGCCTATTGTGATATATAAAAACCTATTATATGTCATTAAACATAAATTTAAGATTGAAGTCTACCTCAGTGAACATTTCTAATATAAATTAAGTTTTATGAGTAATATATTATTTGGAAGTTACAACAGTAACACGAGTCTTCCCTCTTCCACTTATGACGAGTATATCATCGTATTAAGACAGATAGACAGAGATATAAAATATAATTGACTTTAAAAGAAATAAGTTTACCAAAGACTCTTAATCAGGAAAAGACTAAATTTTTCAAAACAAAACAGATTTTTAGTGCTAAATTATAAATGATAATGACAAATTAAATTTATTTTTCCTAATGTACAATTATAACTGGTAAAATATTAGATCACAAAATGTCAAGCCAATGCAGATGTTCATATTTTAATTGGTACACTGATCATCAGGCGTTGATCATATTAAATACTAGCAGCATCATTAAATCTATTGATTGCTTCAAATGATATGTGAAATTTAAACTGTTAATTTCATTTCAAGATATTATTAAAAATAAAATCAACATTTTACGAGACAAACTTGTCATATCTTATATTATTATAAATATTTTCTAGACCCAAAGAAAATATATATTTTTTCCAAAAATTTAAATAAGTCTCATTAAAATGTACATCAAATACATAGTTGGAAAAATATAAATAGACGTAACAATTTGCTTATTTATTATAGCCTCTTTTTATATTTAAATCGGAAATAATTTTAAGTCGGAATGTCATTAAACAGTTATTTATTGCTATTTTGCTATATTATTGCTATTAAACGGTTTTTTATAATTGACTTTGACTTCACTCATTTTAGAAGTCATAATTACCAATGTTCCATAAGTTAAGTTTAAGATCTTAACTGCAATTTTTAAAACAATATTGCACATTTCATGTCTTGAATAATATATATCTTAATGGTGGACAATTACTAGCAGGAAATTATTGAAAATAATAATAGGTTTCAAACAATAATATTATGAGTTAGCTTTCGACATACTTAATTATCTAGTCTGTATATTATAATCTTCAGACTGTAATATTCAATAGAAAATTGTAACACAAACTAAACAAACAAAACTAAAACATTTTAAAATGAACCATTGAAAAACTTTATCATTAAAGTTACCTTACTTCATGAATTTGCAGAATGACTGACAATTATCAAAATATAATAAAAGTGACTAATGAACTTTTAAGTAATGATTTATTGAATTATTATTCAACAAAATTAAACCCATAGTTTTGCTACAAGTTCTATATATAATTACACACCGCAATTACATTATGCTAGTACAAATAGAGATTAGTGCTTCTAAAACATTGCACATGATATATTTACAGTTCTATTATGCTCAGAAACATAATTTGTATGTTTTATTCTGTTTGAAATTCAAAATTTTTATAACATATGGTATATATTCATTTATAACATTTTATCTTAGATTATAAGTGACTGCACATTCAGATTTATCGCCCATAGACCAAAAATGTATAACATATTATGGTCACAAAATATAATTAATACAAACATTAATAATAAACAAAGTACATATTCGATATCAGTTTAACGATACGGTTGTATATAAAAGACGATAGAAGATTTATCTATACACATTTAAGTCCTATTTGCATTGAAGCTTTATGAAATTTTTGGTGTCGATCGTTATGGAAAAGAAAAAACATAGGAGGTAATATTTTTTTGCTTTATAAAATATTATATAAATTCATAACACTTCAAGGGACCATTCGGTTAAATAATACGAAAATTTAATAAATTATTTCTTTGTCTACGAATTATTAAGATTTATCAATTGGGCAATCATTCTAACATTACATATTTTTAAATACAAACAAAAAAAGTCTTAGGCGTTATAACTTCAGTGCCGCAAATGGAAAATGATCTTGAAAAGTGAACTAAAATAAAATAGTGACTGTCAAACCATTTAAAAAAAAATTACGAGAAACACAGTAACAAAGCTACAAAATTATTTAATAAATCGTTGTTAACGAAACTGACTAATTATTAAGTATTTGTCTATTGAATGTGATTAAAATATATAGTCTCAAATAGTATATGGCTACAAACAACCATTTCAGTGATAAAAAAAAATTTAGGTAACTATGATAAATACCTTTGACCAATTTTGATGGAAACCAGTCTTTTTTTTTAATAACTTATATTTCAAACACACACTTTCAATACCGCTTAAATTAATGATTTAACGAGTTTCCTTTTTCTTTTTATATCTACGGAAATCTCTAAGTAGTAGAGTATGTTCCTTACATATTTAAGTAGCAAAATTAAACTTTAAAACTATTTCAAACAAAATGGTATGAAAAACGAAAACTTGAAAAAGACAAATCAGTTTAGACAAGGTGTTTCTAGCGATCTACTAAAGACATATTTACTTCATGTTTACTTACAACAATATTTAGAACAATTTACAAGTGTAGAAACAATAATTTTGGAATAGCCTATGCTTCAAATTTAAAATTGGTATAACATTTAGTCAGTTTTTTTTTCTTTCTTTGGTGTTCTTTCTATTTAATTTAACGGAATTAATCAGAACATTATGTACGGAGAGAAAAACTTACTCGATAAATTTAACTTTCGTTACGTCTGAGAATGACATTCATTAAATAATATGTACTCGTGTAGACAACAAATTTAAATTTAATAAAAATATTTTAGTTTAATACTATAACTACTATTCATTCTCTGTACATATGAATTACTGATATCAGAAAATTTAAAAGCCGTTTAATCGGCATTTTCTCTTAACAGAATTATAAAAAGTTTTATGTAACAACAAGAAATCCCGGCTTCTGTTACCATAAACAAACTATGTCTTAAAACACAAAGTTTTAATTGTCATAATTGCAAAATGGAAAAAATCTACAGAGTATATTCACTGTACGGCAGGACATGGTGCCTGATCAATAACCGTCTTTGCTGCACCTGGAGCAGTGCTTGAGGTCGCCGAGTCGGGGCGTTTGCCCCTCGATCGACGTGGCCCCCTATGCCCACTCCCATCTGTCCGCTTATCGGCCTGCATTTCAAATGGAGAATCGACAGTTGTGACATCTGATGCCTGCAGAGAAGATTCCAGCATTCAATTTTTAATTACATTATTTATTCATTTAAAAACTTTGGTATAGATATACAGATTGGCTCAGTGTGGTGTAAATTATTTGACGGCTTGAGGGCCCAATATCAGGCTCGAACATAAATTTTCGCTGATGGCCCAAGGGCCTGATATCGGATCAGAAATTCAAGTTCACACCTGCCAAATTGTCCAACAAAACAATTAACATTTTTTTTTGCGCAATGTTAGATATATGTACATATGATTTCAATAATCTATTTTTACCCAATGGTAAAAATAAATTGTTGAAATCACTTGTCAGTCATTTTTGAATTGCGTATTTGTTTCGTAAACTGTCCATAGTAAATGAAACAATAAGTGCGCTAAAGTTTATGCAATATACAGTATCGGTAATTATCACTAAACAGCACTCACTTCAATCCGTAATCATGCATCATGGAAGATTGAAATACACATATTTTTTTAAAAATTGACACTACTTTTTTCTATAACATGGTAGTTGACTCATTCTAAATTTTGATATTTTTCATACAATATTATATAAGTTAATTAACAACCAGTCTTGAAAAAAATTCAAAAATTGATTGAAAAATAAGCCAGTTATAGGCTTCTAAATTTGAAGATACGGATAGGATTGGATATACCTCTGTCTCTTTTCCTCTTGTAGAATATAATGTGCAATATTAAAAATGACCTCACAACACAGTATTCCCTTCCTTGTCTAAAAATTAAGTTTAAACTTTTATAACTCGGTCAATTTTTAAGATTATTAAAATTTTTTTTCACTCTTCATCAGCTTGTACCTTGAAATTGTGATTAATGAAATAAAAAAAATTTAGTCGAATACCCAATTTAAAAAATATCATGTCACTAACATAGAAATGCATCAAACTATATTTTTTATTTTGATAAACAAGTAATATTGCAATATTGGATAAATACTTTTCTTACCGATGGTAAATTTGACTTTTCTAACTATTCCTTTCATTTGCAAGGTCAATTTCAAATAAAGTGATTGCCATTTGAAAATCTTTAATATCCATAATTCGCCTAAATATCTAAAATAAAAATACTATCATAGATTTTTAACACAAACTTGTTTGAATACCTATTAATACAATATTTTTTCATTTGTTATTTAAATGAATTATTATTTGCGAATAACTATGAATTATTATTTTCTAATTTTAATTATGATTTAAAAATAAATCTACATGGCTCATTTAGTTTTTTAATATGGCAACAAGTCACAAATGTTTACAACCAATCAGAATGTTTCAAGCTTTTTGAGGGGATAGTTATTATTACGGAATGACAGTTGATTTGTGCTATTGTACACTATGCATCAGTGGCTTGTGTTAATTATTTGTAATATGCTTTTGAGTGAGTGGAATTAGTGAATACATTGTTTTTTTTGTGCGAGCAAATATTTGACCATGGTTTTAGTTTATGCCGAATGCAATTATAATACTGGAGAAGCACTTATTTGAACACTGTGTGGGACCAAAATGGTACGTAAAACTGAAGTAAGTACAATACATTTCAAAACAAAATAATTTGAATTTTAATTATTGTGTATGTGTGCATAAAATAATTTTTAAAAACGTATGTCACGAAACATCAACAACATACTTAGTAAGTGAATAAACGATAAAAGGAAGCAAATTAACCGAATTAAGCACACAACTTTTTTTCAAATGTCTTAGGCGCCTAAAACAGCTTCCTTTTTTTTTCTTCAACAACAATTAAACGTTAAATAACAAAACCGAGTTTATCATACTCACCAAAGGAAGAGTTCCCTGTACGTTGCTTTTGTTTTGCTGCTGAGCGGTCACCGTAAGGTGTTGCGGCGAGTTATGCATGTTGTGCGCCCGTCCATTGTGTGCTTTGCTGGGCTTGGTGCGTGGTGGCTGACTCACGTTTGCTGAGGGTATTATCCGCAACACATTGCCTACTGCTTTGGTTCGACCTTCACGGAATACCTAAGATAAATTTATATAAAATAAATATATAGTTATGAATGGAAAAAATTATTAAAGAAATATAAAACAATAATTAATAATAATTAAAGAGTACAGCCACACTTTCTCAAGAATCACAAGCCTTTGCATATGTTTTTTGTAAGGTGTAATAAAAATAATAGACTATTTGACTTTAATTTTTAAATTGTTCTATTTTGTATTATAAGCACACTACATTTATATTTCTAGGATATCTGCCGTATTTTTTACATAAATCACTTAAAGTTTGAATTTGAACTCGCGCTAAAAACGCAATTTCTGTAATGGCGGCTAATGTGACATCACACAAATGTAAACAAACAGTCCTGCTCGCTGAAGAAGATTATTATTTATTTTCATATTAAAATGGTGTATAAATAGTACTTAGTGACACAATGTACAAATATGTCTATAAAAAGTCTACACAAAGTGTTTGTTTCAGTGCCAACAAATCTTATAAGACAAAAAAAGTGGATGCAATTAGCCCAAAGAGATCCAAACAGCATTGTAGCTCACTCAAATGTTTTTATGTATGAAGATCATTTCGATATAAGTAATATTTGTGTTTTAAACATTATTATCGATATCAATGCCTATAAACCAAAAAAATAAGAATATTAAATTTTGGTATGAATGCGTTTTAGTACCAATGATATTTTGACATTTGTCAGTGTTTGTCTAAATTTACATTTTTGATATGATTTGAAAGAATATACATTAAAAACGATATGTTTAAAAAAGTTCTATAGCAGATGATTATTTATTATACAAAAATCAATTTAAAAAATTTCATACCTGATGACTTTTGTTTGCGATGGAATATGTTTTAACCTTTTTTTCCCGTTAGTTCACTTTATCTTTTATCGCTAAGCACTTATTATACAAGTAAAAATATAATTTCTTACAAATTGTTAAGTATTTACAATATAAATATAGTCAATTTAATTATCCAACTCGAATATTTACTTAATCTGTCAATTTTAAAAATAACATCTTGTTTATCCAACAACATTGAGGAAAAGTCTATTCGTCTATGATTTATGTTTGGAATAAAATTATAATGCTGATATATACATTAGCATATAATACATATGCTATGGAAATTAAATAACTTTTTTATACATTAGTTATGGCCGGAAGTTATTTTAATTAAATATATCATTTGTAATATATTTCTTTTTATATAATATAATACGTAATGAATTCATATTATAAAAAAAATTATATTAAATGCAAAAGGGGATAGTTATAAATTTAAAAAAAAAGATAAAGACCATAATTTAAAGATTTAAAAACTTGTTTGTAATGTCACCTGAGTTTTAACCAATACCAGGGTGTTTGCGACGCTGATTACATTTTAAAAAAAGTATTGCGATTTCTTTACGTTTTTTTTATATAATATAAACTTATTCTTCTGAAAATTAAAAGCAATATGCTTATTTACGTTATAATCTAACAGGATGACCCCGAATTGTGGTATATTTTCGATGTTGTCAAATAGACTATTGTTTAAACTGTAATACTAATAATAATAAATTTCCATCTAAAACTTGGGTTAACATTTTTGGATAATTATGTACTACTTTTACTCCTTATATCGGTTGAAAGTTTCAAACAGAAAAGGTGGTTACCTAAGCTTGTGCAGCTTAGATGTAAGCACCACTAACGGCTCGTTTTCAGCCAACATTTCCGTAATTTTAGGTTTTTGTATATACTTAAAGGAAATTTTTATATTGCCATATTGTTTCTATATCAGAATATGATATAGAAACAATATGGCAATATAAAAATTAGCATAAAACTAACAAAAGGTATAAATTTCTCATTTCATTAAGTAGGGTTATAAATATGTTAAAGTATAAAACGTTTAAGACAATCTAATATTGTCCTTTTGTTCATCCATTAAATTTTCAACCAACTTGGGACATATACATATATAGTATGCTTAAAAAGAAATTAACTCAAAGATTGATTTCTGAAGTAGCTATTTTCTTAGTGCAGAATGTAATATTGAATACGACCAAGCTGCATAGAGATAATTCTGTCATATCTTGCTGAAAAGAACGGTGAAAACATTTTGTTAAATTATGCAGGACGAAAATTTTTTTAAAAAGCATTTGTCTGCTTGAGTGTTAAATACGTAATAGTCAAACTGATTTATGAAACAGACAAAAACATATGTCCCATTCTAAATCTTGGTTTTATAGAAAATAATTAAATTTTGAATTTGAATTAACTCCGTAACCGACTGACATTTTTGAGAAGTGTTTTCCACTCTGCTCTTAAGGACAATGAAGAAAATTACCACTTTGTCATATTCAACTTTACATTCTGTATCACATACATCTTTACATCCAGTATCCTGTAATACTTCCGCTGAAATGGAGTAAACAGAGATGAGACAAATAATAATTTGTCATTTGCTTTATGTTTATGTTTCAATAAAGCAAATGACAAATTATTATTTTTTGATTATTTGTTTTATATTATTTGTTTTATAATAACAAATTAATGACTACTGCAAATTAATTTACCATTCTTTGTCCCGGCCTTAAGTACTCCGGATGCTTGATGAATCTGAATCTAACAAGGGCCTTGTCGCCAGTACGTAGACAGTCCTGTGACATACTTAGAATTGAGGCCGTCTGTCTGATACTTCCACAATGTACTGTAAGGAAAAAAATTTACCAACAATAGTAATAAAGCTTGTAGGCACATATTGGTACGCAGGTCATTAGCTAAATATATCTTGTATCTTGTCGTTCATCACTAAAATATTATAGTTTTTCTGTTACTATTAAAACACTTGTTCCAACCAATTCTCAAAACATTCTTCCCATTGTTTACATAATGATCATGTCAAGACGCAAATAATTTTAGAAAAAATTTTAAATTCACACGAAGGTTTACGGTTAAAAATGACCCCACCGCGAACAAGACTAAGTATATTGTCAACAAGCAATATATTTATGAAGGGGTTTACTCATCAACATATATTTTCATGTAGAATTACCCAAAATTAAAATAAAATAAAAAGTTCTTAATCGAGTTCTCACTTCATTTACATATTTGTTGTAACGTTCCTACATACTTAGATGAAAATTGAGTACTAATTACTTCGTCATCATTAATGTTGTTTTTACAATAATTGGTTATAAACATTTTTATGCGAATATGAAGTGTTAAAATATTATATTTTGTAAATGTCTGTAAAATTGACAATAAAATAATAGATTAATATTTTTTTTATGGCGACACTGAAATTACATATACCAAAACAGCAAGGAGAAATGATTGAATTGTCTGTTATGCAAGTTTAAAAATAGATACCACATCCATTGCACGTATAAATGATATAAATGATTGCACGCCCAATATGGTTACGTTTTACAAGACACAAAATCACATATCTATATATGGAGGATTTATGACACATATAAACAAACCGTCAAAACATTTCATTACTTTTATCACATGTTTTATATAGATTTCAGATGATGTTGTGCTGTGTCATTCCTGTTGTAGTTAGTTTGGAATACACTATGTGGGACGCAATCATAAGTCAAGAGGAAAAATATACTGTAGGGTTTCCTTTAGTCAATAATGTTCCAATAAAAGGATGAATTCAAAGTAGACATTTTACAAAATAAGTATATTTTGTGTATATTTTAACAGATACTTAAATAACAAGATTTGAAGCAATAAAACAATATTATTGCAATTGTTTAGTTGGTTGAAGGACAGTACTGTTCTACCCATGTTATAACCAGGTATTTGGACTGGGCAAAATGCGATACTTTTATAAAATGAAGTTACTTAAAAGAGGATGATTGAAACATGTTTGACTTGTCTTTCTTTACTTATTTCCCAATATTAGACGGCCTCATTGGAACAGTAGATATGAGCTTACAGCATCAGGTATTGGCATTTTCACATTTGCTTAAATATGACAGTAATCTAGATGTATCTTCTAAATACCTCCCCCTTCTAAAACCGAACCCAATATCCTATGTTTCCTTAAAAGTTTATGTTTTGTACTTTAAATATAAGAGATAAAACAAATATAATTTACAGCTGAGTTTTTTAAAAGGGAAATGCTATGTTCTAGAGCACTTTTCCAACAGACTATAGTGTCGGTATTGAAGTTGGTTCGGTTAGTGTGAAACGGCGATATTATTATCCTCATTCAGATGTCATGTCGACTAATGTGAAAATATCCTATCCGAGTTTAATTCTCGGATCGGTCTGGTATTTCTAATAATTAATACATACCAACATTTATACCAGGTTTGGATAATTGTGTGTCGTATGGTTGCTTAACCTACTTATTTATGCCTGAGTGATTATTGGTGACAGTTTATTAACAGTTAAGCTTTAAGGTTTTAGGTAATTCTGGTAAAGTTATTGATGAAAAATCTTGATGATTCTGAGTTCAGAGAATAATATGTAATGATTGTAAATTATTTCACTTGTGTCCGCACTGGCGCCTAAGCTTCTATATAAAGTGTTCATTCTCCTTTGACATTATATCAAACACCAAGACTTACTGAGTTATCTATATATAATTTTTTGTTTTCTTTCTTTTTCATTCAGTATTATTGACTGATAGTTAATATACAAAAAACAACTACAATATTAATTAATACGAGTACAAAACTGTGACAGTGCATTTATGAAAAAATAGGGTATTTGACTATATTTTTTTATTACTAGAATAGAATAAACAATACGAGTACAAAACTGTGACAGTACATTTATGAATAAATAGGGTATTTGACTATATTTTTTTATTACTAGAATAGAATAAGTAATAACATTAAAAACGGTTAAATAAATATATTGTACCTAGGACTTTTCATTACAAAGTTACAACAACTTAAAAACTAATAAACTACGATTTGTGTGAAAACGTCCCATATAAAACATCACTGGCTTATGACGTCACTGGCCAGTTATTTAGCATTAATTATAAGGGAGTTTATTATATATTTCTTTTAAGTTATATATTGCATATAATTATTTTCTCATTTTTTAGTGTGGAAAATAAATTCATAATAACTCTTTCAATTTAATGAATAAAAAATTTACACTTTTTCCTATTTAGAAATTTCGATTAATTGTTTGTTATATGAATTATTTTTTTTAACCTACTCTGCAGTTTTAAAACATTTTTCCAAAAAATATGGACCTCAGTCAAATACCCTTATAATTGATTTATTTAAAATTATATTAAACTACTGCCTGCTCAACAAATAGCGGCTTATATAATTCTGTGCCTTAATAATGTGAACTGTGCCTTATATAATGCAATAATATAAGAATATTGATTATATTTTACTTTAAAAAAAAAGGAAAATTTGACCAAAAATTACCCATCGCTTGGTAGCGAGACGAAATAGTAGTCGGATGATGAAGAACTAAAATTTCACCCTCAAATTGCCAGCACGCTTGCGGATTGAGAGCTGGCGAAACCATAACCATACCCTTGCGTATCTGAGATCTTTTAATCTGAAAAGTAAAAAATATTTTGTATTAGCATAAGTTTCAAGAACCATTTCAATATTATCACTCAAAATTGGATCCTCTATAATTGAAAAAATTATATATTGTACTTAGTTTTGGAAGCTAGATGACCTCTCCAAAACAGAAAAAAAACCATGATTTTATTATGTAGGTGAACATGTACATGTCATAAAATAGTTCGTTAATGATGTTGAATTCTGATAGACTGGTACCAAAATAAATTAACAGTGATAAACAAACAATAATTGGTTTTAAAAATTTTAACTGCAATTTAGACTTGTGCCTCAGGGCTTTTATACATAAAGCCATGTTGTCAAGGCCCTTTTGAGATAATTGACTGGAAAAAATATTTAAAAACAAAATGTCGGTCATGTTTGATTTAATTTTGTGTTGTACCCTGAATATCGCTTAAATCTTAGTACCTTCTTATTATCTCATATACATAAATATTGCCTTTATATCTGTGAAATTTTGAAAATTTTGTTTTTTTCGTAAAATATTAGTATAATCCTTTGAGAATATGTCATCAAATTTTTAGAATATTATTTTAAGTATTTCTTATATTATATAGTGTAAGCCGTGCCGACATTGACGACGATTATACCTCTATTTTTTGCGTTTATTATACGACCCTATTATTTGCGACGAGCGCTGGGCGCGAACGCAAAGAATAGGGTTGTATAATAAACGCAAAGAATAGAGGTATAACTAAGCGGCCGACTCTTTTACCTGTCTATTGAATTTCTTTGCTTCTAACCTCTCTATTGTTACAAATTTGAATGAACAGATGTTTTGAAATACTTTTATTGACAAATTACAAGTAAAGGACAGTTTCACAGTTGCTACAGAGTATATTCGTGCAGGCCAGATCCGGTTTTGCTGTTAGTTTTGTTCAGTTTAGTTTTGGAACTCATGCTGTACGCAACGACTTCGAAATCGAATAAATATAAAAATGAGTTTATATTCTAAAGAAGCTAAAGATATACCAGCTTGGTCAGGAAGCCCGCGTCAACGGAAATTTCATCAAAATCAGTATACTAAAAATGATGAAGCCGAACAATCGAGTGTAAGTACGAGAAAATTATCTAATGTTACTAGTGAGGACATTCATTACAATAATATGCATTGTTATAAATTTATTGAGGTTTTTACGGTGTTCACTGTGTTATCAGAAATTGCTTGAAAGATGTTTGGGTAGTCACACGCAAAACGCAAATGAGAGTTTTAACTCTACCGTTTGGCGTCTCGCTCCAAAATTATTGAAATAGTCTCATACATTGCTGCTGGATTATTCAATGAATGATATTCATCGATTTTACAAATAATGAACTGTTGAGACATAATAGTTGGCCAACAATGTAAATCATACGCTGAAAAAATGGATGAACAGAGAGTGACTCGAAGAAATCGGCGCAACTGATTAGCCACTAAAGAAGCTCGTCAACCACGTCAACAACAACTAATTGAACAAAAGAGAATTTAAATGCGTTTTTCTCGAAACCATATTTTTCAAACTGGCGTATACGATAACTCAAAAAGTTATTGATCGATCTCCATGAAATTTGGCACACATCTTTTTAATGATATTATTTTCTATAAGAACCTACAAACTTCCGAAAATGTTTTAAAAAAATAATTTTATCATAGCAAAAACAATAAGAAAATTCGGCCCAAAATTCACGTTATATTTTTCAAGTATTTAATTCTGCGAATTTTCTTTTTAAAATGTTTTTTAGGTTCATCTAGAAATTATGACATTAATAAACACACAGAATTTTGGTTTTTGTTTTCAGATCACTAGAACCGATGCTACAATGCTCGCCGATTGAGAAGTCTCGCTGAGATCTTTCTGGAAGAATTTAGTGTACATCAGCCATTTTGAATAAATAAACTAAATAAAAAAAAATTATATTATTTTAATGTTTGAATAAACCATATGTTAATTTTCAAAAATATATAATGACTCTTTCATTTAAAAAAAAATCACGAATCACGAGCTTTTACAGGTATCTCTCCCCTTAACCTCGATTATCCGGAATAGGCTATTTGACTTAAATTGTAAAACTGTTTTAAATTGTTTCTGTATCGCATTATAAGCACACTCCATTTATATTTCTAGGATGCACACCGTTTTTTTCATATAAACTCGCTTCTAAAGTTCTAATTACCAAACTCACGCCAAAAATGCAGTTTCTTGATACGTGACATCGCACATTTGTAAAAATCACAGTCCTGCACGCTGAAGAGACATATTATTTATTTTCATATTAAAATATGATTATTAAAAAAATATTGTGATTTCTTCCCCATTTTTTTACAAAATATAAACTTATTCTTTCGAAAATGAAAACAAATACGCTTATTTATGTTACAATCTAGTATTGTGGTATACTTTCAATGTTGTCAAATAACCTATTGTGGATTAGGTCTCTTCACAACTAAGCCTACAATATTCTTTGTAGTGTTAACAATATGATTTTCAGTAAAATTTTACAATGTACAAAATTAACAAAATATAAAGAGCTCTATCATTTTTTACAACCTGCACATTAATTTTTTTTATTTTGACGGTAAAGAGTTCTCTACTTTGTTGTGATGACCACATATATTTTTGTAAAATTTTTCGGTGCTTTCTATTTTACATATACAAATTACAATTACATTTTCTATTTTAAATTCAAATTTTTATATAGTTTATCCCATATGTTCAGGTTGGTAAAACACCTGTCTTAAGCAACTTTTTTAAACCTACAGGCAATTTTAAAAATGTATGAACCAGCGACAGACCGACAAACAATTGCTATCCCCATGATTTTCAATTTTAACAAGGGTTTGTTATGTTTTGGGATATCAATTATAATACAAATTAGTGTAACTATTAAATGAATTGTTAGTTTTAAAACCTGCTAATTTCATAAAACGGAAAAAACCAACAGATATTTATTGAATTATTTTAAGGTTAATATTTCTTTCAATTAGAGAGTTTAGAGTTTTTATGACTATAGTTTTGTTCTATACTATAAGTAATGGTTAAATCGATTAAGTAAAAAATGGGTTAGGAGATTTGAAAAAAAACTGACAGAATATTCATTTTTTAAATGTAAAAGGGGACCAAAAATGGGTTTAGCATATTTTGAAACTATAAAACTCAAATAGTTTCTTTATTTAAAATATGTACCACACAAATTCATATGTTTTGACTGCACTTTTCATTTAAACCAATGTAATCATCTGTAAATTGAATTACTAACTGTTCATCCTCTAATAACTAGTAAAAAAAATTTTGAACATTTGTACTTCCATGTTTTTACCATCAGCAAATATAATCTAAAGCTCTTTTAGCTGGTTTCAGCAAGTTTTATAGTGATATTAATTTGAAATTTGTCTTCACTGCTTTCACACTCTAAAAAGCTTTCTATACTGAAACCTAAAACAATAAAACTTGAAAAAATATTTATAAGTTTTAAGGTAATATTTCAGTGTGTCTAAAAAACAAACATATAAATATATATTTTGTCGCTTAAACTTCTATCCTTTATTAAAATTGTGCATTTCTCACCTTCTTCAATGCGAAACTAGCAGTTTGGCCGCCTCGAACCTCACGCACATTCATCCTCTTCCTATGGATACTCTTCACAGCAATAGGTATGAAGTGTCCGAGGGGATCTGGACCTAAGAGGAGTGTGTCGTTGAGTCTAATTACGCCTTGTAGCGTCGTTCCAGACACCACTGTTCCGACTCCCTATAAGTAATGTGTTATATTTATATAGTATATACATACACAATTAAATGAAACTATGTGAGTATTATTTTTACTTTCTTTAAGTTCTTTACCACAACCTAGGTTTCGTTGTATTACAACGTCTTCAAGTGGGCTATTAGCAAAGATCTTTGCTGATAATATTTGCTTTAATTGTGAATAATGAATTTTAACGCCAAATATATTCAATAGAATATTTATATGTATGAAACAGTTTATGGAGAAAAAAAAAATTTATATTAGTAGTAAATTGATTAAATACTCAGGAAACGCAATATCAATCTAATATCCGAGCAAAGTTTTTGTAGTATCAAGTGAGTAAACTTAAACTTTCACAATCCAAGAGTCTTGTTAATAATTTTTATACAAAATGGTCTATCTTTCAAATATTCACATTTATATTGAGACATTAATTGTATAAGAAGTAGTAATTTCTTTTTCTTAGTAGCAATTTCTAATTTCTTTAATTTTAGCCCACAATATTTATTACATGGATGATAGTTACTTGCCTTATCTGAAACCTTATCTGAAAGAAATTTTCTTACGTTGTACAATGAAAAAATTGTAGAATCAAAACTATCAATCAACTTGTAAACAGACTAGTTGTTACTGTAACAGGACAATTGATGAAAATTACAAATGAGATACATATTTTGATACTCTTGATTCACGTGCCATGAATATGGAAAGCTTACAAATAAACAGAGTGCAATGTGCCACTATGCATCAACTTACTTTAACTCGATGACAGAAAACTAATGGTATGGACAGCATCAGCTAACAATGAACGGTTCAATAGGTAAGCTATCTACAGATTCAGTAAAAAGGTTTGAAAATATGACAGACGAGATGCCCTAGTAAAACTTTCCTGCGTAGAACTTAGAAAGAGTAATGGTACTTAAAAGAAAAAAATTAGCAATGAGGAAATTTAGTGCCACATAATTCAACTTACCGGAACGGAGTAAGTGTCATCGATCTGAAACTCAGCTGGCTCGTTGTCGTGCGACGGCATCCGTGTTGTCAGCAGATTTAAAAACATTTTCAATAAATCTAAATTCTCTCCGTTCACATTCGAAACTTGGAATATTGGACATAGCCTGCCAAAAAAAAGAAACAAACAATGTATATCGATTTGACATCATATTTTTTTTATTGTAATTTTTTGTACTTTCTAACTTAATGTTGGGTAATGTGATATGATATTCAGAGAATCGAAAAGACAAGATTTATTTTTTCTAATGTGAGATTAGACTTATATTAGATCATATCACGTTACCCACCATTAGATTCAGCTTTAGCGAGCAGCACGTGGAAGCACATGGAGTATCTATGCATGTCACACTATACTTACTCATTTTAAAAATAAGTGAAGGAGTTAAGGATAATGGTTCTGTATGAAGAGTGGATATAGGCTGTTATATAAGAGTACTAAGCCCTTCACGACACGATATGATCACAACATTTGAAGAAACTGAGATTATTTACTATATATTTATTGACCCTTTTAACCCAGAAGGTTTTAATGAACAGTCGGGCCACATACAATAGTAACGTCATCCGCATTGACATGTTAACTTGCCACAAAATTTATATAATAACAATGTAAGTAACGAATGAATAAAGAAATAAATGAGATAAAATAAAACTAATAAAAAATAAGTATTTAATACAATAAGAGAGAGAAAAGGTGTTTCCTTCTCATTCACTTTGAATATCATATTTGAATTTTTAGAAACCATTAGAAAATGTTAAACAATGATATGGCAAAACATTTCAGCTCATTTCGTTAAACCATTATTTAAGATTTAGTCAACTAGCATATATTATAATTATATGGAGCGTATTTTTTTATACAGCAGTTTAAAAATAAAAGTGATTAATGTCGTATACCATAGATAAAAGAAAATGAGAAAAGAGATGTTGAACCATTCAATATATTAGGCGTTAATTTTATAGAAATTCATTATTCATAATTAAATGAAACTACATGATGTAGTATTATTTCTACTTTTTAAGTTCTTTACTACGACCTAGGTTTCGTTGTATGACAACATCTTCAGGTGGACTATCAGCAAAGATTGCATTTAATATGAGATATTGAACCTTTAAACCATGTGGCAATATCTAACCTTTTGACAATTTTAGATTATAAAGATGACTCGAAAGAATTTGTACGACAGACGAGTGATAAAAAAAGAAGTAATATCGCAAGTATTGTGCAGAGCAAATTTGGGAAGACAGTTCCATGTGTACATAACAATGTTAGAAAAGACATACCTCTCGGAAACAAAGTTAGTAGCGCTTATCACAACATCATCACGAGTCTTAACCATAACGGGTACCTTCCTGCAGCCAGGTGACTTAAGGATCCTTATTAATAACTTTAAATTATCCTGAAAAGAGAAATAAAATAATCTATTTTTTGAGATGTAAAGTATAATTGGTGTATGAAAAAAAAACAATTGTAAGAATTTCAATAATAGTATTCATATTTATTTTCCTTATTTTGAACTTAATGAGGAATTAATTGTTGGTTTAATACCACCAAATGTGTACTATCCTGTTACTAACCGATCGAGAAAAGTGCAGATAGGAAATAAGTGACAATGCGAGGAGGTTATGAAATGTTCTTATGCCTGATGCAACAGAGGTTATACTATTTTCGTCTAATGATATATACTTCAAAAGTCTACCAACAAAAAAATGTAAAAGCCATTGAAAAATAATTTCTTGAAGCAAATAAATATAGAAGTGATTTTTAACTCAGAATTACACACCCAAATTTCTGTAATCACATGTAAAAATTTAGACATTTGATGTTATGAAAATACTGTGTATAATGAACTATTTAAACATGTGAATATTTTAACATTCATGTGAGCTGTTGAACGGATAAGTTGTGAAACGGAAGTAAGTAGTGTAGCAAAATATTGTCTACCATATTTTCCCTAAATATATTGAGTTAGTTAAAAAGAAGAAATTTATATTTAATCAGGGCACATACTGCTATTTTTGAAGAACAATGACGGGACTGCAATTGCAATTTTACAATAGAACAAAAGAATTAAAGTTTAAACAGAATATAGTAAAATATTTGAAGCGGCATAATTACAACAATTTGCAAACTTTACACCACCGTTTAATTTAAACTTTTTCATTTCAACCTTTTTCCGCGATTGCGTCAATGTTCTTTCGGAACAGTGGATTATGATACCCTAGCCCTCGTCTCTGGTTTGGCTCACACAGATTCTTAATTAATGGGCAAAATTTTTCTCCAGCCATAATAGACATCACGAAAGTATCCTTGTTGACTGTGAAAAAGTTAACTTATATCTTAGTTTAGACTTTAAGCTATTACCTAGACCCTCCCAACAATCAACATCTTTAATATCTGCTTGCTTCTTGCTACCCAAGTACTAATAATTTAATTTGAAGTGAAGTATTTGATTAGGACAAAAGGTACAAAGGACAAAGGTCACCCCAAGCAAATCATGTTAATTGAATTGTGTTTGTGTTCTACTCTACAAAGAGACAATAATTCTAAAAAAGTTGTTTTGGATTTTATTTTTCAAGTGTAATTAAAAAAATTAATCTAGAATTATAGAAGCACCACCATTAGCTAGCATTTGTGACCAGCACATATGCCGATAATAAAATTACTTCCTTGTAGAATCTTTGGGTTTCTGACTGAAAATTTGGTTTAAGTTCAACCTTAAGATGATCTGTGTCTTGAAATTATTTATCCTGTAAATAATTAGACACTGACCGGAACAGATTATAGTCGGAGGACATAAGGTCCGAAAATGTGGACCGGTCTGGAGAAAGGAGAGACGGTGGATGAGAAAACATAGTCATCCAAGTGAAAATATTTACTCACTCATGAGGTTAAGCCTCCTTTCAAAATGTTAGCTTTCAGTGTTAGTTTAGCAGAATATTTTCATTTCTTCCCCATAGCATGAAGTCTTTCTATTGCAGTTAAGAGCATGAGATTAGTTCTGCCAAAGAAAGTGAACTTTCTTTGGAAAATGTTTCAATAAGGCCCAATAATTTTTAAACTTTCTAAATTTAATTTAGCATGATTATAGAAGAGATTAAAATTTGTTTCTTTGAATGGAAAATTTGGAATCAATGGTGGGCTGTATTTAAGACAACCAAGCTTTAATTAATATAAACTACACTTTCATCTGTCGTTATTATATATACATTGCGTGTTGCTTAACTTGGTTTTCACCCTAAATGGAATTCATGAAGCAAATGTACTCTAAGTTCTTTTTACGGAATTTTCCATTTTCACCGAAACTCAGTTGCTAAATAAACATTAAATTGAACACGGCATTCTTTATATGCCCTACCAGAAATTTTCAATAAGTTTTTATTCTGAAATCGCTTGAAAAAAATGGCAGCTTGACTAGTTGCCAACTTAATAAAATACAAAGACAATATGTAAAGAAGAATTTCTATGATATTTAATAAATGTTGAAATTAGTTGTTCGTATTATTGTTATAAAACTAATTATATCTATGTATTACACATATAGTGTACTTTAAAATAATATTTTCCGTTTTTGAATAAAAAGGAACGTAAATAAACAAATTTTTTCATATTCTCCACAGTTGTTAGTATGAATGTCACGTCATCGTAGAGCATAACCCAGCGCATGCCTCATTAGGCAGTTAGACCTCGCATTGAACGGCTGGTTATATCGCTTTGCTTGGCGCTCACAATATTTCATTTTATTTTTGTGTAAAGTAAAAATGGCTTTGATCATGGTGATTATTAAATATTTGACCTTTTTTAGTTACACCCGTGTTATAAAAAAAAAATTTATGTTATACCAATTTAGGTTTTATTTTATTTTCATCTGTACAAATAGTACACATTATTTTTTTAATAAATGCCAAATACACTAGCAACTAGGCTATTATTTTCTATGATATTAGGTACGTCAAAATGAAAAAAACTTAGCAAGTGTATATAAGGGGGTACCCAAAAGTAACCAAACTTATTTTTTTAAGTTTATTTAATTTTTTAACAAAAACTTTCAATCCCTTTCAAAGTATTCTCCACCGGCTCTAACACGCTTGTCTAATATTTTATTCTATTCTTCACAATACTTTTTAATTTCGTCTCCTGTGAAACCCGACAGCCCCCCAGTCGTTTTTATTTACCTCAGCAACGTTGACAAAATGCTTTCCTTTCATGTCTTTTTTGATTCGAGGAAATAAAAAAAATCACAGGGGCAAGGTCGGGTGAATAAAAAAATTGGCATGTAGAAAATTGGCGTAGTTAAAAATTGGCATGCAGAAGCTGTTTAAGCTGAAGCATTATCGTGGTGAAAAAATCAGTCGCTCGACTGCCACAAATCAGGTCTCATCTGCCACAAAAAGTTACGCAATCTTATCAAAACTTCCAAGTAGAAAACCTAGTTAACTGTCTCACCCCGCCGAACAAATTCTGAATAGACGACTTTTCTCACATTGAAAAACGAAGCATTGTCTTAATGTTTGATTTCACTTTATCACTTTATGAGCTTTTTTGAGGAGAGGCGAACTTGAAGTCTTCCAATGGCTTGACGTTGCTTCGTTTCAGGGTCATAAGTGTAAGTAACACCATGATTCATCACCTGTGATGACCTTGGTAAAAAATTTCGGATCTTTTCACACGTGACCTTGTTTTTGTTTAGCAGTGAGGCACGAATTTGGCAGCCACCTTTTCATCCCCAAATCTTGCATTAAAATTCACTTAAGTGAATTTAACCATTTGAGTGCCGATGAGTGCCATCACGCTCGTGCACGTACTGAGTAAATTTGCCATGAGCGCAATGGTGCTCGCAAAATCAGTTGCTGTTTAGCGCGCGGTAGGGGAGGTCGCTCGCACGCATCACTAATTTTTTATTTTTCTACGTGTTACATAAAGTTCAAATTATAACATTATTAGTAATTATAATATACAAAGGATCCAGGAAAAGAAAATTTTTAACCCATAATGTCGGAATACGAAAATAATTCGATTGAAAATGATCGTTTTTCAACTTGTGAAGAAAGTGATAGTGGGAGTGTCATTGTGCTCATAATTTGGCGTAATGCAAATTTTGAGTGATAGTGATAATAGTGACGATAACAATTATTTTGCTGATACGGAGGATGTACCGGGACTGCGAAAAATACGATGTGATTTCAGATTTTGTTATAATTTTTATTCACAATATATATTTCCATAATTTTCTTTGTATTTTATTATTCTTGTACAAATGTTTATTAAGAAAACACCGAAAAAATTATTAAAATCGGATAATTTTTGGAAGAGATACAGTTTTTTTCGAGACAAGGTAAATGTCATCAAAAACAAAATATTTCTTTGGCACTTCCAAGTACATATGAGTAAAAAACCATGGCACTAAAATGGTTAAAATCACTCCAGACAGCTTCACAACTTCTTCAATGGTCCGGCGTCTATCTTTCAGGATGATTTCACAAATTATTTCAATATTTCCTTTGGTTAGGGTCGTGAAAGACGACCAGTGCGAGGTATGTTTTCTTATAATAATACACACATGTTTTTTCAATAAATAATAAACATTTATGTTTTCACAATAACATTATCTTTGTAGGCCTTTTTAACATCTCAAGAGTTTCTGTGCCAGTTTTCCCAAGCAAAAAGCTACACTTTACTGCAGAATCACGAGAATCAGCCATTGCAAAAACAGTCACTATAAAATCCACATAGGCTTAATAGAACCTTCTTTATCGACTACACCTGGCTTACTGGCTCGGAAATGGCAGCTCTATATACTCCTAGTGGTAGAATGCGGTACTACCAAAGTTAGGTTTTTTTAGGGTACCATCTTATACTATATGTAATAATTAAAGGTTCCTGGAAGATTCAGCATTGTAATAAAATCATATAATTATTTTAAACCGTGTGTATGGCGTTTACTAGAAATAACGCCCGGGACTATGACATTGCAACTGATACATGTGGAAAGAGATGATTTTAGTATTGCTTATACTAAACATTTTGTTTTTAAAGTAATTCTTTTATCATTATCGTTATTACTGAAGAATTAAATTTGTGTTATTGATATTCTCTCCAGTTATATAAGTACTAATGTGGCACTTGAAACAAGTTTTGTGCACTTGCAACGGTACTCAAAATTTTTCTAGTTTATTTATAGGAATATATCATAATAAATCAAATAATAAGTATTCAATCAACAATTTTTTTGGGAATTTTGTGTTAATACAGATCATCAGAAAATCTGTTAATTTTTCATTCAACAAGCTCTTTAGTCAGCACACTTTAAAAATGAACACGATTATTAAAAAAAAACAAAGAAAAATTGACTTTTAGAACATACATTTTCGAAAAAAGATACTTTTAATGCCAATCTTCCTTATGGGTATGGTATGATATTTTATTTATCTATATCATTCATACTATCTAAATCATTTTAGCCATAGGTTGATTGTGACAGATTTATGGACCATATAGAGGCATTTATCTTTATAAAGGCCTATGACTTATGTCAAAATTCATGTGTTTCGCTCGTGTTCTAAATAAAAGGGAACTGAAATGTAATGTCAGTAAGTACAAGTTTTAACGCAGAGCGTAGCTCTTTTGATAACGAAACATACGAGTTTTTGTTTTGTTTTATATATTAATTTTTCTTTTAGGTGGGTTGTGGTTAAAATTTCCGCAACAGAGAAATTTATAGTTGGCACCAATATCCAGTTCAGCTTATGGTTTATGGTGATTCTAAACCTTGTTCAAGGAATGCTGAGGTAAGACATATAGTAAACAATGCTATTGTTTTGAGCATATTTATCCCTTCTTATGTTAATCCAATTGGACATTTTTTAGTTGGAGTTCTGTGACACAGTGTATTAAAGTTAATTAATTTATATACGTTTCACATAGCAGCTTGTATGACACGCTTTATGTAAATTGGATATATTGGTTAGTGGTAGAAAGGTTATATTAGTCTGACTGCATCAGTCTGATGGTTCCCTTTTAGTCACTAAAACATAAAGTTCTTACTTTGAAAAAACATTTTTGGAAGAATATTATAGAATATTTATACTCCTTTCATTTTTGGGGGAATATTAGAGACCGGCAGCTAATATTACGGAAAAGCTATAATTGGTATTACTGAAGGGAACTGACTTATAACCGTGTAGGTCATGTCTTTGTATAGTTCTGTACATGGTGTAGTAGCAAGGTAATAAAAATGACAATACAAATGATAAAAAGAGGCGATGAGTTTGGGAAGAAAGACAAATTAGTTCATTTTTAAAAAGATTGTTAACTTAACAGAGTTGATCGATGCATGCAATACAAAGTCAATGAAATTAAAAATCTATGATATATCTTAGATACTCCGAAAAGTGAAAAAAAAATTAGATTTAAAAATGAATAGAAGGATTTAGAAATGTTAGAGGATTATGTCATCTTTATAACCATTTTTTATACTTCCTAAGGACAAATCATGTACAAACAAATTTAATTCATACATAGAATTTAGATATTTTTAAGCTCCAAGCAAGAAAAATACTTATAGTATTTTTCTCGCTTGGAGCTTAAAAAAAAAAATGCTTTCTGCAGTATCCAGATCACTGATCCCAGGATCCCAGATTTGGGAAATGATTGTTAAATAAAACCGTTGCACAAGGTAGTCTGTGACTGTGCATAAAGGTTTTGAGATTGTTCTCTAGGTAACCTGAAGTCAAAACTACATCACACATTTTTGACTTATTAAAAAGGAAAAATTACCAATTTTTTTTAAAGTTTCTATGTTAAACAGTTTATCTAGTATCGACCTTTGACGTACTGATGGACATATTATTTTGAATTGACAGAAAAATTGTACGTCATTATAAAGCATTTCTAAATAGTGTAATCTCGCATGTGCTTATTAACGAAATAAATATTTTATCTACAATGATATTAAGATAGTGATCGTCTACAATAATATAATTGATACTGTCTACGATTTTGCAGACGGTTGACCTTTACATTGAAATAAATAATTTGTCGGTGGTAGGGAATTAAGATAGTATATCCTTTCTCTTGTGTCTATCAAATTAAAAACTATTATTTTTGAAAAGAATCTATATTTTTTTCTGAGAATGTCAAGTAAGAGAGTTTTTTCTCCCTTTTGTGCTAATTGAGCCAAGTAATATTTTGTCTATTACAAGAATTAATTAATGCACGTATACGTATATTTATGTAATCTGAAAGTAATATAGTTGACTTTTTAGGATTGTTGAGGGACCAAAAAACACATATTTTATTAAAAATCAAAGCAGCATAAGTTAGGGTTGAGACGTATAAATTTTTAACGAATATGAAATATTTCGAAGACTATGGATATGTCTCCGCTGCTTTCATAGTTTTATCCTATGAACCGCCGCAAGCTTTTCACTCTTAGCTCTACATATCAAAAATGGTGAGTGACACAAAAAATAAATTCATAAACCTAAATTTGTAGAGAATTTTATCTTCATATAAACTGGACACAATATCTTATGAGACCTTTCAGTGCAGCTTAAGAGCCTCAAAACAAGTCAATGTAAATTTTCAGCTTTATTCCTTTCATTCCAATGTTTAGCCTTTATTTTGCATTATTTGACTGTACTATAAATAAATTCTACAACCATGCATGTCTGACAATCTAGACATATACAGACACTAACTAAACAGTTCTTTCATCTATTTTAATTGATGTTAATCATGTCAAATAACAAATATGCCAAATTTTATAGGGTAATATTAGATAATAAATAGTATTTCTGTATATAAACACAATGTTATTTAAAAATCAAGAAGTTCAAGGTTACGAATGAAGTCTTTAATGCATTTATATATGTGAGGATATTTTCAAAGCAATAGGTATACCATTCCAATTATTCAAAAATATTTAGGCTACAAAACAATGTATAAATAAAAAAAAAATAATGGCTTAAGTTATACAATATAAAAAAACCTTCAGATGAATTAAACTAGCTAATTCTCCATTATACAAAAAAATTTCAGACATAAAATACAGTTTCTACTTGACTGCTTTAAAGTGCTATATTTACGCTGTTAAGCTACAGTAAGTGCTTTGAATAGATTCAACAATATCATAGGCGTCTTATTCACAGCTTAATAATATTCTTATTTTCTATGATTACAGGCAATGTAGTGAACAAGCCCGACCATGGGACATTGGATTGGGTTAAGATTTGTGAGAAGTCTTCAAAGGTTCTAGATCTTAATCTTGTTCTATCCACGTACAACACAAAATGACGCAACTTACATACACGTCACTGCATATACAAAAGCTAATTACACTCACGACTAGAACAAAAAGACACACAAAAACTGACCTTCAAACTTACACATAATTCTCAAGGCCGCTTGATGAGATTCATTTTGAGACAACTGTAAGCGAACACAATACAAATACAGCCATTAAATGGGTCTGTTTACTCACCTGTAGTACGTTGGGCGGACACATATCAATTTTGGTAACAACTACAAACACAGGCACAGATAAGGCCAGAGCCAAACCTAAATGTTCCTTTGTCATGCCGACAATGCCCGCATTTGCACCAATCTGTAAAATATATTTCATTTTATTTAACAATATTATTAACTCGAGAAAATGGCACTTCGAAAAAGTTAGATTTTAATTATAATTTGTGTATATATTCTTGTCAATATTCTAATATTTAATATTATACCTGAAAACTCACTCTGTTTAAAGAGAATACTTAATGATATATTACATGGTTTTGGGTATTCAATTTTAATAAAATTTATGATTGCATGTATTTGGCGTTAATTTTGTAGAAATTCATTATTCACAATTAAATGAAACTATGTGATGTAGTATTATTTCTACTTTCTTTAAGTTCTTTACCACGACCTAGGTTTCGTTGTATTACAACATCTTCAGGTGGGTTAAAAAGAAAAGTTTTAAATTCTAGCTCCATTTCTAGTGGTTAAAAAAAATATTGAATCTGGAAACTTCACTCATTACACGAATTTTTAAATTCGCTTATATAGCATGGATATATAGGCATTAATTGTCAAAAATTTTAAGCATTTTTTAAAAAGAATTTATCAACACCCTAATAACTCGCAGTCCTATAAACCCTATAAACAACACCCCGGACGATTCGCAGCCTTTAACGTGAATTCTTAATTATATAGAGTACATATATATCTTGGTTTTATGACATGGGTAAGGAGCATGTGGAATTTCTCAGAACAGACTCAGGCAATGGCTACAAGGGGCTTTGAATTTTGCAACAATGAGGATTTTTAAGACATTATAAAACAACGAAAGAATTTGGAAATTGTGCCAGTTACAAACCTCCATCTATATAAGCCGCATCATAAACTCAGATATGTGATCAAATTTTCCGAGGCTGAAAATGTAACGAATACATCAATGTCTGGATGTATTCGTCACATTTTCAACCTCGAAAATCCTTATTGAATTCTATCAGTTTCCTCATTATTATGGCAACTTTAAAATTCCAGTTAAAATAAAACTTAATTTAAAGGTAAATTACATTATTGCATTTTTGAGTAAAATCAAACAGAGACTGTGAATTAAATCCTTATGTATAGTTTTCCATGCAAGCTTTTTAAAGCTTCATAGTGACTGACCTAAATTTAATATATTAATGGAAAGTAAAGCTTTGAGATAAACTTGAAACAAGGATAACTTTTATCAGATTTTCAGAACACAGAATATTTCGAAATTGATTGTTATCTGTTTATTTCTACACTATCTGATTATTTCATGGTGCCGTATTCTGCAGCAATTGGATAAGCAATAATTGTGGAAAATTACAACCAACAGAGCTAGAATATTTCTAGAGTTTTGTTTTCAAGTATGTTATCTCTCAAAAACTATTAAAAGCCAACATCTATGTTATTAACTTTTCACAAACACAAAATAATATACACGTCTTCATGGTCCTCTTTCTCTTCTCAGACCCATTTCAAACTTATATATTTGTGTTAATTAATTTATTAAAGTTCTTTGTTTTATATTCAATACATTAACCCGAAGAGTCATGCTAACAATTCTACAGTACCATAGTAAAACTTCTCCACTGAACTAAAAGAAATATTTTATTACTGAAAATTAATGAAAAATTTTCTCCTCACATTGAGATGAAATGTAGAGATACATACTATTCACTGTAAATGTTAAAAATAACATTACACATGTTGACAATGCTTCTTCATGTGAGAAAGAATATTAGTCAATTTAATTTTTATAATTACAATAATATCATGAGGTAGAGGAAAAATATTTAGACAGGTCTTTTTGTAGAACAAAAATAAACCCATGACTTAAAACCCAAAACGTTCATATTTCTACTCCTAGTAAGTTGTATAACTATGTATGTGATATGTAACTTAAATTATGGATTTGTATTACTAACCATCAGCATTCCAAAATCAGGTGCGTGTCCGGTCATTCCAAATACAGTAGTTTTGAGATATCGCTCGTGTCCTGCTAAGTCAATGAACGTTATAACCTTTGAAGACTTCTCACAAATCTTAACCCAATCCAATGTCCCATGGTCGGGCTTGTTCACTACATTGCCTGTAATCATAGAAAATAAGAATATTATTAAGCTGTGAATAAGACGCCTATGATATTGTTGAATCTATTCAAAGCACTTACTGTAGCTTAACAGCGTAAATATAGCACTTTAAAGCAGTCACAATTCAAATTTTACTTCAAACATCAAACTCACTTTCAGAGTTCAATATATTTTGAAAGAACATAATTTCCTTTACACTAAACAAGACTATAATCGTTGGAACAGTTCGGAGTCAATATGAAATTATATCTCTCTAATCTATGTCAACAGAATAATGGACGTTTTCAAGAATTGCCATTGAGATTAATATGACACAAATGTGTACGATAGAGAAAATGACAAACACAATTCTGTTCAGCTCTCATTAACTGATGAAGTCAGGAGTTATGTAGAAATTTAAAAAAAATATTAGAATTAGGTGTATTACTGTATGTCCAATCTACCAGTACGGATATGTCATTGACACAAAAAAATTATATAATAAAATATGGAAATATTTTGAAGCCTTAACAAGGTAATCAAATATGTATAAAAAGCTGTATGTTAATAAAAGTGCAGTTGTTTCATGTAATTAAGAACTTATGTGACAATAGAAGGGAAATTCCAATAATATGCTAAATAATCAAAAGCCATCTTCTAAGATTTTTTTATGGACATTCTTTAACAGAGTCTTCTCTTTAGAAATTATAACAAAGTACCATACAACAATTACATAATGTATATGTACAAAAGACGAACGTTGAAGAGATCCGTTAACGCTTATTAAAGTTACAAAACATTGATGGAGCGTAAGTGATGAGATTAAAGAGGAATACATTGAAAATAAAATTATTTCTTCTATTTCTTATTACAGCGACCAAATACATTTCAGAGAACACTGCTAAATCATTTTTTCATAAAAATTTTATAAAATTTTATATTTTCTTCAATGAATTTCAGATTTCGTCCTTAAAGAAATTTCCTACATTATTAAATGTAATTAAATAAAATTGATAATGTAATTTAGAACGTAATTAATAAATTAGAAAAATAATTGAGAATAATTAGACCAATTAAAAATCTCCATATATAAGTTCCGCAAGAACTGAAATAGATTCACTAAACATTATTTGCAATATTCATGTCAAACGCAATGATACAAATGTTTTTTTGAAACAATGAAATCTTTCATGAAAAATGAATTGTCTACAACAACATCAATCCAAAATGATCATGGTACAAGTGTCAAACCAGTAAAAGCCATATCGAAAGCTGAACAGCATAAGCTGGATAGCAAAACTTTCACTAATGATGATGACCTGAATTGATTCAGTTCTTTGTTAAAACATAGAAAATTATTCGACCTTGATTGGAAAACCATGTCGCATCCTCCATGTAGCCCTGACCTTGCTTTTTTTTCAAAGTTTGTAAAACTCTTTGAACGATAGAACTTTAACTAGTGACGATGACCTGTATTGATTAAGTTTTTTGGTGATAAAGAGCAGGATTTTCATGAGTGCGGAATCATAAAGTTGACAGATAGATTGCAAAAGATCATCATGTAAAATGCAGAACAGAAGAAAGATCGCAAAAGATCATCGAACAGACGATAAAATATATAACTAATTAAAGTTCATTCTTTGCATACAAACAATTGAATTATATTTTATACTATGGAAACCAAAATCACTTTCTTGCCAACCTAACAATTTGACAACAATAAAATTTTAATATTACACAGGAATTGGCACAGCTAGAGAAACATTAACTTCTTTTAAATAAATTCACTGAGCTTAATAACTATGTCATACTCCATATCTGCAGTTTTAATTATCTTTATTTCAATCGATGTGTGAAATACAGGAAGAGAAAATATTTATACAATATTTATGAGCAGACAGGTAAAAATCCAAATTATAATATTAATACTGACCAATACTATCAAATCCCAATATGTCATTTCCGACTGAACTGGTCCTCCCGCTCTCCATCTCATGCTTATGGCGGAATAGCCTCTGCCGTGCATACCCTCGACCATTATCCAACTCGCCATGCGTCAACACTCCAAGCAACGTTGATTTGCCAGCATCTACATTACCTACAACGGCAACTCTGAAATATATCAAATATCAGATACAATCACTATTTATATATGTATTTCTTCAAAGGCTCACAAAATAATTTACAGTCACGTAAGTGTATAACAAAAAGTTCAGAGTATAAAACTAGACTCTAATTATGTGTCCACAAAATGGTTGGAATATTTACATATACATTTTTGAGAGTCACTTGTGTTAGTGAATTTATTACATAATATACTGATAAATAATATATAATATACTGATAAATAATATAATAGTTTTAACTTAGAATTTATTTGATATATGATTAAGCTTATAGAAACATAACTATATCACTCTGTCAAATTTGTTTAATTCTTGTGCACTTTTGCCTGCCTTCTTAATCTTCCGGAAAAATTTGACAGAAATAAATAATTTTTTTTAAAAACGTAGACCAAACTGATGTTATTAATATAACATCTAATGCTTTTATTAACTTAAAGTTGCTGAAAAATAAAAAAAGTGTGTCAAAAATTATGATAGTTATTTTTTATTTGATAGTTTAAACTGTTCAGTCCTCGTAGTAACAAAAGAAGTATATTGAGTATATTTTTACAAGATATGTATCCGAGGTTGGAAAAAAAAGACTGTTTCTAATAATTTGTACCGCAACATTAGTATAGTAACGTGTGAAATCAGTAACTTTAAAGAAGCACGTACCTAATGTACCCTGATTTTATTAACATATTAGTAAACAGGCGATTTAAATATACAGGAAACTAAAACAGTAAGCGTTTAACAGAATTTCTTGGCTTCTATTTCCAAATTCAGTCTATTTTGGATCTACCATATTAAATTCATATTAAAATTGTGCAAAATAAAAATACTAATGGCGTAGAAAATTTTCTACAGCGATGAATGCTTTTAAAACACTGTGGAAAATGTCTGCATGCTAAACATGTCAATGCTCGATAAGACGCAACGTTTCCTACTGCAGGTTGTTTTACAAAAAAGCCAGCCTCTGATTTGTTGAATGAATTATCCAATCAAGTGTTTTAAAAAACTATCCATGAGAAAACTTGTTTTAAGACATTCTTTACATTTACTGATACTAAAATACGAGTTTAATAATTGCTTCTGGTCAATAAAGAAAAAAATTTGATACTTTCAATCAAACAAAATCTTCAATAATCATAATGTAATCTAAATTTTATGTACATTGCTCCCATATATTAATATTTGCTTCATAAAACATATAATGTGCATTATGACAAAATACAATAAAAAAAATATCTTACACGATATAAAGATAAAGAATATAGAAAATATTAAAGATTAAGGCGATAAAATATATAGAATACAATTAATACAGGATATCATCAACATTTTTAACAATTTTTTAATTGACATTATGGTTAAGTAGCTGTTACCCGCAACCTAGGATATTCCGTATAATGTCTTTTACAAAGATTACAAAATGCGCAGTTCAAACAAAGAATATAAGTAATAATTATAATATATATTTAAACAAGAAGTAAAAGTAATAATTTACTTAAGCCAAAGAGCCATCATCTAGTGACTTTAAGAGTTTTTTTTTTATTACCTTAAGAAATTCGATTTTTTTTAAGTTGAAACTGTACGTTAGTCCGTAGTACAATCTATAGGTAGGCAAAATTTAGTGCAGAATGGTTCATTATTTAGAGTTATTAAGGAATAAACAATATAACTTACATTTATAATTTAGGATGTGTAACATAATTTATTCCTTTTCTCTCTCTTTATTTTTATTTAATAATTATTATCTGTTGAAAAGATCACCAGTTTACACTATTTTTATTGTAACTGTTATACATGTATGTAAAATGATTTAAAAATGGTCCAAACTGCTTAACAATAAATTAAACGCCTTAAGCACTCAGGCCACCTTTTTGTAACATAGGCGCTTGCATCACGCTGATAACATAATGTATAACTCCAAAAGTAAAGATTTTATTCTAATGAATTTTTTTACATAGATAGAGAAGAAATATAGTTACAACATAGTCAAAGCATTTGTATCTTATGTATGGAGTTATGTGCGTAAAAAATAATAAACCAGATGAAAAAAGTCTCCATTTTGGCAAGAAAAAACTCATAATGGAAAATACTTCACAAAATGCTATTTTTGTTATTACCACAAAAAAATTATAAACAATAATTAAACGTAAATAAAAAAACGACTTATTCTAATAAAAAATTATGTTAACGATAACCATCTTGCGTAGAGTAAAAATTATAGCGGTAAAAATAACTGTACCCCATAAACAAATGTATAACCATTCGATTTGTTATTTCATTCCCTTTCTTATGGTATATAATTGCTAGATGTTTATCTCATTTTAACTGAAATATATATGTTTGAATGGTTCACTTAACTTATAAGCAACTATTGTTTACAATAATTATAAATAGGTTATTTTTTGTTCACCTTATCTCCATAAAATCAGAATCATCTAATTCCTTCCTTAATAAGTACTGGCCCGTCAAACCACCGTTGGTTGTTCTCTTGCGAAGCTCCACACAGGACACATGAAAACCAGACACTAAAGACTGAAGCGTGGCCACAGATGCAACATACTCATCTTCCGGTAGTCCACTTTCACTTCCATCTGTTTTGGCAGTGCATATAGTTTATTTATTAAGTTCTATATAGAGAATATTGTTATACTGGTATAGCAATACGGTGACACAACATAGAGATATGACGCAATATGGCATTTTAGACTTTATTGAAATTTCAATATTCATCATTAATGTTTCACAGAAAGGAACATTGATTATAATAAAATGTGTCCCTTAAGTTTGTTTTTCTGTGTAAGACAAATGTTTAAATTAGTTATAATTGGGTATTTGACTAAATTTTTTTTATTTCATTAATCATAATTTCAAGGTACAAGCTGATGAAGAGTGAAACAATTTTTTAATAATCTTAAAAATTGACCGAGTTATAAAACTTTAAATTTGAACTTTAAAGAAGGTACTACACTGTACAATACTGTGTTGTGAGGTGATTTTTAATATTGCACATTATATTCTGTGAGAGGAAAAGAGACAGGGATATATATACCCAACTCTATCCGTATCTTCAAATTTAGAAGCCTACAACTGGCTTATTTTTCAATCAATTTTTGAATTTTTTTCAAGACTGGTTTTTAATTAACTTATATTTTACAATATTGTACGAAAAATATCAAAATTTAGAATGAGTCAACTACCGTATTGAGAAGAGGTTGGAAATATAATATTTCTTAAATGGTATCTTCACTATAGAATTATTATTTATCCATAATAAAGGGTTACATGAAAAATTAATTTTTGTTTCAGTTGAAATAATTTTCGTATTACGAATAATTTTAACCAACACCTGTTGTATATTTATCAAAAATTTATCAAATAAACAACAATAAAAATTCAGCAAGCATCAGCAAAATGAGATTATAGATTTAATTTGAATTTGCTTATTTTATGCTTGTTGTTAGTATTGATAAGATTTGCCTTTTTTTTATATTTATTATACTGACATCGGTAATTTTTATAATAATTACTTACAATGTTAACCTGTATTGAATAAGACTCTATGTAGGTATGACATGTTTTTAAAAATTATTTAGGTATTTTTGATTGACCTTAATTTTGGAATGAAATGTTAATTTAAAAGAAAATCTGGAGAGATGTGGTAAACTACGATTATATTTCTGTAAACAAATTATTGAAAAAAAAATTTATAGATGGTATATATGTATATATGTGTGTATGTATACACACCACAAACAAGGTGTGATAAAAAAACACCGAATTAACATTTTTATTTATCTTCAATATCAATTTTGTCCCCTTCAAAATAATCCCCATCAGATGTACCAATACTTTTTCCAATCTTTGCGGTACTTCTGAAACATATTTTTCAGTAAAGCATAGCTACTACAGTGATAGGGTATTTGATTAATTTTTTTGTTATTTCATAAATAATTCTTTCAAGATACAAGCTGATAAGGAATGAAAAACGAAGACATTCTTAAAAAATTTAAAAAAATGATTGAGTTAAAAAGATTCAAACTGAACATTCAGACAAGGATGGCAATACTGAATTGTGATGTCATTTTTAAAAATGCTCATTGTAGTCTAGGATAGCAAATAAAGCAAGGAGATAAACCCATTCAATCCATATCAATAATATTCATATCCAAATAAAGTGTTTGCGGTATTGCTGTGATTATGTTGCGCAACCTTCTGTATACAAATGCACTGCTTCACCCTTGCGTTAACATTGAAATAGTGTATCTCACAAATGGGGTAAAATTTGACAAAATTTTATATTAATTTTAATCTGTTTGCAATACCAATTCATTCCACGATAAACAAGATCCTATTAGTTATTTCCATGACAGTAGCTAGCTACATGTATGTATGTAAAATGTCGTAAAGGTCAGTTATGTAACTGAGGCCTAAAACTGATATAAATAAACATATCACTTTCACATTGATAGTATTACTTAGAACTCGTATACACACTTGATAATCATTTTCATACACAATCTATACTCAAAGAGAAAAAAGTTTCTCCCCATTGGCAAAATTTCCTTAATCTAGCTTAACCAGCTAAAAATTTAGAGAAAAATTTCAGCCTTTAGTCAGTCGGTGTCTTCCATACAAGGCTATCAGTGATTCTCGACAATTCAACCATGTATATATTTTAATCAACTTATAAAGTAACAAACATGTCGTTTGTTACAAAAGAAATTACATTTTCGTTTCATATAAACATCTTTCAATACTCACCCTCGCCAATACCAATTTCATAAATTATCTCGCCATGGCCATTCTCTATTTTCTCCTTTAGTTGCTTTTGCAACAATACATACTGGTCTTCAGTCGGGCTAACCAGCACAGCCTAGAAATTTTTAATAAATGCATTTGAAATAGTTGTCATTGCGTATAGCTATAGACAGATTTTGGGCGCACGACTATGATGTATGTCGCGTGACCTATTGACATGTGGAAAGGTTACATTTTTATTATCAAATAAAAATACTTATTTTCATTCTACAGAAATTATGTTATTTCTTGTGTTAAAAAGTAACCAACATGTTCAAAACGAAGCAAGTTTCATTAAAGTCTATCTACTTATTTAAATATGATTGAGTAACAAATATCCAAAAGCTAATAAAGCTGACAATAGTCTATGAGTTACTCCATCACACGAACTATACGCATGCCACAATTCATAGTTATTTTATGTAGAATTATTAAGTAACAAACAAATAGGCAAAAACACTTTTGTACTTGTAATATTAATTAGGATTCATGAAAAATAATTGTGGTTTAAGAGAAGGAAAAAATATGAGTCTGATGAAATTATCAATTGAATGTTGAATTGGAATTTCCCGATAGTATTACAGAAGACCTCCTATAAGCAACATTAGACAAATTAAGTGAAATTTTAATAGTTCGTTCTTTAATTAATTTATAAGTATTTTAACTAACATACATGAAAAATAGTCATGTTATTAAGAGTAGGAAAAAGATGCGAGTATGATGAAATTATTAATTAAATGTCGATTGGATTTTTCAAAAGGCTTATATGAAGACAAATTAAGTGAAATTTTAACATATAAATCTTTTACGAATTTAAAAGTATTTTAGCTACCAAAAATTTCAGTGTACTATGATGAAAATATTAAGTTGATTAAGTACATTTTAAAATATTTATTCTAATATAAAACTCTAATCAATGATTTTTTTAAACAGGCATGGTTTCAATAAGTGTATCGATAAACATATTATTAAGGTCTTATCACAAAGTGCTGCAAAACTTATGTTAAACACAGTCATAACATTAAACCATTTAATATGTCAGGTATATATTCTTCATCAGCCTTTCAGCAATAATGCAACGTAAAACATTTATTTAAACATGATAAGCAAATTAAATGTGCCAATCAAAATGTGCTTACTTTAAAAAATGTAAACTCTATAATACTTTCAACACTGTGTTTAAAATATGCATCTAATAATTTGATGCGGCAACTTTTATTACTTCATTTAAGAAGTGGTTCATAATGAGGACTAAACTATTTAAATTTGATTGATTGTAAAAGACACCTCTTACAGTACCTGATGATATTTTTATAAACCATTTACAATGAATGTATCAAAAAAAATTACTGGGTCATTCCATATCAAATCGACACAATTTTGGGAAATATTCAGACTAGATATCTCAGATTTTCATGCTTTTTGGTGAGCAGCAATATACCATAGACTTATGCAAAAATACCAAATTTCAGTTGCGTAGCACAATTACTTTTAAAGTTACTAATTTTTAAAGACTTTATATAATAAAATTACACATTTTGGCATTTTTATTTGCCTACAGGTTGGCAACTAGAAAGGATACAGATCTCATTCTAAAGCTATTGAATGGGACTTTAATAAAATTCAGTTAAATTTTCCAATTTAAATTTCTCAAAAAGTAATAATTTTATAAATTTAAAAAAAAATTGTCGAAATTACTTGTAAAGTATAAATATATGTAGCAATATTCCATCATGGGATCTCGGTGGGATCAGAAGATACAAGGTATCAAAAATACACATATTTTATAAATAATGTATCAAATCTAGTACAATTTTGCTATAGTGTGTAATGTAATGATGTAAATGCAATGATGTAAAAATTAACTTAAATTACCCTTATTAGAAGAAAACTACAGCCATTATGAATTAGAGGGGATTTCCCCCCCCCCCCCTACTAGCGGGGGAAATCCCCTTTTACAAATTAATTCATTTCTTGGCCACTGGACATTTCCTTGTTAATTTCTCAACTTTTTTCACCTGCATGATAAACACCACTGACAATAAATTAAGCCTATGTAAAAAAAAAAAGGTTTGAGATGTATGACTTGATCCCAGGAATACCTGAGTTATCCAAAGTATATAACAGTTATAGGAAACATCTGACAAAGTTAAAAGATGAAAAATACAGAGAAAACTTACAATTTTCTGAAACGGTACTAGATTTGGTACATTATTGAAAACGTGTATTTTTGATGCCCTGTATCTCCTGATCCTAATTGGAATTCCATGATACAATTTTTCTATATGTATTTTGACATTACAAAGTAATTTTGACAATTTTTTAAAATTCCTAAAATGGTCACTTTTTGAGAAATTGAAATTTGAAAATTTATCTGAAAATTTTCCAAAATATTTTTAACTGTAACCCCTACCTTGTGGTGTACCCATCTCATATCAAAGCCCCGTTCAAGAGCTTTGAAATGAGACCAAAACGTGTAAAACCTTGTGTAAAACCTATCCTACGTACTAGAATAATAGAGGTCATAGACATAGAATAATTTCAATAACTATCTGTGTTGACATTAATATGAAATACAACTGGTTTATGAGAATGAGTAGCACAAACAAATTCATTCAATCTAAGGGACAATAAAAAGGCCAAATATTATCTTCACAAACAAGATGTCACAATTTACAGAATACACTCACCTTTCCTCTTATACTTGAATAATCGACGCTCGTTACATTTCCATTAGAATTTTCGTGGTCACTTAAAGAATTTGCTTTGAAGGGCGATTGCTTTGATGCGTCCATAGTTGTAAAAGTCGACTTCCGTATAAAAATATATATCAATACGTTAAAACCACTTCTATTACATCATTATGTCATCAGCGTCTCAATATTATTAAATATAATTGCGCTATTATTCAAATTCTGTAATGTTCACATAATTTGTTACTTGTGATACTAAGGACTAAATTATATTTAATATTAATGTCAAAATTGAAAAAAAAATTAAATGGTAAGGAAATAACTTCACACAAAATATTAGTTATTACCTGTAAGAAAAGTATTTAAATCACAATCTATTGTATGCTAACGTTCGTATTCACTTGATATAATTATGAAGAAAATACCGAAAATAGATTTTCAGCTTGCAAACAGATGGAAATGACAACATGACAACACTCATCCACTGTCACCGACTTTATGTTCTTTTTAGCTTAAGACAAAATACAATCCAATAGCCAGTGATATTAAATGTTTCAAATTATTGCGTAATACTATTGCACAATTATTTCATTTATTGGATTCCTAAAATATATTAACATTTCCAAATATGTTGCATTCAATTAAGTTTTTATGCTTACTTTTTATCACGATGAAAAATATCTAAAATCTAGGAATCAATAATGATTACCCATGATTTCAAATTATTATCAAGTTTTAACCACTGTTAAGTCAATTTGCTAATATCGTGTGTAGTATATGATATATTAATGACGTTATAATGTAAATTTTGATTTTGTTGACTGGGCTGGAATGTACTGATCATTATATGAGCACATAAAAGAACTAATTACACATATTCTTCTGTAAAAAATTTAGTTCATCAATTATTATGGCTAGTATTTTGAGTTTCGTACCCAAAATTTTATAAGGAACCGTTTTATTAATTTTTGCTTGTATAGAAGATTTTAGCTTGTATAGAAGATCTGTAACTTGACATATAGAAAAAATTATTAATATCGCAATAGAAATAAAAAAAATAGAAATGCAAGTGAAGACCTCAGATTGTAAGATGAAAATGATTTATGTTTAGAGTTTGCCATAGAAACCATCAAACGAAATGGAAAGGTTTTTTGCAGCCCGATTATTTCATTATTATTTTCGTGTTATTTAGTCTCATTTGTTGCAATAGGTTATTTAGTTTTTGTTATTTTTATTTTAAATATATTTTCATTTAATTTTTGACCGTATCTATATTAAATCTATTGTTATAATCAGTGTTATGCTCGATAAGTTTGTTCTTTTGTTTATTTTTTGAATTATTCATTTTTGTGCTTCAACTTTATGAAAAAGGATTTAGTTATTCCTCTTAAACCTCCAAACCCGTCTAAGTCTCCTATTTCTAATAATGAATTTGCTTCTCCAAAATGCCCTACTAGTTTTGTTACCGTTACGGACTTTCAACAGGAATTAAAATGAAAAACAAAAATTGTAAAAGAACAAATTGTAAAAAAAATAAGCCTAAATACTTCCTCTTTCCATCTGTCTGATTCTTCCTGTACCGAAACAGAGGATACAGTTTCTCCCAAGACCCCTCCCGCTCCTCTTTCAGAAGCAAATTCGAAATTACTTCCCTCAACCTCGAACTCATCTCCTCCCTCCCTCCCTCCGAATTCTTTTGAGGGCCTTTTCTACGTCTGGAGCCTTTGGACCATTTATTGTCCACGTTCAGAAAAAAGAACCCCAGCCTAATTCCGGATTCTCATTTCATGCTGTGAAATTTGGTTCCACCTTAAAAAATTATCATGTTGATGGAATTATTCGAGATGGAGTGAAACAAATTGGTAAGAACAGGATTTCGGTGGAATTTCCATCTGCTGATGCCGCCAACCGCTTCGTTAACCACTCTGTCTTCACGGGACAGAACAAATTGTTCATCCCCTCCTTTGACGTCAGTCGTATGGGCGTTGTTCGCAATGTTCCAGTCGATTGGCCTGACGAGAAGGTTTTACACAACATAGAAGTTCCAGAAGGGTGCTGTAAGGTTATTAAACTCCGCCGCTTAAATTTTAAAAAGATAATTGATGGCCAGCCTAAATATTTTCCGTCTGAGACGATGGTCATACCTTTGATGGCCAAGTCGTCCCCAACGTATATATATATATATATATATATATATATATATATATATATGGCTTACTCATCGCTTCCAGTTGGAAATCATGATTCCACTGATAGAATTTGTCCAGAATTCGAAAGACCAAAAAAATCAAATTTGAAATGTTTAAAAGAGATATTTCCTATGCGGAAGCGTCCAAAAAATCATACGCCTCAGTTGCAGCTCATCCCCCTCTAACTCTTACTTCTCCAATTTTTTCCCAAATTTTGCTTTCTCCGTCTCGTCCTACCAACTCTTCTCACAAAAAAATTATTACTCTGAAACTCCGATCCCACTCTTCAACTAGTTCCGCTCGGCTCTAGAACAAGCCTGGGCAGACTTCCGAATCCCTCAACCTGAAAATGGTTGCGGTTTTAGTCAACAACCTTCAGCTAATACTCCTTCTTCTACGAGTATTATTCAATTTCTTTTGACCGCCTTGGTCAAAATTCTGAGTTCCCCCAATCAAATACCATCCAACGTTGCCTCCTCTATTCTTACTTCCCTTCAATCCCTTCTTTCTAATGACTTCGCCAATAGTGGCGAGGGTCTTGCAATGCAATAGTCGCAGTATTATTTCCAACAAATCAGATCTTCGTCACCTCCTTGTCAAGTATTCTCCAACCGTCGCTGCCATCTCGGAGACTTGGTTGAAACCTGGATTCCATTTTAAGATCCAAGGCTATGTCTGTCTCCGGGTTGATAAAGCGAATGGCAAGGGCGGATCCGCCCTATTACTTGACAAATCCCTTCCCTTCTCCCACATTTCTTTTGGCTCCCGCAGTTGTCAATTCAATATTGTTGCTGCGAGAGTTAAAGTTATTACTATCCTCTTTATATATGTCCCCTTCCAACATGTTCCGTAGCATTAGAACTACGGGATATTTTAACTTCAATTCCTGGCCCATATATTATTCTGGGAGATTTCAATGCTCATCCCCAAGACGGGTGTCTTGGGGTTCCACCCGAAGCAACTCTCTCGGGGTCTCCTTGGTGGAATTCCAGGGTGATTTTGGCCTGTGTTTACTAAATGATAGTTCTCCAATACGAGTTCCTGTCCCATTTCAGAACCCGAGCTCAGTAGATATCTCTCTTTGCTCCTCATCCTTGGCATCCTTAGTTTCCTGGAATATTCTTTCTGAGTCTTTTGGAAGCGACCATTTCCCCATTTTGATTTATTTCCCTCATTTAAATTTACAGATTGAAAAAATTCCCCCATTCGTCCCAAATTTAGATGAATTACCTTTCAGGTATAACTTTACTAGCGTCAATCATTTTTTAGAAGAAGATTTCTCCATTAATGAATTGGATTCCACCGTACATCAACTTAAGTATTCTTCCCCTGGTATTGACGGAATGTCATATTCAATGGTGAAAAATACTTTACCATCTACCCGCTGGTATCTTCTATCCCTCATTAACTGTATGTTTAAATCAGGTTCTATTCCAAAGTCTTGGAAAACTCAAATAATAATTCTCATTTTAATCCTCATAAATATCTCAATGTAAATTCATCCTACAGACCTATAGCCCTTTCTCCTGTTTAAGCGAAGATTATGGAACATCTAATTAAGAATCGTTTGGAATGGTTTATAGAACACCATTCTATTTTTACAAGTAACCAATTTGGCTTCAGAAAAGCTAAAAGTACGATGGACAATATCAGCGTAAACCTTCCAGTCCTTCAAAAAATTCTTTTAGAAAGATCTATTATTCTTAGATCCCCCAGATCCCCTCCCCCTTAACAAGAACTATATGGAGGAGTCTTCCCCAAGGCTCTGTAATTCCCTTTTAAGTCCATTACTTTTCAATATTTACTCCTATATGATTCACTCAACAGTAAATCCCTTCTGTCGTGTTTTGCAATACACCGATGACCTGCTTTTATATTCTTCTGATAAGTCAATAATGGTTGCCGAAAATGCTTTGAACTCTGCCCTTGTTAACCTAAACGACTGGGTTAACTCTCATGGTATGGATTTATCCCCTTCCAAAAGCGCTGTGGTTGTCTTCTCCAGAAGGAGAATTACTCCATCGTTATCTACTTCTTATAATTCCTCTTTGATCCCTGTTCTTTCCAATACCAAGTTCTTAGGTATGTTCCTAGACTCAAAATTATCCTGGAACATTCACATTGAACATGTCATCTGTTCAATAATGCCAGGCTAATATGAATATTCTCCGCGCTCTTTCTGGAGTGTGGTGGGGCTCTCACTCTTCCACATTAAAGTTAAAATATAACGCTCTAGTCCGTAATCATTTAGAATATGATTCATTTCTACTTGATCCTATTTCCAAATTCAATGCCACTAAATTGACCCACATTCAGTCTCAAGCTCTGAAGATCGTAGCGGGTGCTATAAATTCAGTCCCATAAATGCCCTACAAGTAGAATGTGTTGATGCTCCTTTAAATCTCCGGCGACAATATCTAGCTGATCGTTATTTACTGAAGGCAGCTAGGTTTACTACTCACCCTATTTTTCCAAAAGTCACCCTCCTCTCTAGGTTTATTGAGCATGCGCCTTTTTGGCGTTATAAGCCCCGACCTCTTCTTATCGGTTGCTTCCAAAAATTTAAATCCCTTACTAAACCCGTTTATCAAAATTCTTCTTACCCTCTCTATAGTTTCCCATTTGACTCGGTATTTCACAGGCCAAATATAAATTTGTGTTTTGGAGTTGATAAGGAGTCTAAAAATGCTAATTCGCTGTTCAATTCTATCTTGAATTCTTCATGTATGGATTGGACGCGAATATACAAAGATGCATCAAATGGCTAGGACGGAGCGTCATTTTACTCTCCATCCACCGCTCATTCAGCATATTTTCGCTTTCCTAAGGAGTGTTCGGTATTCTCCGGGGAATGCCGTGCTATTGTAGAAGCCTTGAATTATGCTCTACTCAAAAAAAGTTCGCAGGCTCCTTATCTTCTCTGACTCCTTAAGTTGTTTATAGTCCCTTCTCGCTAATCCATTTTCTTCGAATTGTGGTTTCTTGATTCTCCGGATCAAGTATCTTACGCTTGATTTGGAGAGATCGGGATCCGATGTCGTTCTTGCCTGGATGCCTAGTCACTGTGGCATAGTAGGTAATGAAATAGTGAACGGGGATCCATGTTTCACTATTAATTTCATGGAGGATCTCCTTCCCATGACTCGTTTCTGGATGACATAGGACTGGCAGAGGGCGTGGGAAAGATCATCCCAGATTACGGGTGCGGGATATTTCCAGATCCAACCTTTTATACCCACAAAACCTAGGTTCTCAACATTTACTTTCTCTCGAAAGGAATGCTCTGTGGTAACTCGCATGCGTTTGGGTTATTGTTCTATTCCTACCCATTTGGCTAGACTGCGGGTCAGAAAATCTCCAATTTGCGATTGTGGGCTTGGAGAAGGCGTCAATCATGTATCCTTAGTTTTTTACTTTTTTCATGTCCATTGAATAATATATTTCCTTCGTTTGTTTCCAAATTATTAAAATATAAAATTCAATTGCCCGTCAGCATAAGATAATTTTTATTTATTGCCAACAAACCCATTTTAGGATTAATCATTCAGTTCGTAAGAAAGAACGACATCAAAATATAGAATTCGTATTGATATTCATATTTATTTTTGTTTTTATATTTGTTTGTATATTTGTATATACTTATTTTGTACTCTCTGTATATTATAATGTCATTTTCTTCTTTTTGTTTAATTGTAGCCAACTTCTTCTTTCATTTTTGTTTTATTATATAGTTTGTTCTTTTGTTAACAAGCAACAATGACAAATATCCGAAATATGATTTATTCAGTGTTGATTAGTGTTTTTTTCCACACTTGACATTGGCAAAGATTCTTTCTGGAGAGAACGAACGCTATATAATCAACGATAAAGATTTATGTTTAAATAAAGTGATAAATTTATTTTAATACTTTACAATTTTTATTTATTCTCCGATTAGGAAAATGAATTCTGGAAATGAATGTTCCTAGTCTGAGATCAATAAACGGCAGTTACTAGTGGATGCTAACTATTGCAAATGTTGTTTTTCTTAAAAAAATAATAATGTAAGTATTTTTAATCCCAAAGTTTGAATCGACCACAATTTTTTTTAAGGATTCACTATAATATAACTATAATGTTTTTAGTTTTGGGTATTATATTTTTCCCGCTTTTTTATTGTACCTAATGTAAATCGAAATCAATCGCAAATTAATAAGTGAAACCAAATTTAAATACGTGGCCATATCGGCACCGTCTGTAACAAGCAAGTTATGCCTGCTAGCGACAATGTATACGAAAATAATTTAAAGTTGAGTTCAGTACGACTATTTTGTTTAAAAATAATATTAAATCCACTTCTTATGAATAACTGAAAGTTAAATATGTGTGTTGAAAATTGCAATGTATAAGATGGACTTTTTTATTAAGGTGATCTAGCCTTATATACTCAAGTGTTTTGTGTATATTTTTACATAAAAGTAACGTGATTTGACTTTACAGTACAAAAATATGGGTTTTCATTGCGTTGACCTCACTATTGGAATACATAAGAGAAAATTATAAGCAAAACAAAGAATCCACAGGAACACTGGATGATTCATATGTGTTCAGTACCAGAACTAAGCACATTTAAAAAAGAACTAAACAAGTGGTTACATTGCTCTTTTATCCTATGGCATACATCTGTTAATATGGCCAATAAGGTTTACCTATTTAATTTATATTTCATAAATAATTATTTTTATACTTAAGAAAGATTTTAGTTTTCAAAGATGTTTAAGTATACAAATGTGTGTTCATTATATACATTTCTCTTTTAAACTATAAATTGGTTTTCTGAAAAAATGGTTATGTTTTACCTTATACTAGACTGGAAAACAATAACAATGATATGGTTTTATCAGAAAAAAAATTTAATTTAAAAATAAACGTGATGAACAAATAAAAATGAACAAACTTTTTCATAACGATGAGTTAATTTAAAATTTATTTTGTATTTATGGCAAATTCAAATTTAATGAAGCTGTTGCGATTACTAGAACATTAACAATCACGCAGCCCCAGATTAATTGATTAAAAAGTGGAAACCATAGTAATGAGCTTATTCTCGCCAACCTATAAGTTTTAAGTAAACAATGTTGTTTTTTTTCTAATGGAGTTTGTTGTCAAATTGTTGACTATTATTGTGTATATTAGAATTGCTTGAACGACGTTAAATATTGGTTTACGTTCTCAAATAATATATAAAAATAGCTTCATTATTAAAAGCCGATACAAATATTCATCATTATGGCAGAAGTAGATGGTATTACTGAACAAGAACCGTGGAATAAGATTGTACTGTCCAAAACAAACAATGAATGGGAGACTACAAATTACAACAATAAATCATCAAAAAAGATTAAGGGTCGTAAAACCAAAGTCGAAAACAACGATTTTGAAACCGATGACCTCAATGATACAGAACATATCAAAAATGAACCGACAGAACCTGAAATAGAAATAAACGAGACGCCGGAGGATGTTGGGAAAGATTTCATTGCAAGTAGACGGAAAAAAAGAATACGACCGAAAGCTATTGAATCTTACGCAGAAGAAGATCCCTTGGCGTTGGATAAACCGAAAAAAACACGTAAACCGAAGAAACAGAGAGCAAAACAAAAGTCTAAACCGCGCGTCGAAACATCGGACCAGAGAGCGATAAGACTTGCTAAGATGTCGGCTTATGCTGCTAAGCGTCTGGCAGACGAAACACCCACTCAGAGGTCTGCTAGGTTAACGAGAATGTCTTCTTATGCCGCTCGTAGGTTAGCCACGGAGACAACTGAACAACGGGCGGCTCGTCTGGCGCGGATGTCGGCGTACGCCGCGAGAAAGCTAGCCAACGAATCTCCCGAACAGCGAAAAGCGAGGCTATCCAGAATGTCGGCCTACGCCGCCCGAAGGAGTGTTATAAAAAGATTTCTGGGTAATGAATCGTATCCAATGGTCACCGAAGATACAGATAAATCAGTGACCGACTACACGATGGATCCATCGGCACCATCTATAATGGAGCAAGTTATGTCTGCTAGTGACAATGTATACGAAAATAACTTGAGTTGAGTTCAGTACGACTATTTTGTTTAAAAATAATATTCAACCCTTAAAGCCTTTACAAAGTTAGAATAAATAAGATGATTTCAAAATCTTATGAATAACTGAAAGCTAAACGTGTGTTGAAAATTGCAAATTTTGACATTATATTTAATAAAAAATAAGAACAATTTTTGGAATAGGCTTTAAATTTGTACTTCATCATAAAAACCATTTGTACCAGTTTGTCTGCGAATAGTTTCTTGACATGATCGTGCAAATTATTTTCATTCAATTCACAACCAAATTGTACTATTTTTCTTTTTACTATAAGATAGATTAAATTTATTAGGTATAAATTTACAAATAGTTACGATAGGTTTATTAGTTTTATAGATACTATTAGGTGTTACGCACGTGGATAGTTTAAGTTGATTGTGTTTCAATAATTATGTATTAATGAAATACACAGTTTCAAATCATTTTTATTTCGAAGGTTCCACATTAATTCATACAATACACACCCATATGTTAATCATTTCATGCATAAAAACCATCCGGAATCGTTAAAAAAAACACACAAATTTGAGTTTATTCATCAAAGTGTATTTTGTCTCTCAAAGTAATTTCCATTGTTTGCAATACAACTGTGATAACACCGGACCCACTCTTCGATACACTCATCATAGGCTAAAAGTGGTATGGTCTGTAATTCCCGCTGCAAATTACGTTTCATATCTTCAATCGAGTCAAAATAGGTTTCACGAAGTGACAATTTCAGTTTTTGAAACACCATTCGGTCCATTGTTGGCTCATTGGTGTACGTATCCATAGACCCATGTTCCAGTTATGATGCGTTTTGTGAAGTATGCACCTTGAGAAATCATGTGTTTAGAGACCTACTTTAAATGCTCATTTTGCAAGGAATTAAGTTCTTTCGGAACCAATCTTACGGCGACGGGTCTCGTGCACAAAAAGTTGGTTAAAATTCCATCAGCGGTCATTTTATCTATGTTCAAATCTCGAGTCAACTCTCTAATACTAAAGTGACGATTTTCAAGCAACTCTTATGCCTGTAGTTTTTGTCATTGTCGTGTCAACATAGGCCTTTTTTAACATTTTTAACGATTGGGCAAAAGAAATTTCGTTTGTAACACAAAATTGAATGCACAATCTTTGCTCAACTAATTTATCCATAATAAAAGTCGCAGAGCAACTTTACGAGGTCGATCTATTATGAAAGTTGCTTGGACTCGGCTTGGTAATTAAGGAAGGTTTTACTAACTTGACCAAAAATTTTAAGTGGTTTATTTAAATGACAATTCTGGATAATTTTTATATAGAAGGTACATGCTCTATGATTGCATACATTTTTTTAGTGTATAGGAATCATAAATTCTTCCATTTTATTAGTAGATTGACCAAATTTGTGTCTTTGTTTTTATATTTATCATCCATTTTCAATTAAAGCAACTATATTTAAATAATTATGAGTACTTTAAGTTTTCGTCCTTTTTTTATTCTCTAGAGTTAATAAAATGCATACAGAAGTAGAGATTTTTAAAAATCTAGTTATGAAGATGTATATTATCCATATTTAATGTTTGCTAATTTTAACAATCTTATTTATTTTAATATTCTGACTTTCATCACATTAATTTCCTTTCATCACATTAATTTCGTAATCGTCCATCTCGTAATCGTTTTTAAATAAAGATGTTTCTCTCCTGTATGTTTACATTTTTATAGGTATTTGAAAATGAAATTTTACGAATATTATTTTTTAAGTCTCCCATAAATAATACCGAAAAATGTTTTATTTGATATAAACTTTTTACTTATACACGGTATTTATATTTGAGTATATATTACTTGTTTCAATTTTTAAATATTGTAAAACATTTTAGTTTACAATAATGTGGATATTTTATTCATTCACGAGATTTGCATCTTATACAAACAAGAAACTGAATTTTAAATTAAATGATAATATGTATGTCTGACAAATAATGTTGTTTTATTTAAACTTTGACTCTATTCAAATGGGCTATAGAAGACAGAATTTTGCATTTATCTGTAATTTTGTATTTATTCCTCTTCTTTTAACCAAGAAAAATTTTTTAGGATATTTTTGTAGAGAACAGAACCAGGTGATAATTCCTACTTTGCGCATTTTTTTTTTTTCTTAAATAATCTTATTTTGTGGCATTCATTCATTTGATAGATAAGCTTTGACAATGTCAAAAAATTTTACTTACATACAATATACATATATATAAATATATATATATATTTACAAACACACATGTATAGACAGAGCAAAAACAAGATAAAAGTGGCATATTTGCCGAACTGTGCAAAAACATGTGTTGCTAGTTTGAAACAAATGAATTTTAAACACACCAATTACAATGCAGTGTTTACCCTCACCTCTACTCATAATCATCAAGGAGGTGCTATATTCGTTCTCGTTTCTGCACCTTGAGTTGCCGCTCGCAACAAATGTTCTAAAATTTTAGTGTTGTTAACACATTTAACGATCGCTCACCTATATCAAGTACAAATTAGGCGCTATATCTAAACTTTCCTTTTTTTAAGGAAACTAAATTTCTACAAAACTAATGTTTATGTACGTATTAATATATTCATAAAGTTATTATCTACATGTGATACAACAAACTGACAAATGGAAACAACAGTATGCTAATAGGGTTTCGTCTATTAATTTTGGAAATATCTACATTGCCCTAATGTACGAACAATATCGTATTTAATTTTTTGAATGGAAATTAAATGATAAATCGCAATATGAGCCTGGTAAACTATGAAGTTGTTCAGTTTAAAAAAATAAGAGGGATACGTCCTGCATGATCTAATGAGTGAATATAGGGACAATGATAATAATTAATAAAATAACAGTTTAATAACAAAACATAATCGTGAAATATCCAAACTAAAAAAAATTTATGATAATTTCAATAAGTCTATAATCATTTATTACGATAATTTGAATTTATAATGACTGTCAAAATCTGATGTATGATATCTGAATGACATTAGGAAAGAAATTTTATGCAAATCTCTTTTCAACATAGATTGAGATATTATAATTATTCTTGGATCTTTATTATGCTTAATAACATAAAATTTTACATTATTTTTAAATACTGTGTGTTTAAGGTAGACATACAAACATAAATTCATTTATAATTAAATTATAAACATGATTTTTATATATTGAAGTTTTCTATTTAATTTTGTAGTTAATACCTGCTAGATTTAAATTGTTTAACCAGAACATAAAAAATATATGAAGGAAACTTAAAAAAAACGAAATTGAATAGTGCAATTTCTTATAGCTAATGCAAAAAACTTATATTTTGTCAGTATAAAGTAACGTAGATAGGACTGGTGTCCAGAACTATATGTGAAAACATGTCACCAATTTGAAATTCTGATCTGTTGAAGCGTTAATAACATCAACCGCTCACCACAATATCAAGTTAAAGCAATGTAATAGATTAGTGGATATTTCAATATTTATTAAGAAATTTAAATTTTATAAGTTGTGATGGTTATGGGTACAAGAATATTTATTATTTGCATTTAATACAAGAAAATAATAATGTGTACACATGGTTATAATTCCCAAAATTTAAATAAATAATAGAAGAGGGAGGAGTAAAGTTTAAATAAAAACAGGACTTAATTAAATATAACACCAAAGAATTCTAAGTTCCCAAAGGAGACCAAATTCTCAAAACAAGTTATGGTTTGTGTTGATCAAAATGATTTTAGTTTTAGTTGCTTATCAGGCATATAAAATTATTGTTAAAGCCGAAAAAATAAAATAATATGGAGTTGTTTGAGTACAAGTTAAAAAATTTAAGAAAATGATAATTTTCATTTGGTGAATAAACTTTGGCGCAAACATATTTTATCAAAGTCTAATAATAAAAGTGAAGTTAACAATGTAGATTATTAACAGGTAGTCTTAGTTTTAAAAGGGCATCCCTTTTATTTTATTTTTAAAATGTCTAATTGCATTTTACTAATTAATAGATTGAGGAAAATAGGATTCCACAGTTTATTTGATAAAATATTTTACTTATTGCTTGGAAAAGAATACCTATTTATTAAACGAACGTTTTGTTAATTTGGTATTAAGGTATTTTGTTAAATAATATAAACGAAAATTAATGTACTTATCAATTACAACTTTCATTAAATCGGTTACAAGAGTAACAAGTTTAAAGACATTTTAAGCAATGCAATAAAATGTCTTCGTGGATATAACATGACTAAAGCCTTGATTATATTTTTTTCATTATTTGCATATGTTATTCAAACAATGTGTACTTTAGACTTATCATTAATAACTTTATTTAATTTTTTTAACCTATCTTATGAAATTAATGAAAGACATATCAATTGTTTATTTTCATATTGTTCTTATACTGTAGAATTATTATTTAAATTAAAATGCTACAAACTTTGAAATTTTTATCTCATTAAGATATCATAATGATACGAAGTGTCGCGTACCAACGCAATGACATCATCAATAAAGTTTTTATTTAAAATCCAATAAAAGGTATTCAAATTAATTTATCGATTATAGAAAGTTCCTTAATTAGTAGATGGCACAAAAGTGCCTTTTTGGGCTCTAATGAACAATGAACGACAAAGCACTATCACTTATCGCTTTCAGTCTACTACTAAAGCATACATTATTGTGCAGGTAATAATATGTGATACTTGGTTCATATATATATCATATAATATAACTAGAGATGGTAAGTAGGCATGGCACATAGTTATATTTTATGCTTTGTATATATATATATATATATATATATATATATAGCAGCACAAACAAGCATATATATACCAAAAAAAGACATACATATATTTGTGAATTTACGAAGTCCTAGATTTTAATGTTGTTCTTTCTTATATATTTTAAAATTAGTGCTAGAATGGGTCTACTGGCTATAACTAAAACGAACTTAAAGATGAGAGGAAATTGGATTATATATTGTAATAATTCAGAAACGAATGAAGGTAATTTATTACTTAAAGGTCATATGAAAAAATAAGATGATTTAGATCGTCCACCTCTATGCCACAATCGTAAATTGGAGACTAATAGGTAGCCCTAACCAAATGAGTATGAATAGAGCAATGGCCTTTTCATTGACTATTTCATTAAATCTAGCATAAGCTAAAGAATCAGAGGTAATTATTTCGACAAATTATTAGGGAGGAGGTACTATAAGGAAATTAATGTATCGAAGAAAATAATTTGCGAATCTTATTACACCGAGCAAACCTCAAGGCTTCCGTAATAGCTTGGCATTCCCTAAAGAACACTGAACATTCCTTTTGGGAGACGAAATTATGGCGAATGAAATGCAGCTGAATAGTAGACACACCGATAAAGCTATCTTTCAAGGTCTTTAATGAGTCTGTGGGAATTACAAAATCAAATGGAAAACTTTAGAGAGAAAAAAAGAACTTTGATTAACTGGGTTTGAGAGGATTTGAACTTTTGGACGGTAATAGTGCGAAGAGAGTGAGTCTTGGAATGCCAAAAAGGGTCACATTCAGTAAGTCTAGATAGGAGAATATGGGGTGCATGGAAAACCTAGTTCTCTTGAATACAATGTACAACACATATAACTTGTCAATTTAGGCAAAGAATAGATCAAAGTATTTGAAAACAAAAATTGAAACAGCATATTAATTTTATATGAACAGTTATTGTCTGAAGAATTAGCAAAAATGTTTTTTTAATAAATGGTAATATTTTAATTAGTAGGATAGACTTGATTTTCCAGAAAAACATTTTGTAATTTTTTTTGCAATTTTATCAAAAAAATTTATATACTATACCATCGTGATTATAAGTTAAACAAAAAGATCTTTTCTGAATAACAATTAATTTTGATCCAGATAAACGAATTTAAACTTTTGAGTACATTTACTATAAAGTATAGTAAAAGAGTAAGCAGAGTACATACATTTAGCTTTTGCAGGGCTGCAAAGTAAGACTTACTTTTGGAAACAATTTTATTAAATTTTGTATTATAATATTAATAAGAGTATTGAATCTTATACAGAGTGTCCCATAAGGAGTGGACAAACGAAATGCCGGTGATAGAGGGGTTATTAGACATAAGAAACAATAAATTTTATTATCCTACTGTGCAGGAAACAATTTTTTTTTCGTTAGGTGTTATTACTATTTCTGTTTTTTTATTGTCCAAGATCTTTAAGAGAACATTCACCTTCCTAATACAAATGTTATTCATTCATTATTATTGGTAACATAAAAGTTAAATGCTGAAACATGTGCATTTTTTCTATCACAAAACATGAAAACTGATTTTTGAACAATACTAGTGTAAAAAAAAATGTATGACAACCTTGTGGAAATTTATTTAACATCTACAATTCACACAAGCTCCAAAAAGGTAATATTGTTATAATTAATTCTGTAAACATTCGAAAAATACGTTTTTTGCTGTTTTTCCCTACCACTGTTTTTATTTATTGACCTACGCTTGAATTTGACCTCTTGTTTGTGTTTGTGATTTGGATATTGTTTGACCGACTGCACTGCAAAATGCCTCAGGCTTACACCGGTCGTGAACGTGCAGATATGTATTTCATTTACGGGCTATGTGACGGGTATGCTCGACAATCCGCTCATACGTATCGTGAGCGCTACCCTAATCGCGAACGCTATCACGATCACAGTCTTTCTTCGTGTAAATAAAACATATTTAGTGGGTCGAATTCCTGGAAATGTAATTTCTGAAGGAAGACCTAGAAATGTTGATGAGCGTCAAGCTCTGGCCGAAGTGGAAGAAACTCCTTCTAGTAGTGTTTGGCGGATTTCTCGACGTACTGGTGTCACAAGAAGTACAGTACACCGCATTATAAGAAATAATTTGTACCCGTACTATGCACGAGTGCAAACACTGCTACCTGTTGACTATCAACGATGAATAGATTTCTATCGGGAGATGCTGCGTCGAAGCAGGCAAGATCCGCTTTTTTTAACTCAATCTTATGGAGCGATGAATCATGTTTTAAAAGAATGGGAGTGTTTAATATGCACAATTTACATTAATGGACCGTCGAGAATCCTCGTATAGTAAGGCAGGACAGATTTCAACATCAATTCGGAGTCAATTTGTGGGCTGGAATCCTAGATGGCAAAATTATAGGTCCATTTGAACTACCACCGAGGCTTGATGGAGTTCGTCATCTACAGTTTTTAAGAGACGAATAACATTTTCATTAGGAAGACGAATGTTCTCTTAAAGATCTTGGAAAATAAAAAAGCAGAAATAGTAATAAAACCTAATAAAAAAAAATTTTCTCATGCGAGGTAACAAAAATTTTAAAAATCATATCTCTAAAACTATTAGGCCTAGGATAATAAAATTGATTGTTTCTTACGTTTAGTAACCTCCTCTATCGTTGGTCCACTCCTTATGGGATATTTGCAAAAATCTTACATTGCTCACTAGAGATTATTTGAATGATATCCATAACTTTCAATGTTACATAGCAACTTTTATTAAAAATACAGGCTCTTATAAAAGCAGATTGTTAAACCGTCTTGAAGTTAAAGAAAGATATTTAGGGGCGAGTCGCCAGAGATTAGGTTTGAAATCATATTATTTTGGCGCCGATAAATAATATTATAAATTAAACTTTCTTAATAAAATGTTTAAAAAAATTAATTTGTTTTGATCACTAGATGAGATAGTTATAAGGTGTCATTACATTTTATTTATGCAATTTATTTAAATTCTTATCTACCTGCATATTACACGCTTATATCTGATACATTGTCTTCTTTGTTTTTGTAAGTCCGTTTTTAACTTCCCTTAAATTATTTTCCAAAGTTTTTTGTAAAAAATATCTATTTTTGACCAAGTTTTTTACCAGTCTAGATTATCAATTTTTATAAGTTACTTATGCCAATGATGTGAATTAGTTCATTAAAACGTATTGTGTATTATAGAAAATTGTAATAGCTTGTGAATATAATAATGAAAACAAAATAGGCCAATGAAAAACGAGTGTGTGAACTAATATGGAAATATTATATGTTATAAGAATAAGACAGTACAATCCATATATCAGCTTAATTCATTCCACATTTTAGCGGCATTTACAGCGAAGGAGTATTCATTGCACAAGATATCATGTTTAGGGATAATTACAACTATTGAGGAGATTTTTACAACTAAATCCAAGGCCATGCAACCCTTTTTCCCCGTATTCTAAACCTAAAATCATGGTTATATTTCCAAACTCTTGTAAACCCCCAAATGCATAAACATTTATAAAATATTAGTATGAATTTTTGTTTCAAACTCTACAGAAATATTTTTTATTAGTTATAATCGAAAGATTGCAAAATTCTGTATAAAAATTGCAAAATTTTCATACTACAGTAGCAAAATGTAATGATATTCTTTTCATAATGTTTCAGCATGGAGGTTAGTCTGTGTTTATAAATTAATCTAGCAAATAGAGGCAAGTGTACTGAGATGTGAAGGCAAGTGTACTTCGCAGAATAACAATCGTAGATTAATTCTAAAGACAGTTTTGCTTTTTTCTTATTTATGCAATATTGATCTGCTGAGCAATATTGATGATTAGTTTTAGCTAGTTAAGCTTTAACACAAATACAGTTATAACAAAGTGCAACTGCTGGAATTCTGCAAGGTTATTAAGATTCTTTAACATATTCTCTATGTATCTGTATTCATTTATTGTAAAAAAAAACCGTTGGATATGGGCAAGAACCAAAAGTACAATTGTGTATAGTAAAATATAAATAATAATTATTAAAATATAAAAAAACACACTTTAATTTAAATTAACCATAAAACTGATAATTATCAATAGTGAAGTATGAAGCAACTCCATAATTATATTCCTAAAATAATCAATGGAGCAGAAAAGAATATGAGGATATAAGTGCAAGAAAAACAGGTAAACACTGCAGGATGTTTGTACATTCTCTAAGCAGATAAAATAAACTATAACACCATCCTCTTATGTAGCAGACAGCATTACCAAACAAAAGGCTTAGAAATATAATGATTTCATAATTTTAAAAATGCAGTATCACAAACAATGCTTATAGAAGTTGAAAGAATTATATCTGACCATGCTATAATAAAATCTGATTTTAATTGGAATATTTGATTGAAAATTGGAAGTTGGAATGCCATTTTCACCCAGGACTAATGGTAATGGAAATAGGTTCCACATTTAGTGATGTGTTCTACCCGAATAATGTTTGGCTAAGTAAAAATTCATTAGTATGATCAGATTTTTATAATTTAAATTAAGTCTATATATATATATACATATACACAGGTATTCCATAAGTCAGGGAGCAACCAAAAAGGGGCAATAAGCCAAGCTATGACAACCATAACTAATTAAGCTATGCTATAACTAGACATTGCTTGACTTTCCAAAATTTGTGAAAATCACTACTCTGGGTCGATTTTTTGGGTGCCATGACTACAAATTAAGTTTGATTGTTAATTTATTTGTATAGTTGAGTAAGCGCACTTTTCGAATTAATTGAAACATTTTACGAAAACTAGTTTGGTTCTCTAAAAGAAAAATTCAGAAATATACTTTTTAAGATTTTGTCATTTTTATCACCCAATTTTGACTGTATGCGCTGAAAAAAAATTTCTTTAAAAAATAAAGTTTTTATTTTTTGTTTTAACAAATGTTCAAAACTGCCTGCAATTGGCTCTAATGTATGTGCGACATAAAAGCAAGAAAAGTAATTTAAGGTGAGAAACAATTTGAATTATGGTTAAAAATACTCAAATACTTAAAAAAAGTTGTTGCTCTTTTTTATTATACTTTTTTTAAATGACAACACATCAGTAGCAAAAGGTATGAGTAAGAGGAATGATACATAATGTGTTATTCGTTTAAAAATTATTTTGAATTTTGATAAAAATTATTTTGAATTTTGCAATTTTTCGAAAAAGTCCGACAAGATCACCTAAAATTCTTTTTTTTAAATTATAAATTGTTTAGATCGAATTTCTGTTATAAAAAGTCTGCCATGAAATTGTTTTATGACTCTTGTGTCCATTGTTCATAAACGATATTATAATTTTTGAGCCAATTTTTATTCTCAAGAGTAGAAGGCTTAAATTCAAATGATGGTGAAGTTAAAAAAGTGTACTATGAAAATTTTGCTTGCTATTATGAAAACTTCTATATTTTATACAGTTTATAGAAGTAAATTATATACAAATATACGAGAAACAAATTAAAAGTGAACAGGAAATACGTCAGAAACTATATGCTGCAAGCAAGCGCAATTAATAACAATATCTGTGCTCTAAGAAATTTATGAGGAAACTTCATTAGATGAAGAAACCACTGAAGAAAACAACAAAAAAGTGGGAAAATTGGTTTTAGATGACAGGACAGTGAAAACAAAAGATTTACTGAGACCCTAAGGATTTCATTTGGTAATATTCAGTCCATTTTATCAGACACTTTGGGATTTAAAAAAATACCGGCAAGATGGGTTCCGTGAATGTTAACTGATAAAAATAAAAATTGACGTTTAGACGTAAAACGTCTAAACATCAATTTTAGTTTTATAATTCTGTTTAATCAAATTAAGTTCTATAAAGTTTTATAATTCTGCACAATCAGGACGTCTTTTATCATCACTTTGTAAAGAGGAAACCACTATTTCAATCCTAAAATGATGAAAAAAAAGTATGCTTTTGAAACAGCCGTCTTCGAATCTTCACACATGAAAAATCTTTAAGTTGCTCTAATTGCGAACCACAACATGGCGTCTGTGTTCTGGGATTTTGAAGAAATCCTTTTTATTGACTGCACAGCTAAAGGAAAATCTATACCAGGTGCTTATTGTATAGAGTTGATGCCAAAAGTGCACGAAGCAATTAATTAATTTACACTCATTCCCAAAATTAAAGAAGCAAATTAGTAAAACAAAATTTGATAACTCAGAGCAGTTTTTTGAAACTCAAAATTACTTTTTCTGAGGGGATAAGATAATTAGAAATATCCGATACTAAATGTAACAAGTTAGGGGACTATGTAGAAAAATCAAATATTGTTAATTTAACGGCAATTCCAAGAATGTTTTGATTCACCTTTGTATTTACATATTGAAAATCATTATTGTAAATTTATATGACCTGAATACACTAAATGACTTTGTGGAAGATGAATTGTAAAAATCACTGTATTTTCAATTATTTTTTTTTTAAATTAAAGAATTAAACTTATTCAATATCGAACGGTCAATGTCCAGTATTTTAAATATGACAAACACTATTATGTAATAGTAACCCTGATTGTATGCTACTGTCATGAAAATGACAGTTGTTTTATATACTGCGTATATTTTATAACAATCATTTCTTAAAGTTAATGTTCTTTAATTATAATAGTAAATAGATTTTGAACTTGCTTTTGTATAAAGAAATTTCATTGGTGCGGTGAGTATAGAAAAATTTCTGTGTACTGAAATTATTTTAACATATTTTGTAATGCTATACACAAGCTTTTGTTAACAATGAAGGGCAGAAGGTATTAATATAATTAAAAAAGTAAATTCAACTGTTTGTCAACTTATATTTGCTTTCAAATTTATTATTATAATATCGTAGAAGGGATGGAAATCCATAATTTATAAACATTATATTACATTTGTTATATTTTAATACATAAAAGTATATTGCATATGGATGATTTTGATTTTTTACGAATGGCAATTACTGCTCTATATTTATGCCTGTATGCTTGCGTAAACAATTATTACATATTGCGATGAAATTAAGGAAGACACCATTTAATACTATGATAACATTTGTAACTTGCACAAATAGTTGAATGATACAGTATGTTTTTTGCAGTCTATAAATTTTATATATAATATTTATAAATAGTAGATTTTTTTATAGATATAGGCATATCATAATATAATTGATTTTCACGTAATTTTCTGTTAAAAATAACCTACAGTATGATCACCTCAACCCTTATAAAATAAACACAGAAGAACTAACAACCTAAATAAACTTAAAAATATTTTTTCTCATAATGTTATTGAATTACAATTTATATATGGAATGTTACACTGGAAATATATATATATATATATAATAAATTCCTAAAACGGTGGAAGTTATTTTGAATTTTTTATTTCAACACGTTTTGAGTATAACCAATCATTTTCAGGTTGTTAATGTTGTCGTACTACCGTAAGGCTAGCCGTAGAGTTATTTTGAGATACTAAAATAATACATTAATACACAAATAATTGATTACTTTCATAAAACAGTAGATATTAGTTCATAAAACAGCCAATTTATATTAATTTCTACATTACTGGCACAAATAATCTAAATACCATAATGAAAATGTTTTTTCTGGAAATTACAGCTTCTCTATGTATAGATATTTCATTTGTTCAAATACAGTTTTATGTTTTTGCATGTACCATGTAATCTTTTTATGGAAGTTTTTTAATGTTTTATGGGCTAGTTTTGTTATGTACACTAGATAATTTTCATTTCAATGGTAAGTAAATACTGGATTTGGATATCAGGTTTATAATGAGTATTTTGTTATTTTTAAATGTTCTTAGTTTTAAATTTTGTTTTTTTTATATGACTAGTTCATTTCAGACAGCAAAAGAAGAATATTCATACGAATTAATGAAGTTGCTATCTAAAATTAAAATAAGAAGAAATAAATGGGAAGAGCTGTGCAAGATGTAATGGACGGCAATTTGTCATACAGAAAAATCGCTAAATATAATATTAAATAGTCATAAAATCGATTAATATAATATTAAATAGTCGACATTACATATATATAAAAAAAGGTGCACGAAGTAACAAATCTGGCAGCACTTATATTAGTAGCTTATATTAGTAGCATCAGTTTTTACATTTTTAATATTGTCAAAAGGCTAAGAACAAAAGTTAACAATTATATTCCAAGGCTTTGAAGTGATGAAAATAAAATCGGAGGAATTGACTGGCTGCAAAGATTTAGAAAAAGAGATAGCAATTTAAGATTAAGAAAAGTTTAATTAATGTTACTTTGTATAGTTTTTTTTATTACTTTGTATGACTTTTCAATAATAAATAAACCTTACTTTGATTATTATAGGCTGTATTTAATTCTTATCACATAACCACCATGCACTATCTGAAAGTGGATAGAAGGATGAATGTAAATTCATATAATTTGAGAATTTTAGAAAAACCAGTGTCACTTAATTTCTCCCTAATTTAACACATTATAAATTTTCCATATACTATTCCATCTTTGACGGCCTCAAGCCCATATGAGCAAGGAGTAGGGTTGATTGAATGGAGACAAAAGTAGCTGTAAAGGATCAACACCAAGTCTCAAGCGGCAGTAAAAAATCCAAATCCAGCTAGCTCAACAAGCTTTTGTTGGAGGTAGGAAATGACCTTCACTGCCAATGTCATGACATAGAAAACCTCTTTAAAATATTCACACTAGTCTTGCTACTAAGGTGGGAAAGGTGCCAACAGGATACATGTATTACAGGAGATAAGTCACTAGAACCAACCTCGACAGACCCAGACAATGTCGTTCTATTGAGCCTTCTTGAAGGGTTAGGCGTAACCCCTTGAATGACTACAATTTTTGTATCGGGAACAACATGAGTGAACAACATGAGAACAACTAAAGGAAATCCAAAAAAACCCAACTATGTGGGACAACAGATATTCCATCAAAGTTCATTTATAAGAAAACGAAATAACAGTCCACCATCATCGACAGCAAATAACGTAAACAACAAGAATGATGAAAATAGTGGAACAACAGAGACACAAAAAATATCTTCATCACAGACATTAAACATTCAACAAAGCGCAATCGATTATACAACAAGAATGGCAGTGACAGTGCCTCAAAAAAGACAGAAAAGCAAAAACTAAGCCCACAGCATAAAAAATATCTGCAGTATACTGTCCACTTAGACATAATATATGATTCCAGATATGTATATGTGGAGGAAATTGGAACGTAAAACAAACCTTATGGGGCTAACATCTAACTACACTAAGAGGTAGACAACTCTTTAGAATAGTAGAAAGTCAAAGACTGGAACGTGTGACTGCTTGTGAATCAACTTTCTGGCCAACAGTTTGAAATAAAATACCTAAATCATGAGAAATATTAGCCATAACTATATGAATCTTGCATTGACCTATCCTCTGAACACATACATGCCATCATCAATATCAGCTCACCTGGGATACTGGTAGAAACCCCAGGAATAAAATACAATACTCTTATATTAAGATATTGTTTCTTTAGAAATAAAGCACCAAAAACATCTAGAAACTACACAAGAAATAGAAATAGCCATAGAAGACTCGACAGTATTATTTATACAATGCAGCTAAACAGTCTATTAAGTACAGAAAAACTACTGCCAAATTGAAACCAGTATTCCAAATTTATTAAAGAAACTATACTAGAATATTGTAAACTGAGAAAAATTTGGCATAGAACCTAGATATCCTAGAGACAAAACAGTATTCAATATGTTCTGGTGAATTAAAATAGCTTATTGTGAATCTGAACAATGCTAGCATTCAGTCGTATCTTTCAAATTCGACTCCATCTACGGATACAAACTACTCATTCTACCAGGCAACAAGAAAATTAAAACACCCTAAAGCCAAATTCCATCCATTAAGACTTGTAATGGGGAGTGGACCAGATCAAATAGAGAGAAAGCTGCTTCATTCGCTGAATATCTCAGTGCTATCTTTCAGCCATTTTCTGAAACATAGTGTGCAAAATATTAAAGTGAAAAAGTATCTAGAAAGCGCATACTAGATATATTTGCCACTCAGAGTCCCAGAAAAATTCTTAAAATGATAAAAACCCAACAAGAAGGGAAATCCCAGGGCTACAATTTTGTAGATGCAACTCTTCTAAAAAGACTACCAAAAAAGGTGTTACGACAATTGTTAAAATATTCAATGCTTGTTTGCGACAATTATTTCTCAGTGGACAGTGGAAGATAGTACAGGTGGTAATATTACCCAAACCCAGGTAATAACCAAAAGAAATCACCTCCTACAGACACACAAGTCTCCTATCAAACACTGCAAAACTGAAAAAATTCTGCTAATAATAGTATACAAATACCTACAAAAACAAAGTCACCTCAATGAAGTGGAAAATGGTTTAAAACCTAGAGAATTAAGGCAAATCAAAGCAAATTTAGACAAGTAACATTCACCCTAAGAACAGATACTTGTCTACAAATACAATTAAATTATGAAGAGATCTCTCGGAAAGAGCATGAGAAACATTTAGGCATACATTTACACAGTCAATTAACAAGGCCAAAACACATCTGATCTAAGCGAAAACAATTAGATACAAAACTATGTAACATATACTGGATAATAGGATGACATTCATAATTTAACATAAACAGCAAGCTGACACTTTACAAAGCCATCTTGAAACCAATGTGGACTTATTCCAATATCCAATTGTAGGGAACAGCCAGCAACAGCAATATTGAGATAATTAAAAGATTCTAGACCAAGTCACTGAGAACAATAGTGAGCATCCCTCAATACATAAGTAACAAATATATCTACCATGATCTGGAAATCAAAACAGTAACAGGAGATTACACAATATAGCACAAAGTACCAACGGAGACTGTTGATCCACAAAAATGAATTAGCCCAGAGGAACAGTGGTGATAGAGACCTCCGACACATAAGATTGAGGACACACAGTGTTCATAAAGCATTGAGTGAGAGACATTATGAAATTGCTTTTTATAGCAATGCCAAAACTGACAGTAACAGTGTCAGATTAATGGCTTATTATTTCTTAAACAGATCGCCATGGGGGGGGGGCAAAAACAAAAAAAAATATATATATAGAAGCTAAATGTGTGTGTTAGTATTTGACGGTTGATCTGGATTTCTACAAGAATTACAAATTAAATAAAATCACAGAAAATTCTAAAAATTGTATGAAGTCTTCTATTGTATGAGTCCTGAATCCCAATTTGCAACAATATTGAGTACAGTAATCAAGATTTGATATTCTAGTCAGTTTTCTACTTGTGTTCACACTTATTCTATGCATTTTAAAGAATATATTCACACATTATTTTGATAAACAATAAAAAGTGTTATTTTTCGAATTAACATGGCAACCAGATACCTCAATTTATGCAACAAATTAATTTATATTTTACAATCTCTTCACCTAAGTTGGAAAATTTACATAATTTAAAATTATTAAAAAAATCTGCAATTTTTCTTAAATAATTTCAAACAAATCAGCTGCAAATCCTACTGCTAAAGACCAAATACAAAAAAGGTTATGGACATTGTAATAGTTTAACTTTTTTTCATGTATTTTATAATTTCAAGAAACACATCTTTAATATGCTTAATTATGTCACAGTTTCAGAAACTCAAAACTGATTGAATTATGTAAGCAGGTGCTACCATTATCATATATTAATCACATCCTTAGATAATTATCAGAAGCTAGATGACATATTACCTAAAGAGATGACGTGACTATGGTTTGTGTATGTAGATCAACTGTACACAAGGAACTGAAGAATCAAAACAAATGGAAAGTACATGTGAAAGGTCAATGTTATTTAATTCTTCATTATTTATAGAATGACCAGTGACGGTGTTTATTAATATTACAAATAACATAGAAAAGCTAAATGTTGCTAATTTTTGTATTGTAATGATAAACAATTCCTTAATATCATGTACACCATGAATTATAAAATGTTATCCTCGAATTTCAGATTTATTACTTAATTTACATTATGAGTTGTCACAGTGTTTGTTGTATTGTTGTGGAGATTATTGCTGGCCAGAATTGAACTTCCTGTGCCCAGGAGATGTCTGGTGGATGAGGAGGAACTGTACGAATCTCCTGATGATCTATTGCTAACATGACTGAGTGGAGTGCCTGAAATCAATAAGCCAATCAGTTTTCACTGCCTAGAGGTGCAATTTTGGAAATACGTTTTATGAAAGCTTCTACAGCGCAAGCAATGTACAGTGTGACTATTTCAAAGTATTTATTTTTACATCTTATCCCTTCATAATAGGGACTCACCTGAAAATTTTCATTCATAATATTCACAATTAAATGAAACCACGTGATGTAGTATTATTTCTACTTTCTTTAAATTCTTTACCACAACCTAGGTTTTGTTGTATTACAACATCTTCAGGTGGGATATTAGCAAAGAATCTTTGCTAATATCAAAAAATATTAACCATTTCATGATTGCTTTTGTCACTGATAGCATAGAAATATGGTGTCAGGAATACCTCTTAACATTGTTCTACCAAAAGTGAAAAAACTGCATAGATATTATTTCCTTGGCAATTCAATACAAAGAGCAATATCTAAAAACGTAGAATGAATAAAGTTGATTTAATACAGTTTGTACATTCTTTTTAAAATTACCAAGGAAACATAAAAACAAAAAAAATTCACATAACAAATAAAGTATCCTTAGAATGTAGAGTAATCCAGAGGGCGCATACGGACAAATCTCTTCGCAGCCGCCTGCAGTCAAAAATCTTCTCCCCCTCCACCGCGCTCCTTCTACTAGCGCCCCACCCTACGCACACAGTGTTACCAGCAAAATAATTAAATAATTTTACCCACCAACTTTCAAGCATGCGGTAATACGAAACACATTTTGTCGATTTATGTGGTGCATTGTTTCGCTTATATGAAGTATTATTATAGCCATGTTAAATTTCTAAAATTTTATTTCAACTACAACCAATAGCTGAAGAATTTAGGTCAAAATTACTAAAAATTATACGTCACATTTTACCATTTTATTAAATAAAACGGGTATTAAAACACATTATCATTAAATATGTGTGCGTGCGTGCATAGGAGTGTGTACACATTAATTTACAAAATTATTTTGGTACTTTTGCCAATAATTTTTTTTGTTAATAAAAAAGAAAACAATTAACTTAGTGTCTTAAAGTAAAAGGAGAGGTCAAAAAGCCCGCTATAAAAATTTGAAAGTAATCGGTCCCGTACTAAATAAATTCAAAAAGGGAAAAAAATTATTTATATTAATTAGCGTTCAGTCGTAATAAAATTTCTACTTATTCTAAACAATATCGGCTCGCATTTTCAGGAAATTAAAGACGGTGAAAATTAATGAATGTAACATTTCCTTCTTATGCGCGTTTTAATTAACCTACACACAATGGTTATAAATGCAATAGGTAGTATATCCTAAAATTGGATATGAGAATGGAAATTTGAATGTTATAAATTGTCCAACGGCATCTACCAAATCCCGGTTTTTTAACAAGGTAAATTTTATATTTTTCAGTATGAAGCAATTAAAACATTTTAATTTGGGTAAACAATTTTTTAAGAGGTGGCAACACCAACGAAAATGGCGTCCTTCGGTTAATAATAATCTACTTCCATATTTGAAAATTGCATAGTTAATTGAAAATGAAATTTCGTTATAGTATTTACATATGAAAAGTAATGTCCATTTGTTTCTTTTGCAGTCTAGTGATCGTTGTGCAGGTGAGAATAGCATAAGCCAGTAAGCGATGTTGTCATATACAAGCCACACGCTCGTTCATAGCTGTGTCTTAGATTGCACTGACAGCTGCGTTTTGGTACTACGCATTTTACGTGTAGTTTTTGTGGATACACTATCGTGCATATTCTCGCCTGCTGGAGTACTCTATATTCTAAAAAGGTATCAGTATATTTTATATCCATTGTGTGATACATGCAATCTATTTCGTATATAATCTATTCCATTAGGAAGAAAGAATAATAATATAAATTGATTATATATATATATATATATATATATATATATACATACATACATATACATATATATATATATATATATATATATATATATATATATACTAATAGAATATATGAATTGTAAGGAAAAGTACACAAAAATTTTCTCCAAGTGCAACTAACACAAAGGACTCGATCCGATATCTCGAGTATAGAATGAAAGGTGAATTTTAAATGAATGAGTATGCATTTATTTCATGACAATGTCTAAATTTCTAACATTTGAGAAGAAATTCAGTTTTTTTTTATGGTGATTAAATTTAAAAATTTAACAATCGCCTTAAGTGAACAGTACTATCATGCAAAATAAATTTGTAGATTTTATAGGAATTTTGATGTATTTTCTATTCAAAAAATTCTATTTGAAAAAGAACCTAACATTTTTTTATATCAAAGATATATAGAATAGAAATCAAACCACCAGTTCATCAATTCTGCCACTGTAATAACAAGGATGGAGGCTGAACAGATGGATGAATTTATAAATAATCAAATAATTGGATGCACTTTCCACATAGCTCTTTAAGTTTGTTGCCATGAACATGTTTTGTGGACTTGCTGTGCATTTGGAGGTCTATCATTTCCATTCAGTGCATGGTTTAAAATGTCTACATCACAATAGGTACACAGACAATATTCCTTAATTATGGATTATAAACAGTACCAGTACGGTACTGTTTATGAACCACAATTACGGAATATAGTCTTTTATTATGTATTTTTTGCTGTAACATATCAGGCCCCTGTATGTAAACCATTACTATTCTTCGAGATATACATTTTTTTTAACTTGGGCTTCATAAACTCTTTGTTTCAGATGCTTCTCCATGTATCTTTGCAGACTAAACTATACCAGTAACTATTAAGGTTCTGTTGGTTGATCCATCGTTAAAAGTAACTAATTGTCAAAATTCAGTGGTTAAACTGACAAATAGTTAAATATGATAATAGAAGGCTGTATGATCCATTGTTATTTTAACTAATGGTCAACCTTTTTGACTATAAAGCCCTATTGTTTGACCCTCAGTTAAAGTCACTAATTACTAAAATTCAGTGGTTAAATTGACAAATAGTTAAATGTGATAATAGAAGTTTGTATGATCAATTGTTATCTTAACGAGTGGTCAGCATTTCGACTTAAGTCAATTATTTTAACTACCCGCAAATGGCAGGTTAACAAAATGGCGGAAAAGTTAAATTCCATAGTAACAAACCGATCCTCGTCACTTAACAATTTGATATTTTAGATTTTTTTTAAACAAGAAGTAATATAAATTTAATTAATTTAAGGTATTATTGATGAAATTTCATGCGATGATGAAAAAACTGGAAATTATATTTTATCCAAATGTTGGACCAAAAATGCCCAATACAAGTATTGTAAATGGAAATCAGAGATTATGTTTATTTATGGATTGTTATTAAATGGTGAAAGAAAATATTTTATAGTTCTTTTATAAAAGGTTTAATTATAAACTTTTTTTATAAATTATGTTATCTTTGAAATAAATATTACTTATTTAATGATTTTTTTTCTAATGCAAACACAACAATGATTAAGGGATCTCTTTTATATACATAAATCATTTGCATCTAGAATATTCATATTGACATGAGAAACGTTACTGTTCAAACATATTAAAAGCATAGTACAAACTGCACAGATACTAAAGACTCTGAAACAGAAACATTGCTAAAATTTTCAAAAGTTGTTCAAGTGATAGATTGCACATGTTCCATTATTAAATACACGACAGCACGTAAAATAGGAGATAAGAGTTATAGTTTGAAATTTGAAATGATGTCAGTACAAGCAAATCTAATGACTGCCTATCAACAACAATTTAAAAATGAGATTACATTAATTTGCACGACAATTCTTGTTTTATTTTAAATCAACCTCGATTGTCAAATGTAATAATCACAATAAATGTTGTTAGTGGAAAAAATTATTCTTCATGAACAAAATAAATATATTTTTGTTCATTTCTGTGATACCAATATTAACTATAGCTACGTTTAAAAATAGTTAAATCATGAATCAAACAATGTACAAGACTATCATTAGTTAAATTTCGATCTTTATGTTAACTATAGTTAGTATAACAAATGTAACTCATTAACTACAGATCAAACAACTGCCTTTAAGTCTGAAAACAAATTGCACTAATATTAAGTATGTAATAATTTATTTCATACCAATTGAAGCAAAGACATTGTACCTCCAAAAAAATACGTCAACAATTCCCACTCATTTTATATAACAAAGCGAGCATCATTCTTGAGGTGAAATATTTCTTATTAATAAACCTACCACTTTTTCCAGTAATTTCTGAATTGTTATAGATACTTCTTAAATACCCCCCTAGTAGGGTACATAAAGATCGATACGTCTATGTATGATGGGTAAAGGTGTCCTCCCTTTGACAAGCATTAATTCCAAAGATTTCCGATAATCCTCATATAGGGTGACTTCCTAGATTAAATTTAGAAAAATTAAAAAGCCTAATTAAAACAGATTCCAGGTTAAGCTTAAATTATTTGGCTGCTGTGTGTGTTTCTCATAAAAATAAGTTCATGCTTTGAGGAAGAAATGGAAATATTCCACCTGGCTACCACGTGAACTAACTCCCCTTCAACTTCAGAATAGGACTTATGTGTTCATGGAGCTTCTTAGTACCCATCATACCAGTGATTGGCTAAAGTATCTTATTATAAGAGATCAAAAATGTGTGACAAAATATGTTAATTTTGTATGTAAATGCCAGTGGCTAGGAGCTGGGCAAAGGGCATACCTATATCTGTGACATTAGCCAAACGGTTCTTTCAAGTGAGTTGTAGGGTGGAAATGGAATTATTTCAGCGTTTCTCAAACTTTTTTGGTGGAAAGCGAAATTTGAAAAGCGAAATTTTTGACGGAACCCCAAAATAAAAGAAAAAGTGACTGACAGACAACGTAGTTTTGTAACTTTTGTCGCTAGTAGTATAATAAAAGAAAAAAATATCTAATGGGATGTATGAAATTGTTTCTTATTTTACATCAATTGGTTGATGTTAGGTTTGATTGAAGAGAGTTGAAGTCTTATATCGGGTTCGGCATCCAGTCTATTGCGGTATTTTGTTTTGGTGGCAGCATAGGTCGAAAAGCCTGTTTCACACAAATATGTTGTTGTGAACGGGAGAAAAACATTCAAGGCCACTGTGGCAAGAAGTGGATATTCATCACGGATTCTGCACCAAAAATCATTGAGTGGCCTTGTTTTTAACAGTGAATCCATGCTGGTGTCTGATGTTGCTTCTAGAAACGATTCATATATCTCGTTTGACATACTTACAGGCTGGGCAAAAAAGGATTTTGAATCCATAAATTTATTTTAATTTTTGTGTCCTGTTCTTCCGGAAAATACGTCTCAAAAGATGCGCGCAATGCAGTGAGATATGGACCAATTCTTCAAACATATCATCTTGAAACATTTCTGAATCATCAGCGATAACAAACTCACTGAGTAATGTAAAGCTTTTGATTTCTCTCTTACTAAGACAAGTAATCCAAAAATTTAATTTTTTTTTACGGTCATTTTGTTACCAGCCTGGAACACTGTTATCTGTTTACCTTGTAATGATAAACTTAATTCGTTCAGTTTTTGAAAGATATCTGCCATAAAAGACAGTCGGAATAACCAAATTTTATCATGCAAACGATCTTTCAAATTAAAGGAAATATTTGAAAAAAAATGTAACTCCGCTTTAAGTTCTAACAGCCTTGTCAAAGCTTTACCTCGAGATAACCATCTGACTTCTGTATGGAGCAGTAATGTTTTATGATTGCTGCCATAATCTTCACACAATAGTGAGAACAAACGGGATTGTAGTGGACGTGATTTGACAAAATTAATTATTTTCACAGCTTCATCCAGAACCAATTTTAGATTCAGCGGCATTTTTTTCATCGCAAGTGCCTGTCTATGCAAGATACAATGGCTGGAACTACAATCAGGCGCTTTACTTTTTATTCGTGATACTACTCCTGCTGTCATCGCCTGTTTACCTCTCATCGCCTTGGCCCCATCAGTACAAATATCAATGCAATCATTCCAATTGAGATGGTTTTCCTCAAAAAATATACTTAATTTATTAAAAATTTCCTCTCCAGTAGTGTTTGTGGGCAGCGGTGAGCACATAAGCATGTCTTCTTCAAAAGAATGTTCATAACGATATCTCACAAATAATACCAGTAAGATGGCCAGACCGGCGATCTCGACTCATCCATTTGCAAGACGAATTGTGTATTTTGTAGACGTGTCACTAGTTCCTGTTTGACGTCGTTTGCCAAATCATGAATTCTGCGCGAAACAGTATCGTTTGATAGCGGCACTGTAGAAAGATACTTTGCAGATTTTTCATCCAGCATACACTTTGTTATATCCAACACACACGGTTTCAACAAATTCTCAGCGATACTGTGCGCTTCACCTGCATGTGCAATGCGATAGCTAACTAAATACGATGCCTCCGTAGCCTTTTCATTGACAATTTGAGTCAATGCATCAGTTTTTTGACTTTTTAATAATTGTTCTCTTTTACGAATAAAAAACTCCTTATTTTTGTCCTTAAACTCGGGGTGTACAGTTTCTAAGTGTCGGCGCATCTTGGCATGGAACTATTAGGAAGTAGTTTACTACATAACATACAGAGAGGTGAGCCATCGGAATCAACAAATGCGAAACTGACGTATGATTCATCATATTTCCTTTTTTTCGCCTTTGAATACGATGAAGTCGAAGCACCACAGTTTGACGTCCACATCCACCACCGGGTGTATCACTTTTGAACATTCGTTAGATTTTACTGCAACACTTTTAAGACCCTTAAACCAGCATTCCATTGTTCTTTATTATTAATACCTCTCCTCTACGACACCAACCAAAAATCAAAGTTTGTAATAATTTTATTAACTATATTCTTCAAGAGACATCACAGGTTTAGGCAACATACAGCCAAAGACTAAAAAAATAGAAATATCATAGATCTCAAAAATCTTAGTGTTAATGTATTGCTAGTGTCATTTATTGACAATTTACTACTACATCACTTATCTACATTGTTGTTCCTATCACAAAATTCCCGCAGTATTTAAATAATCTTATTTTTGTTTATACCAGAATTAATTTATGAAAAAATGTGTATGTGCAATGTTATTCAAATTTTTTTACATCAAAATACTTTTAATAGATTTGGAAGAGCTTATTCTGTCAACCATATTCATTCGTCTTTTCCCATCACTTGCTGTTTTAACTTTTTCTTTTACTTTAAGCAATATATTGTATTTATTCTTTACAACTATCATTTCATGTAACATAGTAATCGTATGCATGCTTTGTACATTTTCAAGGAACTTTTATAATTTTATCTCATAAGATTTATATAAAACTGTGGCCTTTAAATTTACATACTAATAAAAAAATATTCCTATATTAAAAGACATGTGCATTACATTTCCAATACATGTAAAAATATATGAACATTTTATAAAAGCATATTTTGCAGCCATATACAGCCATTGTTTCCAAAAATCAAGGCAAGTGGTGAAGATGAAAGTGTTTTAAAATTCATGTAAAAATAACCTTTCAACCAAATAACAGAAACTAGCGATAACATGCAATTGGGTAGTTATATAAAGGTGATAAAATAATCGCAATAAGGTTTAAAATTAACTATTACATTAATATTTTATTTACATGTCATCATCACTCCGTGTTCAACTTTAGTGCCTGTTACGGTAACTATGGTATGCAATTTTATTTTGATAAATGAATGTAAATTATACTAAATGGATTGCCGTTTTCATGCTATTTATTTCTTTTCAACATTTGAACATTCTTTTATGACATATTTTGCTGCAGTGTGAAGATTTATTTTGTATAATTAACATTGTATATAATAAGGCATAAGGTCTGGTGAATTCGAGGCTAGCCCCTTGTTAGAATCACGAAATATATAAGTTTTAATAATTATAATATCACATTTTTATAATATTAAATTATATTAAATATTGATCTCAATTTAGTCTCTACATAAGATATAGGGTTGTCTTGCTTGTTCTTAAAAATGTTTAATTAAGTTGGCGGGTCTTATTTGACCAATGAAATAAAGTAAAGTTCATATTTAATGCAGGATTTCAAAATTTGAAATGACAATTATGCCAAACATTTGACTTCACAGTTTGGTGGGTCTTATTTGCTATAAGTACTTTAATATTTCATACAAGATTTCTTCGTAATTAATTTTGAAGAATGTTAACTATATAATTTTACATCTTGTTATGTTTCTAGGTGCTAAATTACAAACTTAAGAAAAAATGAGTGTGCTTTAGACCACATGACTGAAGTAAAACTTCAAATTCACAAAATATGAACTTTAAAATTAATTTACAATTTTATTCACTTTAAACGTAGAATATTTAATGAATTGAACAAAATAATAATTTATAAAATTGTTCAAGAACGAAATTAAATTACAAAATAATAAAAAAGTCACCGTTGGCGTAACGCTAGCAAACGCGCATGTATATATATTTCATTCACTGGCTATGAGAGGAAGAGAGAAAGAAAATGTGCGCACTGCTCTCTCTTGCTCCTCAAGTGTCATACAGACAATAGGCTTGCACTGTGTCTTAGATATACGAAACATAACTGGCTATGAGAGAAAGAGAGAAAGAAAATGTGTGCTCGCACCTCTCTCTCTTGTTCCTATAGTAATATACGAAACGTAACTCTCTCTCTTTCTGTCTTCACTAACTTATATCTCCCTCTCAACTTCCGTTCGCCTCGCCTGATCACACTTTTCGTAACGCTCTCGTCACGTATTCACCAGCTTACTCCCCAAGTGAAGCGTGCGTAAAGAAATTTTACTTCAAAAATATTCCTTCTTTCTTAAATAGCAAGTATTCGGTTCCTAATATTATTTATTTTCACAAAATAAAAATTAAATTTTTTATCTCACAAAAAAGATTAAAAAGTTTCAATGCATTAAATGTTGCCATGCAATATTTTAGTCAAAAAATTATAAACTGAATGGACTGAACAAGGAGTAATCAGTTTCACTTTTCAATTGCAGCATATTAATCTGCCTTAATACGTTTAATTTACACATTTTAGATAATCATAATATATATATATATATATATATATATATATATATATATATATATATATATATATATATATGTATATATATATATATATATATATATATATATATATACCACACAGTACATATCCCATATTTACAGTTAATAAATGTTTACTTGCCTGGTGTTTATATACAAGGTGTATTTAGTTTTGATACATGCACAAAAATACTAAGCAAATTTTAATAAACGCTAAATATCATCCCTTTACAATTTATAATATTAGTTTTTCAACATCAACACCTCTATGAAGCATTAATCTACTTACATATTAAAAAACTATATTACATTTTACAAGTGTAGAACCAAAATACTGTCCAACCGTCACAAAAGCACACCACTCCGATTCTACGCAGCTTATCCCACATAACTCGAAGCATTATGCAACTTGAAAGCTTGTGTTTTATAAAGATATATAAACAATATTAACCTTTACTATTGACAAGTACCTGGCAATGAGGTGACGTGATGAGGCAGCGGCCATCTTTGTGGCGTGCTCTCAGTTGAACTGTTGTTTACAATGTTGTTACTCACAACTTCCTGCAACATTGCATTTTGCTACAGTAAATGTACATTAGAGATAAGTTAAATTTATCTTTTCATGACAACATTCTAAACAATAAGGTGACTTTTTAAATTATGACTATTTTAAGTTCTTGAGCACAGAAATCCTTGAATCAGTTAAGGCATTTTTAATGATTATAATAAATGATGATTTGAAATGAAAAAAATTACGGCTATTTGACAACATCAAAAATATATCACTATTCGGGGTCATCCTATTATAACATAAATAAGCGTATTGCTTTTAATTTTCGAAGAATGAGATTATATTATATACAAAAAATGTAAAGAAATCACAATATTTTTTTGAAATTTAATCAGCGTTGCAAACGCCCTGTTATTGGTTAAAAGTCAGATGACGTCACAGACAAGTTTTTAAATCTTTAAATTATGGTCCTTTTTTCTTTTTTTTAAAATTTATAACTATCACTAAATGATATATTTAATTAAAATAACATCCGGTCATAAGTAATGTATAAATAAAATTTATTTAATTCCCATGTAATGCATATGCTAATTGTATATATCAGCACTATAATTTTATAACAACAAACATAAATCATAGACAAATAAACTTTTCCTGAATGTTGTTGGATAAACAAGATGCTATTGTTAAAATTGACAGATTAATTAAATTTACTATATTTATATTGTAAATACTTAACAATTTGTAAGAAATTATATTTTTAATTGTGTAGTAAGTGCTTAGCGATAAAAGATAAAGTGAACTAACTGGAAAAAAAGGTTAAAACATATTCTCTCGCAAACAAAAGTCATCCAGGTATGAAATATTTTATATTGATTTTTTTATAATAAATAATCATCTGCTGCATTTTTTTAAACATATCGTTTTTAATGTATATTCTTTCATATCATATCAAAAATTTAAATTTAGATAAATACTAACAATTGTCAAAATATCATTGGTACTAAAACGCATTCATACCAAAATTTAATATTCTTATTTTTTTGGTTTATAGGCATTGATATTGATAATAATGTTTAAAACACAAATATTACTTATATCGAAATGATCTTCACACATTAAAACATTTGAGTGAGCTACAATTCTGTTTGGATCTCTTTGGGCTAATTGCAGCCACTTTTTTCCCCTTAAAGATTTGTTGGCACTGAAACTAACACTTTGTGTCGACTTTTTATAGACATATTTGTACATTGTGTCACTGCACACTATTTTAATATGAAAATAAATAATAATCCCCTTCAGCGGGCAGGACTGTTTGTTTACATTGTGTGTGAAGTCACATGGAAATATATAGAAATTCAAATAAATAAATTCAAAGAAATATATAGAATACATAGGAAATTCAAACTTTAAAAGTGATTTATGTAAAAAATACGGCATATATCTCGGAAATATAAATGTAGTGTGCTTATACTACAAAATAAAACAATTTAAAAATTCAAGTCAAATAGCCTATTGCGTACATTAGAAAGATAAAGGTAAGACCGAAGCCACTAACATTTAATTTGGGTTCTAGAAACTTTTTCGATAGTTTTTAATCAATCTTATAATTTTAAAAAATCATACTTTTATTGTCACAAGAAGTTAAAGTATTTTCATATTATTACAGTGTCGTTGTTTAAAATATTGTTTTTAATAAAATGTTTGCATCTAACTTTTTCAAAGTACTAAAAAGTACAATATGTTATCACATGATTATTGGAGTATTGATTTTCTACTCAATTTAAATGGTGTAATCTTCATTTCCTATTCCTAAGTAATTGTGTACATTGTTTCATTTGAAATAATTTATACCTTATTGTTAATTGAATTATTGTTAAAAATGTGTTGTATCTGACTTTTGTTTTAAACTCAACTGGCCTCTTCCTGAATCATACATCAGACGTGTAACTAATTATTTATATTGTTTCTTATTTTGTCTGCTTAGTGGAATTTTTTTCTTTTTTGGTATAATATGTACAAACTAATATGGCCGAGTGTGCTTTATGTACCAACATGAATAAAAATTATGACTAATAAATAATGTGGTTTGATTCTGTCTAGATTTTAGCACATTGATCAAGTGATGTTGTCTTAAATACCCGTTCCATTGTGAAAGAAAAGTGGCATTTTAAATCTTACATAAAATTGTATCGATCCAGAGGGAGGATCATGAAGCTCGTACACCCTCCTTAAACAAAAAAAATCTGAAATGCTAATGGAATTTCTTTTGATTTGAAATAAAATTAACGTTTCATTTCATTTATATACTTTTTTTAATATAATTCTTTTAACAAGATGCAATCATTATCATGAAAGTCATAAAAAATAATTGCATACCAGCACTTTTTAAACTGTGATAAGTTATAAAATGTGTTTTTCACTGTGATAGCAATTTAAATTACAAAGTAGTACTAAAGGTGTATAAGAACAGTATATTTTATTTGGTTTTATTAAGATTAATTTATTTCAATATTTCTGAATGTACTACTATTTCTTCACTTTTGAGGATTAAAAATAAAAATATTGGTTCTCATTCTCTGATTTCAATAGACTAAAACTAAGTGCCGACTTGAGAGATTGTGCCAGCGAGACGAGGTGTTTTATAGGTAGTGAATCTTTGCTGCCGACACCACTGACTCGCTGGCCATGCAGAGTTTGTTTATGTATATTTAAAAACCTCATATCTTTTAAATCAATTGCTCAAATTACATGCATTGATACCAATTATTTATGTAAGTACATGAAATATTAATGCTGTGTATTTAATTTATTTTGATAAAAAAAATTTAATATTGTAAAACAGAACCGTAAAATCAGAACTTTCTATGAAGAATCATACATTGATTCGTAAACTTCCTTGTACATCCTCTTGATCTCATCTTCCGATATTATTGTATTATATTTGTAACAGTATACACAGCGGAAGCCAAAAAACAGTGAATTTGGTTGTTTTCCTCTGTTTGAGTTATAAACGTCTTACGAAATCTTAAACTTATCCTATGAGAGAACGAAACATATTCTATGTCCATCTAAAATAACGTAACTTTCTAACAATAAAAGAATTTTTGGAACGGTTCAATAGTTTCAAATTTAATTTTTACATATAAACAAACAAAAAAATAAACTTACACTCTATAATATTAGTATACATAAGATAAAATACCATATTAGGTTTTTTTTCCTAATTACTTAAAATGTACATGGAAACAAATTCCTTACAGTCTTAACGGGATTCTTGGGTACAGTGAGAATGGTAGTAGTGGTGTCCTCTGGTGTGAAGTAGTCAGAGTCTTCAGCTATAATGGCTGGTTCATTCTCATTTGGACAGGGTGGAACTCCAGCTGTGAATGATACGTGTAACTACTTATGATTGATAATATTTTGGAAATTTTTGAATAATCCATTCTTAACATAATCACAAAGATATGGACTGATATATATGCATTTTGTGTGGTTTTTAAAAATATAAAATTTGGATTAAAAATAATTAACACTAATAAGCATGCTAACAGCCCAATATTATCCACTGTTTTATTACTGGATACCTGAAATAATTCATAGGTATACATGGTTATGTAAAAATTATAACTTGGTTTCGATGTGGAAACAAATTTTTTAAATATTTAGTAAATAAACAAAAATATTTTTGAATTTAGAGGTATCATTTCTCATTTTATGTTTGTCACAATTAATACATTATGGACTGGCTATATCATACAAAAATGAACATAGCCTGATGATATAATCTTACAACTGTGATATTAGACAACCACTGTGATATTAAATGATTAGTATGAATATTTATTATCTTCTGGTTTACTACAAAGTATTTCGATGTCACTTTTTCATACAAAAAGTTTAATCAGTTTTTCAAGTAGATATTCTGAATTATGAAAATATAATAATATATATAAAAATAATTTCTATTTTTATATATATAATTGATTAAGATGATACATGATAATAAATGAGTTACTTTATAACCAGTTAATAATGTATGAAAGTATGGATTAATTCAGATATCTGTGGGGATTAAATAAAAAAAATGGTATTAGCAAATATAATTAAAGGCAAAGATTTAATATGCGAGTGTAACTTGCACTTGTGAAAAATCAAGATATTGGTTAAAATTATAAATACATTGAATTTCTTCCTATGTTCAGCTTAACACTTGAAATTTTAACACTTACAGGCACTGGATAACTGTTCAGGTTCATCAGTATCAGTGTCATCTATTGGTTCCAGCACAGCCTCAAGGTGGAGCCGTGCAGCCAACGGGTCTGTGTGAGCGGTGGTGAGATGGGGTGTGTTGGTGGGTGTTGTGCGTCCTGTCACTGCTGTGCCATTCGCTTTGATTGCCTGTCAGTAATGATACATGCATTATTAATGATTTTATCTGAGTATTGAGGTAAATTTAGATTACTTACAATGTGGATTTGATCATTCAAAATTAAATGAATCCTCACATACTAGATGGTGTTTCTCAACCGTACACCAAAAATTATATTAAAAAAAATTCAGTAGTTTAGTTACAGGAATACTTTAAAATAGTTTGTGATTTCAAACACCACGTATTTTCATCAAGTATTCACTAGGCCATATATCACCCCACATTGACACCTTCCCATATAGTTATTTTATTTCTTAATTATAGAGCAAAAAATAAAATAATTCTTATGCCTGTGTCATAAGTCATAATCGATATGGACAACTGTGACATTCTTGTAGATGACCGTCACATTCTTGTAGATGACTGTCACATTCTTGAGGTGATAAGTTTAATATTATGCGTGAAAAAGACAAGAAATGATTCATCTATTGCTATGAAGAGCACTACACGGCACTACAAGACAATGGAAAATTTTGGGTAGTCGCTCGGTAGCCAGCCCTCTGAAAGGACGTCGTATAAAATCCCCGCTGCAGCCATCACATGATGTTTCAATTTAGTTATTTAAGTTCATTGTTTATAACATACTGTCATATTGACAGATAACAAAACATAGTTTTATTTGCGAATGTGTAATTTTAGTTATTTTTGCTTATGATTGTGTGTATGTCCTATCAGGACACATAACGTGGAATAAGTAACTTGTGTTTTTTAATAGATACTATTCAAAACCAGGTATTCATAATGTCATATAAATTTCATGACTTCAGAATACACTGACATGGTTTTGATTTATGGAGAAGGTCTCTTTCGCGATTCAGTTAAAGTATTGACAATAGATCTAAGTTGATCGCGATTAATTAAGTATTTGATTCGATTGTGACCCACCTGCGAGTGATTTGGTTGCTAGGATAAAAATGATTTGATCACATAACCCATGACACGCAGGTCTCACAGGAACCTTGCAGATGGTGTTTATGTGTTGTTTATATTAACAACTTGCACATTGTGTTTACATTTTCTTTATATTAAAACGCTATTTAATTTGTTTGAAAAAAATTTTTTATTATGGTGTAATTGTTCGTTTCACTACTTAAAAGTATTTATGACAATTAGTACTGATTGGGTTTTCATTTAATGTCGAACAGTCAAATCCACATTGCATAATAAACATTTCTTCACTAATTTGTAGATTTCTTTTAATATCTGCAAAAATAGATTGATTGCATTTGTACAGATATAGCCGCCACCTAATGTTGTTTAGTGCAATGTTTCAATGTTTGACTGATCTACTTTAAGGTTCTATTTTTTTACTCTTCTGCTGCTAGATACCAGTTAGCAACATTTTGTATAATTCATTCATAAACTTTACACTAAAAACTACGTCAAAACTGTTACGCAAAAACTAGATCGATGCCCTGTTTAACCGTGATATCAAATATAAAAGTCTCATTGTGTAAACAGCTGATAGTCCTTTCCCATTTTTCAACCGAACAATGAATAATTGATGCACTATTGAGTAATTTTGTATTATTAAAACAATATATAAATCGTATCACTGAATATAATTAAATTATTTTTTTCTACTAGTACTGTTTATGTGACGATTTTGGCAGGAACAAAATGGCTTAAATAGAAGTTAATTGACGTTATATTTGTTGTTCGGTTACAACATTTTTTAATTATATGTAGAATTTAAACGCACCTCCCATTAATAATGAAAAGAAAACCAAAATAAAAGAATTTTTTCACATATTATTTTTAATACACGCAAATAATGCACAATTTTTTCTTTGTTGGTGGATTCAGCATTCTCCTTAATAATAAAATAATTTTTAAAGCTTCATCTAATCTATATACTTATTTTTGAGAATTAGGACAACTTTTTATATCTGCTTTTTCACTCCACCATAGATGCCACAATAGTCAAATAAGATTTTATACATAATATATTCAATGCTAAAAGAAGCATTTAATGAACAATTTGTATCACATGCATTTGTTTTTATAAAGTACAAGAGCGGGATGTGCGATCACATTAACAACCATCATTATGATGAACATGGCTTTCTCTTTCAAGATGGTCATTGAATAAGTGTGCAGCAGTTAGAGGAAGTCCTACACATCTCTAAAAACAGTGCACATAATATTCTGAGCAAACATACACATATAAAATGCGCTTCATATGGATGCCGCATCTCTTAACATCTGACCAAATGCATTACCGCATTGTAATCTTCCAAGAATTATTGAGTCATTATGAGAAAGAAGTAATTGGGTATTTGACTAAATTTTTTTTATTTCATTAATCATAATTTCAAGGTACAAGCTGATGAAGAGTGAAAAAAATTTGTAATAATCCTAAAAATTGACCGAGTTATACAAGTCTAAATTTAACCTTTAGAGGAGGACGGCAATACTGTGTTGTGAGGTCATTTTTAATATTGCACATTATATTCTACGAGAGGAAAAGAGACAGGAATATACCCAACTCTATCCGTATCTTCAAATTAAAAAGCCTATAACTGGCTTATTTTTCAATCAATTTTTGAATTTTTTTCAAGACTGGTTTTTAATTAACTTATATTTCACAATATTTTATGAAAAATATCAAAATTTAGAATGAGTCAACTACCGTATTCTTTTTTGGGCAACATAGTAAATTTTACTGCGTTTTAGATGTATTTGCCATCCTTAAATGAAACATCTTAAACATCCTTAAATGATCTTAATGGAAATCAACTGGTACACAACCCCTAAAAAAGATTAATTTATCAGTTTACAGTACCTTCTTAAGAAAAAATTTACAAACTGTTGCATTAGAAGAATTTGTGTTGCTCAAGTAGGCTGTGAATGGTACTCAATTTTTGGGATGAACAAAATTAAGACGGTATTATACCTTTTCTACAACTGTTCCCTAATATGACGAAGAGCCTGAAAAGGCAAAAATTTCTGTCAGATTAAGAGGTCATAAAAACCGTATTAAGCACACTACAACGTCCTCTCCAAAAGATTGTCAACTAAAAGTGGGTCAGTGCTGGTTATCTCCATTGTGTGTGGAGAGGATTATTTCGAAAAGGAGCATGTAAATATAGACTCCGGATAAATGTTTTCAGAATTAGTGCTGCTGACTCATTACTATTTGGACCACCCCTCGTATAATACAAATAATATCACATATTAACAAAATAGGAATACCAATTGCTTACCAGATTATTAATTTCATTAGTGAGTAGCGGTGACAATTTTTCTGCCTCGCTGTCAGGCTCACAGTCAGCCTCTCCATCCATGCCATCTACTTCTAAATCATCAACTTCATATTCTGTGTCCGCATTTATCTATTGAAGAAAATCCCATGATAAAAAGATATAATTTAAGTTACAATATATTGTAGAATAAGATACATAAAAGCATATAATCATATGACAAAATGACCGATGAAAAATAAAGAAATTTTAAATAAAACATGGTGGCATTGCATAATGAATAAGACCAGAGTGGTATATTTAAAAAACTTTGAGTTATTTTTTTAGCTGAATTATACCAGCCAGCTCGATGGTAAAATGAAATGAAGTCAAATAATATTTAAAAAACTTTGAGTTATTTTTTTAGCTGAATTATACCAGCCAGCTCGATGGTAAAATGAAATGAAGTCAAATACTATTGACCAAATTTTACCTACTCGCATGTAAAAAAAATTTAATTGTGTATGCTGATATATAGCATATATATTACATTAGTCAATCTGAATGCATTATGATAGGTTGCTTATTGTTGAAAGTTACGAACGAGAAACTGATAATTAATTATTGTGGTATTACAGAATATACACGTTAATACATAAAAACACGCATTGCAAAGTGAACATGATGAGCGGTAGATGTAACTAAAATATACAGCTATATTTTAAGGGAACAACAAATTTGTATATATGGAATGAAGGAGAAACAAACCGTAATTAAAAAACGAGGTATTGTTTGTGTGTAGGGGGCTGGGAAAAAATGTATGAATCTTCATAAAAAAATAAAAATATATGAAACTTCTCACAATACATTGGCAAAAATTACTAACTAAATTATCTAAGTTTCACAATTATTTTTTTCCCGATTATTTAGAAAATATGAAAAAAAACATTTAAAGCTCTTACTATTTATTACTAATGGCAACATTAATTTTTTTATCATATCAATGTTAGGAATAAAATATTTTGGTTTTATTTCAATCGATAAAGTCAATCAATTAAATATAATTTGTACATAAAATGTATATAGGGAGAAAATCATTAAATTCACACAACCACAATTATTAGCTTTTAATTTATATTACTATGTACAATAGTGAAAATTGGTCTAATAGATTTACCTGTCAAGGGTGATGTCAAATGTCAGCTGTCATCAAATGTTTACATATTTTTTTACATGGCTTTTGTGGTATATTTCATTTACTTATTTCATACTTTTGAATGAATACAACTTGACTTTCCTGGTTCAAAAATATATGATGTTAATAAAACAGACTTATGATATCATGACGAATAAGTGGATGTGACTTCATAATCCCACAAATTAAAGTACCAAAAGTAACTATCTCCTTTCGACATATGAAATTAACAGTAAAAGAGAGATATAGGGAGATTTTTTAGATAGGTTGAATTGTTAAGTTTAAAATAATTTCTGGACCTTGTTCTGTATATAAGAGAGGTAACAGAAGAATGACTTAGCACAGCAATCATTATAGTTTCACATATTTTTTTCACACACATGCATTTAAAGCAGAACTTACATGATGCTTCTTGTTCTTATCATTAGCAACAACTTTGCCCTGTCTGTGATTGACAAGCAATGGGCTGCTGGCGGCCATCTTACCACCGGCTATTTTACTGTCCTCTTCTCGCGCTAGCAACACTGACATGCGAAACTGTAAATGTGATGCAAAATTAATGCCATATGAGTAGTAATAGAAAAAAAAGGTCAATGTAAGTGTTTGGACTTTTATTTGCTCTCTCTCTTCATTTCTTCTCTAATATATTATTAAACAAGGTACCTGATGACATTTTCCCATGGTAACACTAAAAAAACTTAATATATAATTTAATTATCATACTTTACTCTTAATATGCTCTTTTACTCTTAATATGCATATTATATGCTGGTTTTGAAATAAAGGAGATATTTGCATATTCTCTCTATTTATACTTGAAGAGGGAGAACAGAATAAGAGGTCAAAGGAAACACAACATTTAAGTTATTAATAGAAGTTGTGAAAAAAAAAACAAATTTTTCATAATAATATTAAAACTGTTCATGAATTATATAATAAACAGATGGATCAAATACCATTAATCATATTAATTTTAATCTAAAAAACTTTCATCGCCATACAATGAAAAAATTTCTTGATAATATTGTTGTCATTAATATCAGGTCTGTAGCAAATTATCAATGCAATGAAAATGTCATAATTTTAGTTTATGATTATAAACCTTAATGTTATCACTATTAACATGATATACCAAATTTAAAATTGATATAAATAAATATATAAATTAAATATATGACATAAATTCTGTAGGAAAATATTACTCTCTACATCATCTCCTTGTTGCACACTGTGTAGTAATAGAAAGTTTTTAGTGATCTTGCACAATAGCTCTTAACAAAGAAATTTTTAGCATACTCGATGCATTTGATTTTGGGGAACATGTGAAACATACGAATTCTTTGCTAAAATTACCCGCAAATAATGATTTCAAACTATATGGTTTTCTCCAAATTTTCAGAATTGTAATCTTATATTATTTGTTGGATAAATACCCTCTATGACAGCTTTATGTTGGCTATTAAAAAAGACTGTAAGTACCATTTGAGTTATATCAATGCATTGAGTGGCGAGTGAGTCACTTGTCAAGTATAAAGAGTAAAATTCGTCAAATTTCCAATTTCTCTATACCAAAGAGGCCCCTAGTGCAAAGGGTTAACTGTGGACACTGCTAAATTTTTCCATAAAAATTTAATGTATTCTGCCAGATACTGTTTAATAGCTCCATAATTGTGCTAATTTTATCTATAACATATGCGTTGCTATAACAAAACTAGATTAAACTTTTAAGCTTTCAATAAAAGATTGTTTTACTTGTGTTAATAGGATTACAAAAATGCCATGAAATTAATTATCTCTTGTTTCTATTCAATCTAAGTATGCTATAGTTCCCATTTTGGAATACTCAAATTTTAATAAAATAAAAAATAATTTCACTGTCAAAGAGCAACTGCGGTCAATATTGTCTCAATATCTAGAAAAAGAATTTAAGAAGTGAAAAAATTTGTGTTTTTTTCATGATTTTTGTTTCAATAGTTTTGGAAATAAGGGGCATAATTTGTGCATATATTTTAGAACATATTTTTAAACACGCAATTCAATATTATGGAAAAATATTTTTGTATTTCTAAACAAGCCCTTTTATATGAAAATCCATGAAGTGTAATATTACAAACAATTTCTGAGTACTTTATTCATCGCCTCTTTAATTGTTATATGAATATTTTTAAACAAATAACTAGTGCAACATATGTGGGTTAATAAGACGTATTACTATGTCAAATTTCAAGTTTCTCCTTTGCGTAGTTTCTGAGAAAATCAGCTGAGATTGATGAACTGACAGACAGAGGAGAACTTTATGAGGGTTCCCCGTTTTTGACACAGAGCCAGTCTAAGGTACGAAACCCAAAAAGGAAAAGAAAAATTATAAAATTATAAAATGGAAATAAAAAAATACTGCAAATATTGTTTTGTTGTATTCAGAATCAATATATTAATAGCTGAAGACAAAACTTTGTACCCCTTTTTAAGCTTATTGCGTGCACGGAGAAGTGTGAGATTTGGCATAGTTAAAGTTGATATGGAAAGGAATGCAGAAGGCTAAAATTTATATATAATATCTGTTACAAATACATTAAATTATATATTAAAAATACATTAAAAGATTCATTGTTTATATTCATACTGTCAATGACCAACACATAATAGTCTGTGGTCAAACAGTCACACCGAGTAGAGATTGTTACCAAAAAATTTTAAAATGTCAGATTCACTGAATGAGTTTCTAGCTGTGAATTTTGTATGATTTTAAATGTTCCTTTTTCAATAGTCTGTGGAGTGTATGTCAAGGAAAAGAGTATTTATTTTATATCTTGTGTAATAGATATCTGTGTTACTGACATTAAATTTTAAATTTCTTAGGTATTGCACGAAATCAACGCAAAGAACACACGCTGATTATGTAGTTGTACACATTCTTAGCTGACGTAATAGAACAAAATTATAAAAAATTATATGCAATGATTATAGAGGTAGTATACCTCTTTGACAAAAGAACCTAAATAATGTTCAAACTTAAAAATTTAATGAATTACAGTCGAATTTCGATCACTGGCGACCACTAATTTTTTTAATTGTTTTATTTCATAACAATGAAAAAGAATCAGCAACTATAAACCTTATTGTAGCGTGTTCACAGCAAGGTTGACTCACAATTTTAAATTTGATGAGATCATATTAAGAGTGGAACATTAAGGATTATAATAAAAAACCAAAACTTAGATATTTTATGCATGTCAACCTTTCAGATCAAGACCATACTTAAGCTTACATTATCTTAAATATTGCTTTATTGTATTTAAGATAAAGAGGAAAGAAGTCAGGTCTAAAATACATAGTAAAAAATATTAGTATCGCGTTACACAAAAGCAAACTGCGAGAGACATTTATTCACCCACCTCTGGTGTATTGGCCTGAGCCAACGCTCGGTCACGTGGAGTCTTGCCCTCAATATCCTTGGGGCTCATCTTGACGTGCTTTTTTATACTGCCGCCTATGCTGCTTGAGGAGTTGCGTTCCAAGTTTGATCTGTTTAGTATTTCAGCTGCCTAAAAGCATTTGGCGTGAAGGCACATGTACACAATTACAGAAGATATGAAAAATTAGTTGTGAGTCAGATATTAGGCATGAAAGCTTAAGTTAAAATTATCGATACGATGAAGCAAAAAAATGAATGATGAATTAAAAACATGTAAGCAATTTGTGTTCGAAATTTTTAATAAAGAGTAAAGTGATGTTAATGTAACACAATTAACAAAATAGTTTATAAATAAAAAAAAATTAAAAAGCAGGAACAAGATAACTGATTACATAAATAGCTTTATTTAAGAATTAGACTAAGTGACCAATAATTCTTAGACTAATCTTTATTATTGTATTAATCTCTAGAGATTAATACACCATTAACGTAGTCTAGATGTAAATATACATATTTCTTTAACATGATTACATGAAACTGTATTTAAAAACTTTATTATTTCTTTCTCAATTTCTTTATAAAAAAAAACTGTAAATAAAATAAAATGTTTCCCACTTTCCCAACGCCCAACTGAACTTGCCTTTGCTTCAATGCCCACACTTGTGATAAATCATTTTTAATAATATGTAGTTTTATTTTCAAAAAATATTACTAATATCAATACACATATAGAACTTAAGAATATACCAAAAAGTTAGTTCAGTACTAGTATACCTTATACTAACCACCACTGGAAAATAGTACTTCTTTCCCTTAAACACAGTTGCCATATTAATAGCACTCTGCTACTAGTCTCTGCTCTCAATAGTGCTGACTTTATTACGTTCTTTCAATTATTTTTTAAATATTTTTAATATTCATTGAATAAAAATGTGTTACACACAATATCCACAAGCTTCTGTTCTTTCTTTCACCCATTCTCTTATTGTTATTCATTCTAAACAACTAAAACAAACGTCCCAACAGATATTTCTCAAATTGTTAAATGATGCTTTCCTTCACTTTTGATTTCTATCATTATTTCTTACTGTGCCTCTCAAAGCTTATCTACATATTTTCCTCAATAATCCGATTTCTACACCATTTAGACCCTACTTTTTGAAAACCTGACCTAACCTTTCTACACTGACCTAACCTAACCTTTCTACACTATTTAGACCCTACTTTTTGAAAACCTGACCTAACCTTTCTACACTGACCTAACCTAATCTTTCTACACTATTTAGACCCTACTTTTTGAAAACCTGACCTAACCTTTCTACACTGACCTAACCTAACCTTTCTACACTATTTAGACCCTACTTTTTGAAAACCTGACCTAACCTTTCTACACTGACCTAGCCTAATCTTTCTACACTATTTAGACCCTACTTTTTGAAAACCTGACCTAACCTTTCTACACTGACCTAACCTAACCTTTCTACACTATTTAGACCCTACTTTTTGAAAACCTGACCTAACCTTTCTACACTGACCTAACCTAATCTTTCTACACTATTTAGACCCTACTTTTTGAAAACCTGACCTAACCTTTCTACACTGACCTAACCTAATATTTCTACACTATTTAGACCCTACTGTTTGAAAACCTGACCTAACCTTTCTACACTGACCTAACCTAATCTTTCTACACTATTTAGGCCCTACTTTTTTTCCTTAAAAAAACTCATCTATATATATAATGAAATCGTTAAAAATTGAGTCTGTACATTTAATATTTTTAAGTAAACCTAAGTGCTACCCACTAAATACATGCTACTAAGCCTGAAACCACAGTTTGTAGAGTTTTTATCTGTCTGTTTGTTTGTGTGCACCTTCATTGCGCACGCTAATCGCAGAAATAGCTGAACTAATTTGGGTGTAGTTTTCAGTGATGTCTTTAAATTAGCTTGGGCTAACGTTTAGGCTTGATTTCATTTCAATCGGTTTACAAATAAAAAAGATACTTTAATCTTTAGTTTATGTTTGTTGTGCATGTCAATATCAGAACTGGTGGAAACAATTTGGCTACCAACGCCATCTATTAGCATTTTTAGTAAACTTTGTGCACATTGAGTTCAGAGAGAAGAAAAAAAGAAAAATACAAAAAAAATTCATAGTAACAAACAGTAATCTAAATACAATTACATATCTCCAAGACGTAGGGAAATTATGTTTACAAGCCTCTGAAATATCTCACATAGTAATATTTTTTTTAACCTTCTGTACTTAATTGCTGATTATATAATAGGATATAATCTAGACCACTTTACCGCAACGTCTGTTTTTTTCTCATTACACTATTCTTTCAGACTTTTCTTTACGTTAGTAGCATTTTTTTACTCAAAAAACTTCCACAACTTTATCAATTTTAAATTTACTGTTCATTCCGTCACATCTAAAGTTTTCATATTATTCCATATTTTCCATCAATGAAACTAATTTCATTCAATTTTCAGTACCTATATTTTAAAGGTTAAGGTTAAAAAGCCATTACTACTGCACTTTCCAAAGCTTAACCAGCTTATTATTTAGGCACACTTATCTATCAACGTTTCCATGTATCAATATATCCTGACAATAAACACTGCATATCCAAATATTGAAATACCAAATTTCATCATCTTATAACTATTACATAGGAAAGGATAGCATTCTATCTATCATTACTTTCTAATAACATTTTAACATAATTTATATTACAAGCTTTTATTGTTGCACACTAGCGTCATCTTTACATTGTGTTAAAATAACGAACTAAGCAACGTACATCGTCTGTATATAACTGTACGTAAATTAAATTAAATCCGTGTTAATCCACCGAAGTGCCTGACTTTTTACTTTAAATCTATCACTTTTCTCAATATTATTTATTTCACATACTAAGACTTTACTGTCTTTTTAAAGTCATAACATAGATTTGCATTAGGCAGTCTGTTAGGAGTAGTTAAGATGTTGCACTATAATTCCATTAATATGTTAAATAAATAAGCAAAGCACGAGTTACACACAAATTTCATTATTATTAGTAGTCAATTTGATTTTCGGAAATCAATCAAACGCAAGTGTTAATAAAGTCACTCAAATAATCTGACAAAACTTGGAGTTACTTACCTGAGCGGCGGAATCTCCGTCGGGGCTGGCGATGGTAGGATTATTACTGGCAGCCATCATGTGTGGAGGTTGAGGAGTGGAAGGCATATGCGACCGAGTGGGGCAGGGTCCATTCAGAGCCTCTATTAACGATACTGGCTCATATCCTGCTGGGATATTCTCCATGCTGCCCTATTATTTAAAAATTGGAACATAAAATAAAGTTTTTAAATACAGAAAGCCATTGTAGAAGTATAAATAAATTATCAAGATTTTTTTGCTGCTGGCAATAAAAACAATCAGTCCAATGTACAAAACTAAAATAGGTCTTTTTAATTTAAATTTTTAAGTAAAATTTTTATTTACAAAATTGTTGCGTTTTTATTATTACTTTATAATCGTTTTATTTACAAGTTACACTTGGTTGTGATTAGATTTTCGAAAACCTGTGCAAATACGAGTCAATTTAGGCTTATATAGATTCCTGCCTGTCAAATCAGTAATTACGTATTGACCCAAATTTAGTTTGTAAAATGACGCTCTGGAATGAACTTTAATTACATGTTTCTAAAACCTCATTTTGTAACATATTAGACTTTTAATGTATATTCATCGATCTTCATAAAGAATGTAATTCTAGACTTGGTTACAAAATTATCAAGAATTTAATGATATTAAATACATCTAATAAGGGCAAACCCAAATGTAGGCTATTAGTTAGATTGATTTTAGGACATTATCTTTAAGAAAATGATAAAAATTCAAAATGTTAATAGATTTTAGTTGTAAATGTTAACATAAAATGTTAAAATTTACTGCCATGTGCAAAATATGATAGCGTGGCTCTATCAGTTCACAAGGAAATTTGTTCCAATTTATTATAAAAATCATTGGTCTCCCTTATGATCTTATATATTATCAGTTATATCAATCTGATGAAAACATAGTTAAAATGGTAAATATAGAACATTTTCAGCATCACACGATACAAAATATTTTTTCTAAATCTAAAAAAGGGTTTTCTACATCTAAATGGGATGGATTGGACTACTAATAATTCCAATCCGCATTACTCTTATAAGTACCAATGTCATATACGCCGTCGTTATATATCTATGAAAACTTATTGTATGTTAGAAAGAACTTAAATTTCTTCGTTAAAGGGTCTGATATCCATACTCTTAATACCAGAAATAAAAATAAAATTCATAGTATTAAATTTAGATTACAAATTACTAATAAGTCTTTTCTGGGCAATGGTGTCCGTTTTTTTAACAGGATACCCGAGGATATTATAAACTTTCCCATAGCGGAATTTAAAACGGATATTAAACACGTGCTTATTTTGAAGCCTTATTATAGCATCAGGGATTATGTTGAAGACATAAATGTGTGGAGGCCATTATAGGGTAAAATGAACATTCTGACCCTCATTAAGAGGGACTGATTGATTGTTTGTAGATATACGTATAGATAATTAGGATATTTGCTCATAATAATTAGAAGTTAAATTGTGACATGTCAAAAGAGACTTTATTTAATAGTCCTACTTGAAATAAAAATGAAAAAATAAAATAAATAAACAACAAATAAATCCCTTGAGTGCATATAGTAAGTTTAAAGTACCACACGGCACTCATATCATTTAGACTTAATTTCTTCATTCAAAATAAAATAAACAATAAAAAATTCTGAGCTTTACATTACGATTAAATTAAGAGCTTTACATTTACGTGTCTTGATACTTATATAACAAACGTTATTACTATATCAAAAGAAAAGTCTAATCAAAACACAGGGTCAAAACTAATAATAGTAAAAAAATTTAAAATCTTAATTAAAATTTATAAAATAAATTAAAATCTATCCAGTTATACTAAAAATATTGAGTTTACACAAATATTTAATCCTGAAATACATCAGTTCATGGTACAGAAGGTTTATTCAGCCATGACAAATAAATTTACTTTAAGGGTCAGAGTTAAATATATAATATCCTTATCGATGTGATTAGATTAAACATTTATCTATTCATATTGTTCTTCTAATTTCACTCTTTCTTGAATTAAAAATTAGCCTATATATTAATTAGAATCATAAACTATACCTACAGTGAATTTCATAAAAAAATTGTCAAGGGATGTAGGCATGATTGAGTAACAAACACACTTTTCATGGTATTGATAATATGTTGGACCGAACTACACACATGCCAAATTTTGTAGTAATGCATTGTTTGGTTGTTGAGTTTTATATTAGATAGAACTTTGAGTTTTCTGAATGTTTAATATATATTCATTTCTAAAGTTCTCGACTCTCAAAAGGGAAAACAACATCAAATAGATCATTCAACCTGTACAAAATCATTAATCTTAAACAACTGAGAAGGTACATGACTGATCCGTATGAAACTCAACATGGATTGTTTTTAATTTCATAAAGATAAATACAGCTGCTAAGTATGAAACGTTGAATTTCAACACAATTACTCAAAAGTACGCGCATAAACCATGAAGAAGTAACACAATTAATCAAAAGTATGCACGTAAACCATTGATACAGTTTTGCCATCTTAATTGTAGCTTGTTAATGCTGGCAGCGGAGATACCTGAAGAATGATATTTTTCTTTGCAAGAAGTGATACAAGGCCTGGAGAAGATGATAGTCAGTCGGGGCTAAGTCTGGAGAATACAAGAGAGAAAAGTTTCTAAGTTCTTGTAGTTTGAGTAATGTTGTTTGTGTGACATATGGTCAAGCATTATCCTGAAAGAAAATTAGCCTGCCGCTATTTATCAATCTTGGCTGCTTAATTAGAAGTTCTCTCATCATTTCGTATAATTGGTTACTGAAGATATCTGCTGCAACCGGTTGAATAGATTTCATGAAACCATAGTGGATAACTCCTGCGCTAGACTCCAAATAGACACCAATTTTTATTTTTTTTTGGTGAATATTCGGTTTCGTAGTATGTTTTGGCATTTCTATCATTATTCAATCATTATGCTGAATACTTGCGATTGCCAAAAAGGATCTATTTTTTATCACACATAACAATCTGAGGTAAAAATGGTTTGTCATTATATCATGGCAGCAAAGAACGGTAAGCTTCAAAATGATTTCTCTTCTGACGTTCATTTAATTTATATGGAACCTATCTATACAGCTTCCTAACTCTATTGATTTGTTTCAAATGGTACAATATTGTTGGGATCGTAACATGAAATCTTGCTGCTACTTCACGCATAGTTTGAGATGTATCCGTTTCCACTGTATTTTACGTTTCTTCATTATCCACCCTTGCTTTCAGATCGACCACGTGTTTCATTTTGAAGATTAAAAGCAGACAATCAAGATTTATAAAATCAATGGGGTACTGCACATTCGTTAACCTCAACTTTGCCGAATATATCATTGATGTTTCGAGCTGTCTGCACTGTATTAGTTCCACTATGAAACTCATATTAAAAAATAATGCAAATTATTGACTTAGCCGTAACTCAAAAAATTTTATCTGCAAGACATTTTGATGATACTTAGCCTCACTTACATTTGAGAGGCTAGACTTATTTTAACAATAAAAAAAACTATCAGATTGAAATTTCAGGGATGTCAAGAATCAAAGTTGGTTTTTGAGATTATCAGACATTTCATATAATATTTTGTAATACTAAAAAAATTGCTTCCTCCAAAACTCTACTATTGTCAGTGAAAAATTCTATACAACATTATTGGAAACTAAATGTATACTATGTATTTTGTATATATGTATATTGGAAGAAAAACTTCATCGACATTGAAACAAATGGTTGGCATCTTTTTTTTGTTCAATAATTTATTCAACAAGGTAAACTCCATTTAACTTGAAGTAAAATCCTGAGATAATGTAATTTTAATTCATTGTTTCAGTTATGAATTACAAGGTTATCTGTTTCCTTCAAAGACGTTTTGATATATTTCTTCGTCCTATAGCAATTTCATACCTAGTTTTATATCCCCATGAAAATTGTGCATCTTCAATACCTTGCTATTTTTGTCACCGCAAATGTAATATTATGGTAAATTTTTATGATCGTGGCAAGATAATATCACGAGAATTTGATATTGTTCTGCTGTGATTTAAACCAAAGGTGATTTAATTCGCAAGATAAATTCATTGGAAGAGTATGAATATGTTGTGGTTTACTAGTGCTATATACAGGCCATCATTAAATACGTTATTCATTGAATCTAGAAAAGTTCAGTTTAATAACTATTGCTACTGTGCACAAATTTTTGGAAAATACCAACCAGATTAGGTTTGCAATTAATTCGAAAGTTATTAACCAAAATAGAGTATTAGGTGATTAGAAGAATACATATAATAATATTAACCGTTTTAGTGCCATGGTTTTTTACTCATATATACTTATAAATGCCAAAGACAACTTTGTTTTTGATGTCATTTACCCTTGTCTCGAAAAAAAACTGTATCTCTTCCAAAAATTATCCAATTTTAATAATTTAGTGTTTTCTTAATAAAAACTTGTATAAAGATAATAAAATACAAAGAAAATTATGGAAATATATATTGTGAACAAAAATTATAACAAAAACTGAAATCAAGGTCACATCATATTTTCACAGTCCGGTACATCCTCTGTATCAGCAAAATAATTGTTATCGTCACTATTATCACTATCACTCAAAATTTGTATTACGCCAAATTGTGAGCGCACCACAATGTCGCTCCCACTATCACTTTCTTCACAACTTGCAAAACGATCATTTTCACTCGAATTATTTTCGTATTCCGACATTATCGGTTAAAAATCCTTTTTATATTGTAATTACTAATAATATTATAATTTGAACTTTATGTAACACGTAGAAAGATAAAAAAATTAGCGACGGGTGTGAGCTACCTCCCCTACCACGAGCTAAACATCAACTGATTTCGCGAGAATTTAGTTAGTACGCGCACGAGCGCCATGGCGCTCGTCATCATTCAAACAGTTAATATTCCTATACTTCGAAATATCAAGAAATGAAATATTGTCAAACTTTAAGGTGGGGCATTATTGTAATATACTGAATTACTCCTTTAAAATTGAACATCTTACAAATTCTACTTGATGTCATAATAAATGCTACTGTTGGAAAACTAATAGACACCTGATGCATATGTTACAAAAGTATAAAGATGAAATAGAAAAACAGTCTAATATTACTAAGAACTAAGAGAATGATGAACTATAGAACCGAACATCATATGCTATGGTAATGAATCCACTGTCACATTATTTGTTGTGGTAGGTTTTGGAGATCATCAAAGAATTATGGTGAACATGAAAATCACACTTTGACATAGTTTTTGGCCCGTGTATGTAAGTGTACGATTTCTGAAGATTTTTGGATTCTTAATTTTGCTACCAGTGATGTAAGCCACAGAAGATGTAAGAAGAGAATATGCAATAATGCATTGCCGGTAATTTTTTTTCTCCATTATGTTTATATAAAATTAAATATACGTGTCCCAGTCAGAGACGTCCAAACAAAAACCTGGGGAAGGGGACGCTACCATGGTTTAATTGAAGGGCAAATAGGCATACCCCAAACGCAACAATTTTTAAGATATTGGTGTTTTTGAAATTGAAAAAATTGCCATTCATGGCATTCATCCGTGTAAATAAATTGCACTTTGTAATTTTTTTTACAGTTAAATATTCCGTAAGAGTTTCTCTTTATTCAAAATTGTTTTAATATCCATTATGGCTTTTTTAACAAAAAAAAGTTTTATTTCCAAATGAAACACCTGATGAAGAACGAACATTGATTACCTCACTTTGACCTCCTATAGTGAAAAAAATTTACTAACCTCTATTTTATGAAGAAAAAACATTCCAAGTATTGTACCATTCTGAAACCATCTTTTGACACATTTAATGTGGTTTCAGAATGGTACAATACTTGGAATGTTTTTTCTTAGAAATTAACTTATTGCTATTTCAATGCAAAAGGAGTTTGTTTTTAAGAAAAATAGTGGTTGTGGTAAATCAATTTTTTGTTAAAAAATCATAGTGGACGTTCAACCAATTTTTATTGCAATCAATAAGGAAACTCATACAGAGTATTGAGCAGTAAAATAATTACAAGTAGTATAGAAACGGCATGAAAAAGCTGACCAAAAGCTGTAATTTGCTCATATTTAAAAATAAAAGCCAATAACTTAAAAACAAACTTCAATTGAACTATGATGAGGTCCCCTGGCCCTGGTTTCTCGTTTGGATGTCTCTAATATTACATACATATATGCTTCTTGGATATTGAAACATCAGGATACAAATCTGCCTGATCATCTCAAGTCATGTATTTCATTATGATTCGTACCTCTTGTTATTCCTAAAGTGTTAAATAGTATATGAAGTAAATGCATGAGCATTTTTGTGCAATCAGTAAAAGAGACTTTAATAGTAAATAAAAATATCAAAATAATTTTGATAAATAGTTCAAATAGATATTAAAAACAATTATTGTTAATACGTCCATCACTTATATAAATTTTAAATTAAATATGTAATAATAAGGGCATTTAGTACTTACATCAGGAGGACTGGCTGGTAGAGCCTGAGCAGGTCCGCTGATCTTCTGGAGAGCTCTAATCTGCAAGAGGGCACGAAAGGGAGCCCTGCAAATAGGACAATTGTTGGCCTGGTAACGGAGAGAATCAGCACACGAATTGCACAAGCAGAGGTGGCGACATGGCAGAATGAGCGTATCTCGTACGTCGCACATACAAATGACACACTCGCTTCCATTGTCTTCTGTTTCCTCATCACTACTTGCCTGTTCAAAAAACAAGAAAAGAACTTTTACTATCAATGTCTAAATCAATTTTCACTTTAATTTGATTCAAATTGCGTATGGATTCATAACTATGTACGTGGATTATGATAAAATCAAGTTTTAGTTCTAATTTGGAAGGCAAAGTTAAATAATTTGGATTCAAGCTGGAATTATACCTGGAAGCCATTTCATTATTTAATATTTGTATAAGCTTGTCGAAACTAGAAACTTATACATAAAGTGCTGTGAGGGAGAATCCGACCTCAGTGGGTTTAAATGTTTTACGATGCTACCTTTTTCAAACAGTCAAACGTTAGGCAAGGTCACTGGTGAACTCGAACAATGATAATATGATGTCACTTAAGTGCTCTGTGATCACCAGTCATCTTAACTTTATGTCCGTAAAAAAAAAGAAATATATATATATATATATATACACACATAATATGGTAAAATTAACACCAAAACAAAATGTGATTACAATGACATTTAATAAAAAAAAAACATTTGAAGTATAGCTTTTCAATATATTTATCTAATGCAAAACGTTCTTCACGAAATCCAAGACGCCTCTGCATAGGTGCGTCTGTACATGAAAAAACATTAACAAATTTATATGGGTTAAATTGAGTACCTCCTCCTTACCTATTGGAAGTTAATTGAAGAAAATAATTTCATGATACCTCAAAATAGAAAGAAATATTTTATTACAAGATATAATTCAAAATGTGTTTAAAATCAATATAATTCAAAATGTGTATAAAATATAAAATCAATTTCTTACTATTTTGAGGTATCAAAAACTGAAACAGTTTATGCCCTGTTCATAACATAGTTTAAGACATATGCCCTGTGAAATATAATAACCTTCCACCAAATCCTTTCAGTCGTAAATAGGAGACACTTTCGTATACTTTCGCAGAGTTGCTCATAGAACACTTGGTTTTAATAAGTATGATTTCATTTATATCATGTTTTTCTAAATTTTCATTGTAAGTGTCAAAAATTTTTAGTTTTCCTCATTTAAACTTTATGCTTAGCACTGTCTTTAGATTAGCAAGACATATCTGTAGTCCAAATTTAAATGCTCTACATATAATAAATTTTAGGACTGTATGGCAAAAGACATAAGATTGTACAAAAGGCAATATACCCCCCCCAAGATTGATTTCTACTTTTTCAGTTAAGAAGCTATCATTATATACCTTAGTTAAGCTGACATCTCACTATTATCTAAAAGCTTATAAAATTTTACCACTATCGTCACAAGAATAAATTTTATATTCAATTCAATCAATAAAACTAACCTTATTGTCATTATTCTTGTTTTCAATTCCATAAATTTCTTGTAGCAAATAGCACAGGCCATCTACAAACAGTTTCTGTTTGAGGGCTTTCAAGACATACGTTCCATCAGAGTGTTTCTCAACAACGGCAATAGTCGTGTGGGATTGTCGAACTTCTGTAATATTACATAAATCACAATACATGATAAACAAAATTTTTAGCTATATTTATGCACATTGCTTCTTGTTTTTGAAGAGTAATGTGATGAATGTCAGATTTTTTATGGCAGTAAAAAAGCAAAATACAGATTTGTATAGAAAAATAATATGGAAAGGAAAATAAGAATAAATGGGAAGATCTTTAAGTCAGTAAGAATAATATAGTCGTAAATATATACATATAATAATAAAACATATACACATAATAATAAAATTGCAAGAATGTCTTGTACATGGAAAATATTTTAATATACATATAATAATAAAATTGCAAGAATGTCTTGTACATGGAAAATATTTTAATATACATATAATAATAAAATTGCAAGAATGTCTTGTACATGGAAAATATTTTAATATACATATAATAATAAAATTGCAAGAATGTCTTGTACATGGAAAATATTTTAATATACATATAATAATAAAATTGCAAGAATGTCTTGTACATGGAAAATATTTTAATATACATATAATAATAAAATTGCAAGAATGTCTTGTACATGGAAAATATTTTAATATACATATAATAATAAAATTGTAAGAATGTCTTGTACATGGAAAATATTTTAATATACATATAATAATAAAATTGCAAGAATGTCTTGTACATGGAAAATATTTTAATATACATATAATAATAAAATTGCAAGAATGTCTTGTACATGGAAAATATTTTAATATACATATAATAATAAAATTGCAAGAATGTCTTGTACATGTAAAATATTTTAATATACATATAATAATAAAATTGCAAGAATGTCTTGCACATGGAAAATATTTTAATATACATATAATAATAAAATTGCAAGAATGTCTTGTACATGGAAAATATTTTAATATACATATAATAATAAAATTGCAAGAATGTCTTGTACATGGAAAATATTTTAATATACATATAATAATAAAATTGTAAGAATGTCTTGTACATGGAAAATATTTTAATATACATATAATAATAAAATTGCAAGAATGTCTTGTACATGGAAAATATTTTAATATACATATAATAATAAAATTGCAAGAATGTCTTGTACATGGAAAATATTTTAATATACATATAATAATAAAATTGCAAGAATGTCTTGTACATGTAAAATATTTTAATATACATATAATAATAAAATTGCAAGAATGTCTTGTACATGTAAAATATTTTAATATACATATAATAATAAAATTGCAAGAATGTCTTGCACATGGAAAATATTTTAATATACATATAATAATAAAATTGCAAGAATGTCTTGTACATGGAAAATATTTTAATATACATATAATAATAAAATTGCAAGAATGTCTTGTACATGGAAAATATTTTAATATACATATAATAATAAAATTGCAAGAATGTCTTGCACATGGAAAATATTTTAATATACATATAATAATAAAATTGCAAGAATGTCTTGCACATGTAAAATATTTTAATATACATATAATAATAAAATTGCAAGAATGTCTTGCACATGGAAAATATTTTAATATACATATAATAATAAAATTGCAAGAATGTCTTGCACATGGAAAATATTTTAATATACATATAATAATAAAATTGCAAGAATGTCTTGCACATGGAAAATATTTTAATATACATATAATAATAAAATTGTAAGAATGTCTTGTACATGGAAAATATTTTAAAAAGAGTGATTGAATTAGTGTACAGATTGATGATTTTGATGAAATTTGGTATGGTAATAGTTTATACCCAAGAGCAATATACGATAGAGAAAAAAATTCTAATAGCTTTTCTTATTCCGAATTTCATGTGAACAAAGTCGTAGACGCAGAGAAAAAAAATTCTAATATCTTTTCTTATTCCGAATTTCATGTGAACGAAGTCGTAGACACAGAGAAAAAAAATTTTAATAACTTTTCTTATTCCGAATTTCATGTGAACGAAGTCGTAGACGCAGAGAAAAAAAATTCTAATAACTTTTCTTATTCTGAATTTCATGTGAACAAAGTCGTAGACACTGAGAAAAAAAATTCTAATAACTTTTCTTATTGTGAATTTCATGTGAACGAAGTCGTAGACATAGAGAAAAAAATTCTAATAACTTTTCTTATTCCGAATTTCATGTGAACGAAGTCGTAGACACAGAAAAAAAATTCTAATAACTTTTCTTATTCCGAATTTCATGTGAACGAAGTCGTAGACGCAGAGAAAAAAAATTCTAATAACTTTTCTTATTCTGAATTTCATGTGAACAAAGTCGTAGACACTGAGAAAAAAAATTCTAATAACTTTTCTTATTCTGAATTTCATGTGAACGAAGTCGTAGACATAGAGAAAAAAATTCTAATAACTTTTCTTATTCCGAATTTCATGTGAACGAAGTCGTAGACACAGAAAAAAAATTCTAATAACTTTTCTTATTCCGAATTTCATGTGAACAAAGTCGTAGCCACTGAGAAAAAAATTCTAATAACTTTTCTTATTAGGAATTTCATGTGAACGAAGTTGTAGACACAGAGAAAAAAAATTCTAATAACTTTTCTTATTCCGAATTTCATGTGAACGAAGTCGTAGACACAGAGAAAAAAATTCTAATAACTTTTCTTATTCCGAATTTCATGTGAACAAAGTCGTAGACACTGAGAAAAAAAATTCTAATAACTTTTCTTATTCTGAATTTCATGTGAACGAAGTCGTAGACACAGAGAAAAAAAATTCTAATAACTTTTCTTATTCTGAATTTCATGTGAACGAAGTTGTAGACACAGAGAAAAAAAATTCTAATAACTTTTCTTATTCCGAATTTCATGTGAACGAAGTTGTAGACACAGAGAAAAAAAATTCTAATAACTTTTCTTATTCCGAATTTCATGTGAACAAAGTCGTAGACACTGAGAAAAAAAATTCTAATAACTTTTCTTATTCCGAATTTCATGTGAACGAAGTTGTAGACACAGAGAAAAAAAATTCTAATAACTTTTCTTATTCCGAATTTCATGTGAACAAAGTCGTAGACACAGAAAAAAATTCTAATAACTTTTCTTATTCCGAATTTCATGTAAACGAAGTCGTAGACACTGAGAAAAAAAATTCTAATAACTTTTCTTATTCCGAATTTCATGTGAACAAAGTCGTAGCCACTGAGAAAAAAAATTCTAATAACTTTTCTTATTAGGAATTTCATGTGAACGAAGTTGTAGACACAGAGAAAAAAAATTCTAATAACTTTTCTTATTCCGAATTTCATGTGAACGAAGTCATAGACACAGAGAAAAAAATTCTAATAACTTTTCTTATTCCGAATTTCATGTGAACAAAGTCGTAGACACTGAGAAAAAAAATTCTAATAACTTTTCTTATTCTGAATTTCATGTGAACGAAGTCGTAGACACAGAGAAAAAAATTCTAATAACTTTTCTTATTCCGAATTTCATGTGAACGAAGTCGTAGACACAGAGAAAAAAATTCTAATAACTTTTCTTATTCCGAATTTCATGTGAACGAAGTCGTAGACACAGAGAAAAAAAATTCTAATAACTTTTCTTCTTCTGAATTTCATGTGACTGAAGTTAGTAATAAATAGTTACAGTTAGTAATAAATAAATATACAATAAAATAAAAATTTAAAAAATTTATTAAATGCAATGGTTTGAAGTTACCTTCTGTACCCTCCTCTACAACGCAGTGAATCGCTATGGGAATTATTTCCTTCTCAGTATTATATAACAGATCCTCTTCCAAGTAACGTGTGGGATCAAACACGTGGGAGACTTGTGAGAACTGCTGATTAGCGCCTCGCTTGTATCGATATGAGTGGGAATTCAAAGATGGATCTCTTGTGTAGTATCTAAAAACATCAGAGGAATACAATTATAAAAAATTGCAAAGAAATAAAAAAAGCGTAAATTCAAGACTATGGTTTTCCCTTTAGATAAGTATAACAAGTATAAGACTCCATCTAAATATTCTTGACACAGTGAAATATTATTGAAAAATCATCAAACTTAAAAAGTGTTCTATGACAAAACCACTATCTATTGAGAAAAACAGGAAAAAAGTATAACGTCTGGAGGATTAGTTAGTCTAATTGTCGAATTAATTTAGGACGTATGCTTTATGTATTTATAAGTAACAAAGGAGAATGCCCTATTTCGACTTTGACATGAATAGAAACAAAACATAAAGAATTATTCTTCGACTTTATTTTTACTTTTTACTCTATTTTTGTTCACCCTTGAAACTTTTTGACACTTAAACTGAATATTTTATATGATGGACACAAATAGATCCAATGTCTATGCCATAATGTAAAAAGAATTAGTAACAATTGTATATCATATGTTTTCGATACTTGTGGTTATTATTCAGTGCTGGAAGGTAGTATCGATACTATTTAAATACTTGCATGAAAGTATCGAATATTAACTAGTATCAAATATAAATACGATGGATATTTAAAAAATATCTTGGGAAATAAAAACAAAACACAGGTTTTGAAAAATTATTTCAAAAGTCAAGACAAAAAAATAGGAGTTACTGTAAGAATTAGTACTTAAACAAGTTATTTAAAATATTCTTCTTTACTAAACCCTAATAGAAGTAATAATTTGTCTGCTAACTTTGCAGGAAGTCTGGTTCTCTTTTGTGACACAGGTTTTGTTTGATTCTAAGTCTTTCCACGAACTGTTGTTAGTAAATAAGATCTTGGTCATTTTTATAATGTGGGGAACAAAAGTTTAGCTGTTTCCCGTGTTTATCAATTACTACATACTTTGTGCCATATAAAATATGCTTGTTCTAAGTTCATTAATTATTTCATTTAAAAAAAAATATATATGTTTTTTGAATGAAGAAATATGCGAGAGTCCTCAAATAAAAAAATTAAATATTTAGTTATATAAATAAATAATATAAAATGTTATTAAGTGTTTTCGATTTCTATAGATTTAGGTTCGAGATATCAGAAAACATGAAATCAACTGAAAATAAAAGTTTCAAGAGAGAATATAGATTTTTATATTAATAAATACCATACCCTATCTTTGTAACATCCCTACACCGACACAATCATTCATTATAATAGATAAATCTATGGTTATAACATAAAGAAGTCCAAAGGCACCACTAACAGTTTCGCAATCTCATCACACGCTATTCATCTTTTATCGGAAACGGTAGAAAGTTGGAGACAAAGTAACATTTAGAATCTAATTAATATTTTTTTACTGGAATTTAGAAATATAACATTGAAAATCTACTAAGTGTTGAAAATATTATTTGAATATTACTTTTAATAACATGTCCCAATGAATTATAACGTCAAAGTCGTGCATAGTTTTGCGTTTAGTGAAGATATAAGCTATTCCGCTGGGCCAAAACTTGTGTATTTTGGTTCGTATATGCATACTCTAAAATATGATATATCAGTTATACATGTTCATAACTAGATCAAATACTCCATACTAGGCATCCTCCTATAGAGAGTACATACAAATAAAAAACACACTGGGCATCCTCCTATAGAGAGTACATACATATTTCATTTACAAACCATGGTTTAAAATTATCTATTTCTTCCTAGTAGATGATATAAGAACATGTCTGTCACAAAACTGATCAAACCGCAAAATTACAACTGTAAAACATAAATTTTTAACAAAACTGAAAAACCAAACGAAGTCGTAGGCACAACTTGTTCTTTCAGCATACTTCCTGCATATTTTGTCAATATTTTAAACTATTTCATTTTTAAAATTCTATAATATTTCACTCTATTTTAATATACCTAATTATGATTTTGTGCCTTAAAAGTTTAACCCATAGCGGTTTTATTTATTCCACTTTCGCTGCACTTATTCTACTTTTATCGTTTTCATATAATAATATAATGATGTATAAAAAACCTTGGAAATTAAGAAAAATACTATAACAACTTACACAACACCGTTCGATGTTATTTCCTCAGTACAGAAATAGTATATCGTGATTGAACATCGAGCATCGCAGTCAAACGTGAATTCTATATTGAAGGGGCAACTTTTGTTAAAACCATCTCCATCACCTTGCTCAGACAACTTACTCACTGAATCTGGGCAGCGCACAAAGCGTAAGGATTCCTTGCGAATATTCACTAAACTTTTTAATGTCTTCGTCGGCTCATTTGATTGTGGTGGTGGATAGGGAAACTAAAAAATATAAAAGTGATTATATACTATTGGTTTACAACAAATGGTATATAAATATTTTATATTACATTCCTCTATAATATAGTACCATAATTTATAAGGACTATAAGAAAAAAAAATTAATTCGAAAATTGGGGTAAATTACGGATATTTATTTGAATCATTATTAACCAATTTTACGGACAATTATATGAATAATTTATTATTCTTAATTAATATATTGTTATAACTATTTTAATAACTAAGTTAAAGACATGATTAAACATGTATTGACAAAGCTTTTTCATAATTACTAACACATTAATAAAAACGTCACACTTTTTTTATGATCCGAAATTTAATATCACTTCCTCTGACAAAATACATATTTCCAAATTGTGCAAAAAATGGCTTCTTAAAGTTGAATATCCATGTCACTCATTGGGAACTAAAGCGAACTTAGCAATGGTTCATGTATTCTTACGGTTTTGGTGCAAGTTACGTCAGTTGTCCAGGCCAAACACTGTCTTCTAGTAAGTAATTTATTAGATATTTTACTTTATTTTCTCTATAATATTTGTAACTAGACAAAGGTAGTCACAATTTTAAGTATATTATGTATAATATTTCATATTTAAGTTAAAATTTAAGGTTTCCCAGAAATTTGTCTGGCCTCTTTAGTTGGGTGGGAGATAATAACATTCTTTTCTTTTTAGATTCTTTTCTTTTTCAGATTTTTTTGGCTTAAATACAATTAAAGCGCATAGAAAAAAGAAGCCAAACACCACGAAATTGATATAAAAATAATAAGTTGAATTAAATTTGGTGTTTTCATTTCGATGGGGTTCATACCGATAAAAACATCTGTTTCTTTCACTTTAAAAGGTTGTTTATTCTAAATATTTTGCTACATTTTCTGAAATCTAAGTCAAAATATTGTTATCATAAAATTTAGACGCATCAAAAAATACCGATGATATGGAGAATACTTATAACGGTGACTGTGTTCTTGTAAGATTTCAAGATAAGAAGACCAAATATAGACATGTTGCTGTACATTATTCTGATGTGGATGTAGATGGAGAAGTAATTCAGAATGCCAAAGAAAATCTCATTAAACTGAAGAAAAATTATATTTCCCATATTCCTGTTGAACAGATCGGTGAAAAACTACCAACCTAATATTGTTTTTCAGGGTAATAGAATGTCATAAGTTTAAAAATTCCATTAATATTTTTGAATAACAGCAGTAAAGCAAAAAGTGGTATTTCAGTTTTGTTGAGACTTTTAATTTTTCTCCATATTTTATTATTTTGTGCAAGCGATTATCGCTTAACTCAGATTTAATTAGTTTTATAACAATCAATGTGATTAATAAACTTGCATTATTAAAATTATTATTAAAAGCTTTATATTATTATTAAGTAATTGAAACTAATTACTATGTTTGAAAATAAAAAATATGAAATTAATATAATTTTAGTTGTATTCTTTTTAAAAATTTTACAACTTGTGCAATACCACTCCCCTGGAACAAAATATCACTACGTTATATCTTTAATGACTCCCCTGATAAGATATTTTCCCCTGGTCTTTTAATAAGGATAAAAATGTTTAATAATTACTGGCCTGCTAACATAGTATGTAGAATATTTTAGAATTATAAAATGGATAAGTAATAATTTCTTCAAGGGTCATAGAAAATGCTAATAAAATATAATCACCCAGAACGAATTAAACATTACATTAATATATTCATCAAAAACCATAAAAAGCTTTGTACATACAAAATAGGTGAAAGTAGTTTCATTTTTGGATTGCACACAACAAAACGGTAAACTGTAGAAAGTTCACAACAGTCTAAAACTTTTCAACTGTTTAATAAAAAAAGTATTAAGAATAATACTCTATGAGTCTATAAGTACCGCTCTGGCCTAAAATTGGCAACAAAAACACTGACACTGCATAGAGTTGAGTTTGTGTTCATGGGAAAATCAGATTGCTGACGATATGCGCTTAATTATAAATAATACACAAGTCACCATCTTCACGCTTCTTGCTTTCAATAATGTGTTGAACTCTGTATACTTTTGTGTTCTTCTCGTTTGAATTATTTTTATATATCCCATCTTTCACTAGAGTAGTTTAGCTCCTATCTTCATGGACGTAAGCAATATGTAAATAAATTAAGTCTTTCGATACATATTCTGAGCACACCGATCATACAGATGGTGTGCCGCAAAGAGCAGTTCTTTCATCTCTCCTGTTTTCAGTGTTTAAACAAAGCAGTTCTTATGATTTGCACATTTTAACCTTTAACAAAAACCATCAATACTCTTAATGCAGATCTTCCTTCAATTGGTCAGTGGGCTCACAAAATGGGCCTTTTGGTGAATCCAAACAAATCACCATCTGTCATTGTTGATACTTAAGGACTCATTTCAAAAAAAAACCTAACTAAAAAAAACCTTAGTGCTAAATAGTACAGCAATCCCGTATGTCAAATGTTTAAACCCTGGATCTACTAATCTTAGTTGGCAGCCTCAAGTAAATGAAATTGATCGTCGTATTTTCAGCAGGCTACACTCTCTCTTCTTCTGACTAAAATGAAAATCCACCTTTGTTAAACATTCCAGTTACCACTAATTGACTATGAAGATTTGTGCTATCCTAATCTGAATGAAGAATATTGAAACGAGTTAGAAAGCCTTTAAAATTTATGCATCCAATACATCTTTGTCCTGAGAAAATATAATCACATTTCTGAACACACGTCACATTATGAACACATGTCACATTTCAAATGGAAGAAGAACTGCGACGCCACTTTCACATACTACTGCTTATCCCTAATATATTAAAAAAAATATTGCTTAAAAAACTAAAAATAAACATGCCTACATTGCAATATGAAGGAAAAAATAAAAAATAATCTTGAAGTATGAAAATAATCTTTAATTAAGGATTTTGGTCAAGAGCGAAAGGATATCTCACACGTGATATAATTAAATTTTTCGTATAAGCTTAAAACAAGAATAAAGTAATTGACAAAAAAATTAATTTAAATATAAAAAAGCGTGGGGTGAAATTTAGGACAACTGACATCACCCCATGCTTTTTTTACATTATAGTTCATTTTTAGTGAAACAAGCTTTCTCTATTGACCAAAATCTTTATATGTAAAGATTATTTTATGTTTTAGTTCATATTGCTACGTAAGCGTGTTTTTTTAGTTTTTTAAATTATGATTTTATTTTTTTTAGTCTTAAAACAAAATCTTTACTTTTAAAATTTTTGTTTTAACACTAAAAAAGGTTTTTAAAATTTTTTTTAATATAATTATTTTTTAACTCCGACGTCACAAAATGGGTGAAAATCTAATTGAAAGATTCCGTTACATTCATACATATATAACGTATACAAGTGAAGCTAATATAAATGTGTTAAAAATTTTCAGAGTAAAATTATTTTATTGGCAGAATTGTAGATTTGTCTGTTCACGGTCTTGACTAACGAAAGCTTACTTACCCTTCTAATTCCCAAACATACCTCTACCTCTTACAAATAATCCCTTGCTATCCAAGCAGCAAAATTTTGGAATCATCTGACACCAGTAAAATATCCTCGACAAATATATTCAAACATAAAATAAAGAAGTCCCACCTCTTTTAAACCCTATTGTGTCTATGCTCTCGACTATTCCTTCTTCCAAACTAATTCTTGTTAATAATTGTATTATAATTTTTTTAAATGCTGTTATTATTTTATATTGTGCCATCTCTTATAATCAGTCTACCAATCCATTTTTCTAAACTTATTGTTATGGTTTACTGGGAGAGATTGCTTCGGTAGTAATAAATCTGCCATATTATTTTAGATTAGAATGGATAAATAATGTTAATAGTAATTATTGTTTAAATAAATTTTATACAGGTATTTTAATAAACTTATAAAGATAACAACATTAATAACGATACTAAACATAGGTAAACATTTATTCTAAAATTTTAAATTAAAAATAATTCACACAACATGGATATTTTACAGGTTAGTACAAGATACTTATTTTTTAAAAATTTAAAATCTTAGATTCATTACTTAATTTTTTAAAAATTTAGAATCTTAAGACAAAAACATTATAAAATTGTATGATTTTCAACACAAAAAATAATTCGTTAAGTGTATAGATAATATGAACTCGAGTCATTAGAAGTTATAATTTTTTATTGCAATGTATGCAAAACCTCAAGAGCTGCACATATTTATTCATAAAGTATCCATAGTTATTTGAGTTTGAAGACCGATATAAAAAAAATAATTTTTATCATAAGCCATCTAAAAAATCATCTATAAAATGTTGATAAATATTTCAAATATGTTTGGTTTGTTACAATTTTTGACTAAAATACACGAAAACACATCTGCAAAGTCTTGTAAACTCTAAAATTAATTGAAATAATTGGCAAAAATTAACCATCCAACAACCATAAGGTATATGATAGAAATAAACTATTGTTGTAAAATATCATTTATTTTAAGTTTAATAAAAATATAAAGGCAAAAAAAAATTTATTTTGAATAGTTTTTGAGAAGAATCAAGGGTCATCTGTGACCTAATTGTTCGATTAGGTCACAGATGTGATAATACGCACATAAAAATGGAAGCAATTTATATTGTTTTTAATTTTTTAACTATGAAATTCCATGGAGTAATTTCGATTATCAGTAAAGCACAAATATACATACATTTAGTGTTAGTTTTTATATTGTTTTTTTTCTTTACTGCATTTTCTTTTGTCCGTTTTTTCTATTGCATGTGTTGATAAACTGGTTTTGTTTGACAATGGTCTACTGTGAAGTATATTCCTGATTCTACTTGTAAATTCACTAGCCAATACCTTAGCTATTTCTTGTTTATTCAAACGCAGATAATTCCTTAGTATAAGAAATATTTTTTCAAAAGTAATTTGATAATATAGAATACAATAATTATTGATTGATATTTTTCTGAGATATCAAAAAAATTCTAGAATAGTATTTTATTTTTGCGCGGCGATTTAAGGTATAACAGCTTTGCTTCTGATCCATCAGATCAACTCCTCCCATATAACAATTAAATTTCTGAAGCATTAGTGGACAATTTATTTGTAATTCTTCAATAGTTGCGGTTTGTCTTCTTGATACTTTTACCATGTCCACTGGAGATATATAAAAGAAAGCATTATTATTGAATGATTGTGCATCTATTTCACGCAGTAGATACCACCTGCAGTGCATAGTTAATGATATATATATGAGGGAAGAAGAAAGGGGATGAAACAAAGCCCTTTTCCAATTTTAATTCCTTGTTTTTAGTACTTGACTGTTGTGGGCGCTCTTCTTGAGAATGCTGCTGTATTGAAGGAATGTGACTATATGCGGATGGTCGACCTGGTGGTTCTGTTATAACCTCTTATCCTGCTAAATTCGCGTCCAGCTCCAACAATTCTACAACCTCAGAATCTAGCAGTAAATCTTTTTTTATCTTTACCACAATCAGCAAATAAACATTGCAGTATTTCATTGTCTTTATATTAAAGTTTTTTTGTACTCATTGTTTCATGTAATTAACGCAAGCGCAAGCGTTAACATCTCTGAGACCACTTTAAAGATTTAATAAGTAAGAATAGACTAAACACATTGTAGAAAATTATCAAAAGCCCCAGGTGTTTATTTTACAATTAAAAAGACACACAAACAAGTCTATTCCACGCAATATAATTCTTTATACTTACATAAACACAATGTAACTAATCTATCACTTATAGTCTTTGGACTGTCTCTTACATATCGAATGTTTACCTAACTGACATTAGGGTCACCTGTGACCCAAATTGATTTTTTATTTTGTGGAAATATAGCAAATGATTTTTAAAATTATTTGCTATATTTCTTATTTTATTTATTTCTTGAGGCATCAAAACATAAATATTTATTCTTCAATTTGATATGTATAATAAAATATATAATTTTATTGCCAAAATTCCAGTTGCATTGCTTATAAATTCGTCAAAAACTAAATAACTTTTTTTCATTTAAATAAGTATCTTATAATTAAAGAATAAATATAATTTGTAAATTTCATTAATGAACTATAATAATTGATGTTTGTAATTCGTTATATATTTAAGTAATTATACAAAAAAAATATTTCTTTCTGTGGGTCACTAGTGCCCTATTGTCGTCAAAGGATTAAAAACAAGATTCCAAGATTTTAGAGAAAACAGAAGTATAACTATTTAAGTTTTTCTCTATATTTATGACTATGCAAATGATTTGACCAGGTCAGAAATTTTTTAAACAATTATGCGATACTGAATTCAACGTTGCACATGCAAAGCAAATATTTCATATTATAGAAGGCATTTCTCCATCTCAATTCAAGATAGTCTACATTAGAGCTATGCTATCAATATTAATAGATCATACAATATTTATTACTATGGTGTACTGTCTGTACTTGTTTCATTCAATTGAATACAGTTGGGTCATCTGCCAAAGCAAAATACCAATACCAAGTTACTACAAATTTGTCCAATGTTAATTTGACAAATATATATTTTTATATTATATACCACACAATAATAACTATTGAGGCCATGAATCTTTCATTGTTTTAAGTAGGGCCATAAAGTACGGTTTCAACTTTCTTATAAGTTTGAAAGAAATCTTACATGTGTTGGACGACTCCCCAAAAAATTTAAATCCGCATTTTCCCCAAATAAATATGCTTCTGGTTGTGGAGTGTCAAATCTTTCACCTCCCATTATAAAATGGCTACCGAAATAATTACCTGGAAAAATAAAGCATATATATAATTTACACCACGATATTTTAGATTAAATACCATCACAGTATATTTTATATAACAGAAAGAAATTTTACAATGGATTTAGAAATTTTACGGGGTATAAATCAATTCCACTGCCAATAACAAATACAAAACCTATTAAGGTCACAATATAAGGAACTAACCAGACCGCGGAGGATATTTATACGCGTGATTTGAAACAACATCAGCTTCTTCAACCCCAGCATTTTGTCGGCTAGTTAAAGCACCCATAATTTAATGAGTATTTTATTTATATGCATACAAAAGATAAAAGTGTTAAACCAAAACAATATTTACGACATCACAAGTTTGACTTTTGTCAGCTGTGTTGTCATTATAAAAAATACGTCTGTCAGGCAAAGGGGAGGATAGAGTATGTATATGGGACCTCATAACTTAAACTCGCCACAAAAGATTTGTGCATCTGCATAAATATGGCCTTCTTATTAATCACGTAAAATATGATAACTATTGTAAACACACTTGCTATATTTTTTAAACTAATACAGCACTCTTGTGTATATATGCACACAAATATCTTGCTGACTATAGCTTTCGTGATATAAAAGATCTAAATAAATTTGTAAATTTTCCAAAAAACTTATACTTATCGAAGTAAAACAAATTGGTATCATTTCTTCTCTAAGTATATCGATGTCTCTAAGTAGATTATTAAATTAACTTACCAATGTTTTTCTTTATATTTCATATTTATTCTATCGCCGACTATTTCCATATATGATTACTAATACGATTGTCTCAACTGTTGCCATAAATATTCTGAAAAGCGTTTGATTGGAATGGTACTGAGCTATTCATTCAATGTTGTATTTATATCATTTTGACATCATGCTATTTAATAGCTAGAAAGCAAATGCGGTATATGGTGGGGACAGAAAGGAGTTTGCTCTTTGCGAAATCCAAATTCATAGCATAGTAATTTTGAATTTGCTTTGTTCCGTATCTCGTATCAATATGTATCAATGTAGCGATGAAAAAAGTGTAAATCTAATTATGCTAGTGTGAATGCTTGTGAAATACACGTTCACCACTTTACAAAATTAAAAAAAGTAAAGAAAAACCTATACTTAAATATAAATAAACCATTACTTATTGCAAAATCTTGTTTTCTGCTGAATCAATTTCCCGTCCAGGTTTTTCTTTTCCGTCGCACTTTTTTTTAATGCTATCTAATACATTGAAAGTAATATAATACTATTTAATTATTATTATGTACTATTTATTTATAATTCCATTTCTTTATTTCTATTTTACCAAATAAATTTAAAGAAATTATATAATGCTGATTTCTTCCTTCAAATTTTGTTGTGATATTATTTTCATGTTCCAGAATAATTTGTTGATGGGGTTTATTTCAATACTGAAATTACATAGCGGAGAATATTATTAGTTACCAAAATTCTGAAAATATATCTATTTTTATCAAAGTTTTATTATTTATTTTCGGGGCATTTTGTATATTTATTTTTTTTTTAATAATATACATATCCATATATATATATATATATATATATATATATATATATATATATATATATATATATATTTATATATATGTCATTTTTTATAATGTAATTTAACGATAATTAACTATTTTTCAGTCAAGGAATAACGTCTACCCCAGTTTGCATCGACGTCGCATGGCAGAGGATGTATCTATGGAGTATTTTTTTTTCGAAAAAGAAGTAAAAATTTTCAGTTTCCTTTATAGACTTTCATTAAATTACGGTAGGGAATTTCTCATGATTATCTAGAATTATATATATTTTATAGATTAACGTGAACCAGATCATATTTTAAATTGTTACAATTTAGTAGAAAAAAAACGAGTGTGCTTTAAACCACACGACTGAAGTAAAACTTCAAATTCACAAAATATGAACTTTAAAATGAATTTACAATTTTATTCACTTTAAACGTATTGTATATTTAATGTATTGAACAAAATAATAATTTATAAAATTGTTCAAGAACGAAATGAAATTACAAAATAATAAAAAAATAACCGTTCGCGGTGTTCGTTTGAGGCTAGTAACATAAATCCTAGGTAGTCAATAATGAAACAGTTGTGCAGTGGACACAATGAAACGCTGTCTTATTGTGTCCTATGTTGTTTCATTGTTTGTCTCATATAACACCAAGTACTTTCCATGCAATTTGAAAATTATTATTATTTTATTCAAACTTAGTGCAGGTAGGTGCAGTTACATGAAGCGTATTTTCTTTGCATTTTTGTAGCTAGAAATTAACTTAAACATTTTATTTTTATTTTTCTCTTAAGATGGCGCGTACTAAAGCTCTAATAAAAAAAAGGCAATAATTCAGAAGCAAATATGCTTCGAGCTGTTCTATTACACAGGGAAGGAAAGAGCTTGCGAAAAGCTGCATAAGAGTCCAATGTACATTATTCTACGCTGTTTCGATATATTAAAAATATAAGAATTTGGATGATGCATCGTTACCAAATGAAAGATTTACCCCCAACTACAAAATAAATAAAATGTTTGCAGTTGAATGAGAAACAGCACTTAAAGAATATATTGAAGAATGTGCATTAAACTTTTATGAATTGTGCCTGAGGGATGTACGCCGTATTGATTATCAAATGGCAAAAGTAAATAATATCCAATGTTCTGCTAGTGAGAAGAAATACCAATTAGCAGGTATGGAGTGACTTCGGTCTTATAAATCTAGGTATCTAGAATTAATAATAAAGAAGCCTGAAGCATGTAGCGTGGCTCGTGCAACCGCATTTAATAGAGTGTCAGGTCTCTCTTTGATAATCTGAAAAATGGCATGGATCGTCACTTTTCCTTTGGTAATGGTAGTATAATTTACAACTTACATGAAACTGCCGCAACTGTTCAAAAGCCATAGAAAGTCATGGCGCACAAAGGCAAACACAATGTTTGGAAAATAACCAGTGGTGAACGGGGTATATTAGTGACTATATGTGCAATTGTATGTGCATCAGGACAAGCATTGCCTTCAGCTCTTGGTTTTCTAAGGAAAAAAGTTAAAGATTTTATGATAAATGGCGCTCTACCAGGATCTCTTGAACGTGCAGCTCCAACTGAATGGATGAATGCGGAGCTGTTTGTAGAAGGTATGCGGCATTTTATTAAACACACGTCTGCAAACTGAGAAAACCCTACTGTTTCAATAATAAAAAATCACGAATCTCGCCCCAGTATTGAAGTTTTAGATTTGGCCAAACAAGCTGGTATAACAATAGTCTACACACTACATCCTCACACAACTGCAAAGATGCAGCCACTTGATGTGGCTTTAAACATCCCCTTTAAAGGTTATTATAATAAAGCTGTAGATTCATGGCTGATGAGGCATCCTGGAAAGCAAATTACTGTACAATGTCGCTGAGTGTGTGCGTCAGGCATACGCAAAAGCAATGACGTCAGTAAATATTGCGTCTGCCTTCAAAAAATGCGGAATTTTTCTGTATGACCCAGATTGTGGAATTTTTCCGTATGACACAGAGAATTAGAAGACCCTGGTTGCTCTCTGTTAGTCATCAATGAAGGCGTGAGTCGATTTTTACAGAAATTGACTTTATGCCCTCATTGGTGACTAACAGAGAGCAAGCAGGGTTTTTTAATTCTACAGCTACAGCTCCTGATGATCTTCAACTTGGTGAAAATCTTGTTATTCCTTCTTCAGAGGTGGAACGCACTGAGAATACCTCATCTGAAGTGACACGAGCTAAATGTCCATCGATACTTGAAGTTAATGGACTTCTATTTGGAGAGATTCTCGCAGAACCTATCGGAGCTGCGCGTGGCGCAAAGGGTATCGAAATTCCAACAAGTAACCTACGAGTAAGTAACGAATCAAGTTCTATTTCGCTGTATAGAAAAATTACTCCTCCTGTTGAAGAAATTCGTGCGAGTTCTTCAGATGTTAAAACTAATTTCAAATTTCCTAAAGAATTCCTCTTGTGTATTTTCCCAAGAAATATGCAAATTCTGGAGCTGACTTGAATTACGATTTGGCTATGATCATTTGCGCTAACATACTATGAGTAAAATTAATTTTTGAAAGTTTTGCATTGGTAAAAATGTACGAAGAATAGAACACATAGGTACACGAGGAATTATGTGATGGATGTTTTGCGCTTCCAAGGATGAAACCACTGACTTTCTCGGACGAAAGAATTGATCACGTAGCTATTATGACCCTGAAAACAAACGAACCTTCTGCTTACCAACTAATTACCTTAAAATTTGTGCTAATCATCAATGGGACAATTTTCGATGCATTTGAAAACAGTTTGAAATTGCAATGGAAATTGAAAAAAATTATATAATTGTTTTATTGTTATTTGGGGAGCTATGAGCTAGTTGCTTGACACGGGCTATAAAATTAGGACGACCATGTTATTCGCATCGTCCACGGGATTGCTGAAGAAATTAGAAATAGATTGAAAGACGGACCAAGACAAGTTTATAAATAATGCCAAAACGTGTTTTTGAAGGCAAGATGCTTTCAAGTATTTAAAGAAATGCATCCTAACATTCCGTTACTGCCACAGCCCGTGATTAATAATTACCATATAGGAGTAGAAGCGGTGTCCTAAGTTAAGTAAATTGTCATTTTTTTAGATAATAAGCGAGTACCGCAATTTACAAGTGCAAGGCAGATTTCATTAAAATGTCTATTTCTTCTTAAGGAAATTGAAAATAATAAAAAAACTGTAGTTGTCCAGAAAAAAATTATCATTCAAAAGAAATGTCGAAAATCTTGAAGGGGACTTAGGATTCTACTTGGAAGTTGAAATGGAGGCAGTCTTGATAAGAAATCCACATTTAATGAAAAATCATTACCATAAATAGGTACACGGTCCAATTGATACACCAATATACATTTCGGTTTTCTTCCCTTATATCTGTAGAACGTGAAAGCTTAAATGTAAACTGTTGTAATCACATAACAAAATCCCAGTCTCTATAGTCTTGAAACAAATTTAAATAAGAGATAACCAAGATAAATCTCAAAATATAGTCCCGGGACGCAGAGTGACATTGCGACCGGTTGCCCTAAATTCTAAACCATACAACCCACTGATGTTAGTTTAGTTTATTTTTTCAATTGAATGGCACCTTGTTTTTGATTTCACTCAATTTGTGCATTGTGATTTATTTAATTCTATGAAACATTTTCGTGTTATTTAAAATAGTTACTGTCTTTTATTTAATTCTTCCTCATTTTATTTATTATTACTTCTGTTACTGCCGTCCATGCGAACTCTTGCTTATTTTTATGCAATATATGTATATATATATATTTATATATATATATATATATATATATATATATATATATATATATATATGTATATACATATATATATATATATATATATATATATATATATATATATACACATTTAATCGAAGTTAAATAAATCATCCCTATTTACAGTAGTTAGTGTTTTACCTTTTCAAGAAATAATATTATTTATTTCAATATTTCGTTATATTCACATGGTTATATGGTTATTAAATAGAAGAAAAGATTTAATATTTCAATAAATTTTTTTCTTTCGCGATTAACATTACACTATCACACAGATTACTTTAATGGTTAACATTTACCAGAATACTTTCATGAAAATTTGTATATAGAAAAAATTATAAAGTAAAGAAACTGATATTAAAAATTAATTTTTACTTTGCACCGTCGAGATTATTCGAATATTTTTTCTAAAACTAAATTGCCAAAATTTAAATTTTATGAAAATATGAAATTACTTACTCATAAATTGAAAACTCCTGCATTGTAATAAAATCTCTCAACAAAAATGTCATAGAGCAATTTGAAGGTAAAATTTGTTTATATTAGTAAAGATATTATTTTGATCACCCTTTCCAACAATGGTTTGCATTATGTTGATTTTTTTGAAACATATAAAACAATTTATTTCAAAACAATTATTATTTCAAAACATTCAAGTAGAGGACGGGGCGAAAATGTATAAGAGGGTTACCAGATTAAATTAAAAATGATCTTTTAGTCCAGCTTTAGTATGTCTCGAAAATCACTATTTGCTGATTAGATTAAAAAATAATGAATTTTTTTTTGCCTTGAAATAAATTAAAATTTATTATTAAATAAATCAGGTTTCGAAGTTTTCCTAATTCAGCCCTGAAATGAGCCCCCAGAACCCGATTTACGATGATAAGACACGTAACATGGAATAAGGGAATTGTATTTTTTTACTCTAAATAGGTACTATTCAAGTATTCCAAATGCCTCGTATAAATATCACATCTTCAGAATGCACTGACATGGTTTTTATTTATGAAGAATGTCATGGAAACGCGGTTCTAGCTATACGAATATATCGAGAGAGATATAAAACCAGTCGTGTATGTCCTTTGAATCCTCGCACCGTTATTCAGGCAATTCAAAGAATACGAGAAAATAGGCCTTCAAGCCCAAAACAAGAAATGTCAGTAGCACGTGAGGACCGAATATTAGACCTACGTCGATCGTGATTGACAGCACCATTTGATTCGATCACGACCGCGCGCCATTGCCGTTTTGGTAATGTCAGTAGCATAAACAATGTAAATGGTGTTAACATCTTGTTTATATCTAAATGCTATTTAATTTGTTTGACTGCCCTTCGGACTGAAACAATTAGGTTTAATCGCAAGGAACACTATTGGAAAACAATAAAAAAACTAAAATCTATTCAATTCATTTCGATAAACATGACAAAAGGTGGTTGAGCACATTACGTCGGGGAGCGGTTCCAAAAAAAATTATGTCATCATTTTTTTGCGTATGAACTAAATCAGTTAAATAAAATTAAAGAAGGAGACCCTGCTTCAACGGAAACGTAACAAAAAAAATTAAGACTCTTTTACAAAAAACTCACCGTTTAAAAAGAAAAAGATTGCGTTGTTGCAAAATATTTTATTAACTTTGCGGAAGAAAAAATTTACGAGTATTAATAACGACTTCTCCAATATTTTGTCTGAAAATATATTCTGTAGTAACTAGGAATATTTATAGTTTCACTATGTCCGTCCGTCCGTCCATCCCTTTTTCTCTCAGATCTATTGAGATGAAATTTCACATGAATATAGACAATGATAACACAAAAGTAAAAGAGAAAAACATTTCTTGGACACCGCTCCCACACAACGAAAAGGGAGGTAGATAAAAAAACCATTACCTACCTACCTCATCGAGTGGAGTATCGTTAGATATGTCTTCTAAAATTAAATATGTATGTATATATATATATATATATATATATATATATATATATATATATATATATAGTTTTTTAGTTTTTTGGTGTGAAAATTATAACGGATGCTGCAGTACATAGGTTTCAGAAAAAAAAGAAACAAAAAAGGTTTTCTTAAAATTATACATTTTTTTCAAGGTATATATAACAAATTATTTCATCCATGTAAACAAACCTGCCAGGGGCGATCCATTGTTATTTTTTCAAGGGTACTAGGGTATTTACTAATACCTCTAGTTACCTTAACAAGGGTACTAATAGTCCTCAACCATATTCAGTAAGAAAGCGTTCCAAAATATCCAATGGAAAACCAAAGTTCCAAAATATCCAATGGTTTCCATATATGTTTGTATAAAAGACATGTTTGTTTATATGTTTAAACATTTATACATAATGAACTTAAGCGTTATTTTGCCTAATCCCTGTCATTACTGCACAAATTTCATTTTCGTGCTCCCATAATAATAAATTATGACTATTCAATTTATTTATTCCAATTTTTACAAGCACATGTTTTAAATAGAACAGTGAGATCAGATTAAAATTAAAATAAAAAGATTCCTAACTTAAAATTTACTCAATATAATATTTGTGTCATTACCAAGAAAGAATAATCCTTAGTTCATAAGTTACCTACAGAAGAAACAATTTCAATTTCCCTACAATTGGGGAAATCCAACTTCACTAGCAACATTATCACTTGTATTTGTGTGCATGCGGCGAATGTAATTACATAATGCTAACGCATACATGAATTGTTTTTGTGCCTCATTTTGAACTTATCGCTTCTATCAAATTATCATTCTATGCCTCTTATTATTCTAAGGTTTCGGTTTATGCTTGGTTATTAGCGAATGCACACGGAGAGCATGCTCTAAATGAGGAAAGCATATTTTGGAGCAAAGGATCTAGCTTTTTAAGCACATGTGTATATCCGTTAAGATTATAAGAATTCTTTATTTCATTACGAAATACTTAGAAGTATATTCGATACAGTTCCGTAATAAGATTAGAATATTTTCCATTCATATCCTATATTCTCCATTGTACGACTTTTATTCAACTATTGATAATGAATATATTTTCCTAGTAGCTACTTGGGAACTAAAATATCATAGAATTAGCAAATGTTTTGTAAACAGTTGACATTTAGTATTGAGAGTTTTGCTACAGTATTCAATATTTCGAACAAATTACGTCATAATTTCGTTATTAAAGGTCTACAAAAAAAAAAAAAAAAAATGCTGTTGGCATGCTACTAGGTAAATATTTTACGAAGTCTTTGAAAGAGCTTTAAAAATATATGCAAATGCAGCTAACCTTATCTTATTATAGACTTCAATTATCTACCATATTTTAGTTATTTCTAAGGAATCTACTCGTTGCAAATAAAATCATATATTAACACAGATGAAGAATATACATATGTAATCTAGCATATTATGTACGATGACTTTAATTAACAATAATCAATCAAAAGTATTTAATAAAGTGACAAGTTATAATAATACATTAATATTGTAAAGCGTTTAATCAATTAACCGTGTCTAATGTACAATGATTATCGATTATATGTAGAGAAATAAATTATTAGTATACTGTCACTACATGCTTGGAATGAGACATCTGTTTTAATATTATGCTAATAATTCAGATTCCGAAATACAAAGAGAACTAATCCATAAAAGTTCTTGTTAACTAAAACATATTTTACATTTATCTCATGAAAATAAGTGTCTATTAGACAAAATTAATGGCTTAAGAGCTAATTAACCTTATAAATGATCTACTTTCCGTATATAACGAAGTCCATAGTCAACGTACCCATTGACTTCAAATTCAAAGCGATTTCAATACATTATCAATCTGTATTTTACAGTATACTAGAGTTTAGTGCAATAATTTAATAGGTTTTGAGTATTTCTTAATGTTGTGTAATACCTAGGACTTTAATGAATCATTTATGTCAAATTGTCTGTGGTTTAGCTATAGTATTGGTGTACGGGTTTAGTCTACCCATAGAGAAATATACAATATAAAGTTGTCTTTCTCTTTCCGGTGTATCTGTCAAAAGAAAAGGCTGCCGCTTTGTGACGGTGTGTAATATTATTTTATTTAATCAGTTTTCATCACGTTATTTAGTGATATTGACATTATAATTCAGTGAAGTGTGTTACCCTAATTTATAATATATTGTTTTTTTTAATTATTTTCAGATCACAATGGGGCGCCGTCCAGCAAGATGGTAAGTACATATTGGACGTGAATCTTTTTGATATTTTTAAAAATATTTACTAAATTATCGGATTTAAATGAAATTGCTAATTTCTATGTATTTATACAAAACTAAATATTATTTCAGTTATCGGTACTGTAAGAACAAACCGTACCCAAAATCACGGTTCTGCCGTGGTGTCCCTGATGCCAAGATCCGTATTTTCGATTTGGGAAAGAAGAAAGCCAGTGTTGAGGATTTCCCACTATGCGTTCACTTGGTGTCCGATGAATACGAACAGCTGAGTTCGGAGGCACTGGAAGCGGGACGCATTTGCTGCAACAAATACTTGGTCAAGAATTGCGGCAAGGACCAGTTCCATATCCGCATGCGTTTGCATCCATTCCACGTTATCCGCATTAATAAAATGTTGTCGTGCGCTGGAGCTGATAGGTGAGTCGTAAAATACTCATTAAACTTAGTAAATATAAGCTTACTCGTTACCAGATACAGCAGAACTACTATGGAACCATTCCTTAATTTCCCATATTATCCCGAGTTTGGGAAATTAAAGAATGGTTCCGTTTTACAATCGAGGAATTGAATTTTGGAATAAGTCTTGTTTACTAAAAGTGAATTTCTATTTTTTTTTGTTTAAAAGAAGGAATATAGGTAAAAAATGAAGTATTTGCAAAAAGTAGGGCTCGGTCGCGATTATTTTATTACAAAGTGATTTGAAAAAGTTCCCAAACAAAAGTGCACTTTTTGTATGAAGTGTAAGTTTTGTTTAATGAATTAACTGATATTCTTTATAATACTAGACACTGAATTTGAGCAGGAATTGGTATAAAAAAAACAACAAATCACAATATAGAAATAAGCAAAAAGATCACGTAGAGAGGTTATAAATTCCTGTTTGACAGCCAACTGACAGCTGTTTCTTTTCAGGAAGAGCATATTTCAAATCAATTTTATATAATAAAATAATAGAGTTCAAGCCTTAACTTTTTGAAATATATCATTTTATGTGTACTCTTTCATGCAAACCAAAAAAGGAAAATAGAAATTCACATTTTTGCTAAAACAGGCTTGCTGAATTTTTAACTATATATCTTTTTTAAATCAAGGCCTACTCTCGAAAACAATATAATTTAACACTTAAAAACCGCTCATAATTTATTTCCATAAAAAAATCTATTTAAAAGTGCTGTTATCAGATGTATGATGGAAATACATACATTACATTGTGTCATGATCTGTTTACCTAAGCATTTAAATTGTTTGTTCCTTAATATTTTGTATTTATTTTTTTCTCTTTGAAAACTTATAAATTAGCCTTAAGTACTATTTTTCATATTTAAAAATAACCAATATTGTTTACATTTCCCTCAAGCATCTTTTTGTCATTTGCTAGTTGTTCCATTTTAATTACCAGCAGTTTACATTTTGCCAAATATTTAACTAAATTTCTCCTGCATTCAAAACAATTCATTTCAATTGAATTTTTTCCAGTTAAATATACTTTTTATATCCTCATTTCTCGCCCTGATTGGCTAAGGTTTAGGATTATTCCATATATATATATATATGTAAATAGAGTTTATTTGCTTTCGTCCTTTTTGTACTTTAACCAAACTATAATAAAGTTTCGAAAGATATTTATGTACACTTATATTAACATTCATATAAGAATAACAGGAGAAAAGTTAATATTGTATACAGATTTTGTGTTAATGTAATTTTGTGTTAATAATGCTTACAATTTATTGTTTATGATAATGCTTATCATCGAACACTGCAGATTACACAAACATGACAAATGTATAATGTTAAGTTTAAGTTAACAATGTGCATATCATCTAGTGATATGCATATTTTTCAGTAAAGTTAAAATTAAAAGAAATCTACATGTACTCAAGTTATAATGAAATTGCTAATTTCGCAATGAAAATATTGTATTTATATTGTATATACAAGATGCTTTTACTATTATAGTTTAAAACTTTTTATCCTCTCTATTCAAAGGTTTTGGATGTTCACTTATTTAATATTGACAGTGTTAGTACAGTATAGTCACTTCTCGTAATTGCCCACTCGCGTTGGAAATCTACAATACTACTACCACTTGATATGAAAAGTTTAAATTAGCGTATAGAAAAATCCATCAAAACCAAACCTCTTTTAGGAGTACTCTTAATAACTATATTATATATCAATAGCTATACTGATATCCAGAATATTGGATTATTGAGGTAATTTGTGAGGCTAATATAGCCAATGCAACTAAAGCCTTTGTTTTTATACTACTTTTGGAAAGGATCTATGATTTTTTTTATTAATTAAAAAATTTGTTTTTGTCACTTTAATTGTGGAAATAAAATACAAACTGACATAAATTTAATTTTAAAGTAGATAATTTATTTTAAGATTGGGTTTTATTTAAGTTTATGAACTATTTAGATATACATTCTTAAATTTATTTTCAGACAGGAATCATTGTCAAAGTGCTTCATATATCTTTCCTCATAACTCATATAATTATATTTTAGTTGCATCACACTATTGCCTATTTTTTATATATATATATATTAATATTTTCTCATTATCTTATTTGGGGCGTTGCGTGCCAGAATAGACCATCCCTATAACTGAGATCAAATACACATTAACACAAACTAGAAAAATACATGTAACTGAACAATATTGTTATGTAGAAAAAATCTAAATAGCCTTGTACGTGCGTTAAATAAGTTATCATAAAAAAAATAAAATTACAAGTTTTCTATTATACATTTTTATGTTTATAGGCTCCAGACAGGAATGAGAGGTGCCTTCGGTAAACCACAAGGTACTGTGGCACGCGTCCGCATTGGTCAGCCCATCATGTCGGTGCGCTCCAGCGACAGGTGGAAGGCAGCAGTCATTGAGGCTCTCAGGCGTGCCAAGTTCAAGTTCCCCGGTCGCCAGAAGGTAAATATGAAAGCTTTAAACTTCAAAATCTGAAGGGAAATATAATAAATCCCATAATTATTTTTAGTTCTATTAAGGAAGAAATAAAGATATTTTTTCTTTTATAAAATCGAAGTCACCGCAATCAATGTCAGTGTTGATAGTTTAAACGTAGATATTGTGCCTCTTGGGTATATACAATATTTTTTATACAGAAAATATAAAAAATGAGACTACCAAAAACAATTTGTTGGCAACTTTTTATAACAACTTTAGTAAACTTACTCGTGTAGAAAAAAGCGCACAAATTAATAAATTTCTGGTAAATAATATACAGTAATGAAGAATATATCACCATTGAGAAATTTAGTTTACATTGTGAATGTTTCTCAGAAAAAAGTATGAGAATAAGTATATAAAAATTTATTAACGCAGTGTTGCTGACAGCCAAACGAACAGTAACCAAAAGTATGTATTTTCTTTAATATGAAACATATTATTGTCCTTAATTTTTGTGTGCATCTGGATTATGCAGGCTCCTATTGTCACATTTTAATATATAATAATTTGATAACTGAACTAAAGGTTTAGATGTCATTCATTTAGATTCCCTTGGTGTATTTTATAACTTTGAAATGGCCAATTTGTAAAAGTTGAAACATAATTTTTATTGTATTGTTAAAATTAATCTCTATGCGACATTATTTACTATGGAGGAATAATTGTATTGGAAACGAGATGGGATAAATTAGCGTTCTTCAGTCTAGATTACAATTAAATTTGTTTGTGTCGTCACTGTAATGTGTGGGTTGAGCACAAGCCGCACAACCTTTGAAGGGGACCCTGTTTCGATTCCCGACCGTTCATCGAGCGGGGCTGGACTGGTGTTCTGGTTGACTGTAAGAGATTGCTTTCATAGCAATAAGTCTGCCATATGTATTAATTGCGTACATTAAATTATGTAAATAACAAGATATTCAGAGAATTACTATATTCTAAGTATACTCCCTAACTTCCAGATCTACGTTTCAAAGAAATGGGGCTTCACTAAGTACGAGCGTGACCAATATGAGCAGCTGCGTGATGAGAACAGGCTTGCACCTGATGGTTGCAATGTCAAGTACCGCCCTGAGCACGGCCCTCTTGATTCTTGGAGGAAAGTCCAACAAGATTTGGCCAATGTTTAAATATGTGAAGTCTTTTTTAAATAAATATATATTGATATGATTAAAACAGACTTAACATTGTGTTTTATTTTAAGGCTTTTTGTTAAATTATTTTATCTTATTTGCCTAAGTATTATTGTTAAGTAAAGAATTAAATGTATTCATTATGAAGTGGTATTCCGTTAATAAATCTGTTATTAATGACAGAAATAGCTAAAGATGTACTTGCCAGATACAATATTGAAATCATAAACCCAATGACCACTTATATGATAATTCTTCTATATCAGTTTAACAATTTCCTGCTGTTATCACCAGTTAAATTTTGTGAACACAACGTCACCAATGTCTTGTGGTATTACAATTTTTTTTAGGGACCAGTTTCATATAACAAAGAAAATTACTGAATAGTTATTTCCTATATTATAAAGTGCTTTGAGAAAAAAATCAGTATCAATAGCAGTCGTTATATCTAACAGTTAAAGGAGGCTAGCTAACACATGGGTTACAAATTCCAAATGACGCATGAGAGTAATTAATGCTAAAAATGGAACTTTTATCCGAAAGAAGTCGTAGCTTTTTAGAGAATATCTTGAGATATATTCAATAAGAATGGAGAATAAAAATGAAAATAAAGGGTTATAAATGGAAAGAAATATATACATGTGTTTACAGCTACCATGCACATTGCTTGCTGCTTGAATGTCTATACTTGCCCGAACACACATACAATCGTATATAATAAAAAGAAAGGGAAAGTTTGCCTGGAGGGGGCATAACACTTTTTCCTTATGTGACAATTTCTGCTAGTTTGCTCTACTGTAAGTCGCCGCTTCAAAGAACTTTGTTCTAAAAGTACTCTCAATGGTGAAAAACAATTACTGCTAACAGTCCATATAGCTGTTTTTGTTCTATGATTTTTTAGATACAAGATAGTATCATATATCATATAATCTATTTTTATGTAATAACTATCTAAAATGAGGTATTTTCTGATTGGGCTTACGGTAAAAAATAAAACAAAATAATTAGGCAGTTAGCATACACAAAGAATAGAAGTTATTAGATTATTAAAAATAGTTCTCAATTGAAATAAGTAAGTCTGATATCTCGTAAACATTTTGTTCATAAAAAAAAATAAATGATTACATAAAGGTTGTATTGCCCTGGTTTTTTATACTTTAATGCAGCAAGGGTCTTTGTCATATTACATATGGACATAAAATGTTGCTCATATGAAAACAATTTTTTACATCACAAAATATTAGAAACATTTCTTTTTCAAATTCTCTATACATGCATGTGAGGCGAATGCAAACTTTTTTTACACATTCCATCAAGTATCTTTGGATAAGTTTTAAAATGCCATTAAGGTTTCGTTTACCATTTTTCATTTGTGAACTGTGTTTAGTGCAATGGAACATGTTGCATGTACCTACTTCAATTTTTTCATTATGTATTTGAACTTTCAATTAAAATTTTAGTTTATCTTACATCAACCATTTCAAGAGACATGGTGATCCCTTTATAAATAAGAATATTGGAATATATGAAGCAAAAAACTCTTTACGGTCGGTCTTCCATCCTTCAAGATAATTGTAGCAATCATAAAAAGAGAGACACCTAACAATAACAAATTATAAAAATTTAAGTAAGAAAGTTAAGTGATTTCACTGATTTAAAAATAATGAAAGAATGAGAGGCTATGAGAAGATTATTTATAGCTTGAACGAGTCTTGAAATACATGAGGTATATAAAATTTTGAAATCAAATTTATAGTAATGTCTTATTACTATTTATTTGTATATAAGTGTGGCCATTTCACACTAGAGGTGCACAAGATGTGAGTGAAAAGAAGAGTGATATATATCATTTGATTGGAAAGATATATATCACTCATTTATATCTCTAGCTCAGTATCTCAGTACTCCGAGTTATTAACGAAATTATTTATTATGCATACGTTGAACAGTTGAACAATGGTCACAAAACATGGTGATAAATAGTAATACTCAATATTATGCACTATTGTTGGAAAATAAATTCTACAAGACTATTCACTTAGGGTTTAGGATTTAGGACTGTTAACCTAGATTAAAATTATACATATAACTTTAATGATAATTAAATAATTTGGAATAGATTGGCGTATTTATACAATTATTAATTAGAATTTTGAAATGAAACAAAAAAGTGTTTGTTTACTTTACGCAAATATTTTGAGCGGACTGAAGTATACTTTATCACAGCGTTCACATTGGATCGTGAATAGCTACATTTTCCTACATAGATCCATTTGCAATTTGACTAAACAGTTCGATAGTTTTCTTTCTCTTTCATGTAATGTCAAAACATATACTTTTATATCTATCTTCGCAACACGATTGGTGACCGAAATGATTGATTTGGTGAAACGAAAAAGACGCCGATCACTCCTGAGCTAGTGATATACTGATACATTTCAATTTCAAGTAAGTGAGTGATAGATATGATCATAACATGTGAGCTATATCTTTTATATCTCACTCATGAGTTACACATCTCTATTTCACACCTAAATAAAAACTTCATTATCCTAGACATCTGATATTATAACAGTATACGACACATGTTATTCTCACACCTACATAAAACTGTGCAATCTAATATTACATAATTAATTTTCTTAAAATTATTCTCTTTACCTAACTGCAATGAATGCCACAACAGAATTTAGGTTGCTGACATTTTTGAAAGGTTTACGTAATATAAATTTATTTCATGGCAGAATAATTCAGATTATTAAACTTTTTAACATGTGCAAGAGATGAATGCAACTATAATGAAGAACTCTGGACCTTGTAGCGCCCACTTATGATTTACAAATGTGCAAATGAACATTTCTACAGGAACATGTTAAAAAAAATTAGCATCTAAAGATAGTTAAAACAAAGTGAGCAGAAAATAAAAATTAGTGTTCAGACGGTGGTTTAATGGTTGGTTGGCGGTGGTTTTGTTTGTTACCACTGTCACTAGAGGGAGGTGTACTAGGTGTAATAACATGGAAATAGAGATGTTAAGACTTATTTAGAATTGTCATTTGAAATTATATTACTAATGCAAGAAATTAGATTTTATCATAAGAAACCTTCTGGTTTCAAGACGCCTTTTACACATACGAGTATTTAATGTCATGTTTTTAATAGGAAAAACATGTTATTAAATATATGTAATAAAATCTATAAGATATGGAGGAATCTTTATAAAACAGACAATAAACAATTGTTCAAACATTCACAATATATTTGTAAAATTAAACACCCGTTGGTGCAATCAACCTTCTTATTTGCAGTAACCTATTCAATCAAGAGATGGATATTGAATATATATCATAATAATAGGTAGGTACAAATTATATAAGCACCACTTATAAATGGGTATGTAGTCTTCAATCCTTCCTCCTTAATTAAGGTATTGAAATAAAATTAATTACTGACTCAAATCACCAATCAATCACTTTTAAGCTGCATGTGTATTTAAATAGAAATGCATGCATGACATTATCAGTATGTAGGATGGTTCGACCGATGGTGTATGACTGAAATGAACTGCAGAATGGGAACAGTATAAAATAAAAGCGAAAATGAGATATCAAATTTTCGCCGCTATGCTATATGCACAGTGAATTTAAAAAGTCTGCATAATTGGCTATTTAACTAAATTTTTTTTATTTCATTAATCATAATTTCAAGGTACAAGCTGATGAAGAGTAAAACAATTTTTTAATAATTTTAAAAATTGACCGAGTTATAAAAGTTTAAATTTAATCTTTAGACAAGGATGGGAATAAGGTCATTTTTAATATTGCACATTATATTCTACAAGAAAAGAAACAGGGATATACCTAACCCTATCAGTATCTTCAAATTTAGAAGCCTATAACTGGCTTATTTTTCAATCAATTTTTGAATTTTTTTCAAGACTAGTTTTGAATTAACTTATATTTCACAATATTGTACGAAAAATATAAAAATTTAGAATGAGTCAACTACCGTATTACACATCTTGTCCTGAGTTATCACTATGAATTCTGCTCGTTTTTTTTTCCTTGAAATAATTAAATGCTATTTCATAAACAAATTTCCATTTACATGATATGAAGTGTTGAATTATACCTTCTGATATATAAAAAGAATTAAGCACATACCGGCAACCATGGCCGATTTAACCACAAACAAAACTGTTGGTAAATTTTAATGAATGGAATTACTATGTGTAATTAGGCAAATTCTATTTATGTGGTTTTACTGTTAATAAAGTTAATAAATATCAGGTTAACAAAAGAACTCCAGTTTATAAAGTGCTCATATTTAATAAATGCAGGTACTTTTTTATTTTTAATAAAGGCTATTCACATAATCGAAATAAAATTTGATCAAGTTTTCTTCATTTAAAAAAAGACTCAATTGGCTTGTCCGTTTTCTTCATTTTCTTTGCTGGTGAAACGGATCTTTTTCTCTTCGCCATGCTGCTTGACAACGGAGATATTTTATTAATTTCTCTATGAAGCTTTTTAGCCTCATGAAAATCCATATGTTCTAAAAAACCCTCTACGGGTATTCTTTTGCTACACTCCGTGCACAATTCTGTCGCCACACTGTCATCATAGCTAACTGCTTTTGAAAAGAATCTTCTTATCGACATTTTGTCTTGTCGCAAATTTAATTCAGGGGTAGTTTTCTTTAAATTTTGTTTGTCTTTAGATTTTCTTCTCTTAGGAGTAACGACAACCGATTTAGATGGATTGGAAGAAGTTGCTTGCTGCATTCGACTGGCAGATCTTTCTTCCTCCCTTAATTTCAGTGCCACATGATAATCTGAATGGACAAAAAAATTACTTTGTGGAACCTTAATCCCACATTCAGGGCATGTTACATGGGGATCTACTATTAAATCTTTATCAATATGTTCCTTAATTGGGGTTCTACAATTGCTTCTTATTTCCTGTTTATCATAAATTTTCGCCTCTGATATGGTTTCAGGTTCATATTTGTCTTGAACAATATTATCTTCTAGGTCTGGTGTGCTATCCCGGCTCCTAACCTCCAGCTGCTCTTTTATTTTGATGGAACTACTCAGCAAACTTCTCATTTTGTCAATTCGATTTGAAATTTCTGGTGAATCGGGGAACAAAGATTTGCTTTTATTAATTTCCAGTTCTATTGTAGATGCAGAGTAATCAGAGTCCGACGACTCTTCTTCATTGTTTAATATCTCACATGCAGGTGTTGGTGGATGCAAAGGAATATCATATGGTGATGATGACCTAGAAGAGACTGGCTCTTCATTAACAGTCAAGTTGTCAGCAGTATTGCTTTTAAAAAATTTTTGAAAAAACGATTCCTGCGTTTTTAAGTTGGAAACGATTGTAGGTTCTGTTGGGTGTTCACTGATATTGCAATTTGAGATATGATTTACACTAGGTATCGTTGACTTCAATAAAATTTCATTTTCACGAGAAGTGCAGACTTGTTTTTGAGCATTTAAATGCTCCAAAATTGATTTTGGTTTTATCACCTTTTCTTTTACCACTTTTCTCTCTTCTACTCTATTTTCTTTTTGATTATTGTCATCTTGTTTGGAAGGACCGACCTTAAAGAAATCTAATATCTTTTTCGTTTTCACCGTTTCGTTGTTGTCTTCAAATTTTCCTACACTTATTCCCAAAAATGTTATGGGCATTTTCAAGCGGCTGTTTTCTTCAGTCATTTCTGAAAAATAAATTATAAGAGAGTAAGATTAATAATAAGAGAGTAAGATTAATATAATAAGAGAATTTCTTTAAACTATTATTACTTCTACTTACTTCTGTCTGTACTTATACTTCTGTCGCTAACAAATTAATCTGATTAACAGTTGGGTGGTCATACATATGTAAATATATTTTAGAATGGGATAATTCTTTTTTCCTAAAAATTTCTATTATCCTTAATAGGTGACAGGGATTCAATGGAGATCTATCGTTCTCTCCTATCAGTAAGGTCCTTGGAGGGACAAGCTTAGAGATGTACGTCCTATTTTTAGTCTGTGTGGAATTTGAGGTATCTATAATTCTACACAGACTATGAATACAATAAAGATTATAGTCTGTATTAGTGGCTAAATTTTAATTTCGAAGAAAAATACATAATACAAAACCAATATCAACAGAAGAATATTTGAAAACTTGAAATGAAAATAGAATCAAGTCATAGTCGACAAAGGTTATCCTTTGACAGAAAATAAATTTGGACATGTTTTAGTATTTCGTAGTATATAGACAAGGGATAGAATGACAAATGATATATATACATATATATGTATATATATATATATATATATATATATATATATATATATATATATATATACAGTAGAATTCATATATAACGACTTCGCTTATGACAACTAATCGGTTTTAGCTTTATGTTTACTCAAGTTAGGTTTCGTCGATAGGTACTAAGAAAATATAACCGTTTAGTGCGACTCCGGTTTAAGCGACCAACTGTTTATAGCGACCATTTTTTATTATAATACGTCCGGTTAAAACGACACACGCGCAATGTTTTGTTTACCTACGCACTCGCACCACCGCCCCGCGCGCTTCACCTTTCCTTATTAACGCGCGTAAATCACAGTTCGTGTTTGTCACCTGTTATGACAAGTTCATAAAGCTCGACAAAATGAGTTCAGTGAAGCGAAAGTGTTTTACAATTGAAGTAAAAAGTGCAATATTACACTGATTGGAAGCCGGTGAATCAAATGCAACCCTCGCAAAGGAGTTTGGCGTATCTCATTCTACAATATCCACAATAAAAAATAATAAAGATAAGATTGGGCCGCTGTTTAATGCCAATGTTTTGAAATGCAAACGTGTAAGGACGTCTACTCATGAGCAGGTGGATAAGGCATTGTTACAGTGGTTCAAGCTTCAGCGTGACCGGGAAATACCTGTTAATGGACCCTTGCTACAAGAGAAAGTTTTTTTTGCTAGATAGTTAGACATGCAAAATTTCACGTGTTCCATGAGTTGGATAAACCCTTTTAAAGTAAGACACAACATCGTTAGTGGTAAGATTGCTGGCGAATCTTTGTCAGTTCAACAAAGTGATGTGTGAGTGCACAATTTACAGATGATGAAATTTTTAATGCAGATGAGACCGGGCTGTTTTATAAATTAACCCCGGACAAGACGTTGAAATTTAAAGGTGAAAAATGTAAAGGAGGAAAATTTTCAAAGGAGAGAATAACTGTGACGGTGGCAGCCAACATGAGTGGTACAGTTAAAAAAATACTTCTCGTAATCGGAAAATCTCAACGCCCCAGGTGTTTTAAATATGTACGGCATTTACTAGTGGATTATGAAAGCAATCGATGAGCCTGGATGACTGCTGACATTTTTACTAAATGGGTTCGCGCTTGGGATCGTGAACTTACAAAAAAGAACAAGAAAATCCTGCTGTTAGTTGACAAGTGTCCTGCACATCCCCACATAGCAGACTTGAAAAGCATAACTCTAGTGTTTCTGCCTCCAAATACGACATCAGTGTTGCAACCCATGGATCAAGGGATTATCCGAGCTTTGCAAACACATTTTCGTAAAAACCTTGTCCTGAAAATGATCCAGTTTCTAGACGGCTGCCGAAGCACTAGTTTTGAGTACCCAAAGATTACTGTTCTTGATGCTATTCTAATGATTCAAGATGCCTGGACCCAACTCAACCAAAGTACTATTTTTAACTGTTACAAACACGCTGGTTTTGTCCGAAGCAACGTAGAATGTACCATAACTTCAAACGCAGATGATTTTAACCAAGAAAACGACGTACCGCTGAGTGTTTGGGCGACGGCTATTGATAGGCATCAGATACCCATAACAAATGAGGACTTTAAAAATATGTGTGTGTCGATGATGCTGTCGCCACTTGTGAAGAACCGTCTGAGGAAAATATCATCGCCAACGACGCGAATAGCAAAGATAGCGACGGTGACGATGGTGAACCAGAGGAGATTCATCCGACTTTGAGTGTGTCTGAAGCTTTGAAGGCTGCTGAAACACTCAGTCTGTTTGTTCAGACTAACTTTGATGATGATCTTATGAAAACAATGATGTCACGAATTCACAATGCCGTACGAAGTTCTTACTACCGAACAAAAGTTTGTCAAAAACAAACTCAAATAACAGACTTTCTACGTTAGTAACACAGAGCTATGTCTGTAGTGATTGTGTACTTTATTTATTTGTATTACAGTACATTATGTATCTATGTTTGTAATTTGTAATGTTTAAGAACTATCAAAATAAAGCATTTGTGATTTCTATGAAATGTTTTATTTAACTAAATAGGAAATTCACAATTTCGCGTAATCAATATGTAAGTACATATGTATTCGTAACCTATGTATGTATGTATGTATGTACCAACTTAAGAAATAATCCTGCCGTTTTGTGCGTCATCCGGTTAGTACGACATAGTATCGCCGGTCCCTTGAAGGTCGTTATATCCGGATTCTACTGTATGTATATATATATATATATATATATATACACATATATATATATATGTATATATATATATGTGTATATATATATATGTGTATATATATATATGTATATATATATATATATATATATATATATATATATATATATATATATATATATATATATATATATGGAAGAGGCGTAAGTATGATTATGATGAGGCAAAAATCAAACAGCTACATGAATGCAAATAGAACATATACCTAGGAAAAGTGTTTTTTCAAAAAGGTCATAGAACTATTCTTTAACATTAGTTGGTATTTTAGGGATAAATCTTACCTTTATTTTCAGAATTATTCTTAATAAGTTCGTAAGCCTTTGCTGAAAGCATTTCACCAGTGATACTTTCATCACCGACAAAATTATATGATCTTGAACTACTAACATCCCGTCTATCAGCAAGCTGTAGTGTAAAATTGACTACCATCTGTCGTGGTGTACGGTTACATTCGACAGCATCCTTTTCTAGTCTTTCCTCAATTTCATCACCGAGATTGCATAGCCAACTTTTCAGTGTCGCTGTGTCCACAATGGCAGTTTTTCCCCGAAATTGTTTACAACACCCAATACTTTTACAGTTGAAACGGGGTAATACAGGCTCCTTATCTATACCTCGGGCTATATTATATAGCCAGGATCTGGAAATTATAACATGGTTGTAACATTTCTTTTCAACAAGAATCAAACTTTGTAGAAAAAAACTAAACATTTTTTGTTAAACATGACGTGAATTATCCAATAGAGGAAATCACTATACATATTTAATAAGTAAAAATTGCAATATTTTCATTTTCTTTGGCTATTGAAGAAAATTATCTGACCCGTGCGAATGTTCCGTACAATATTATAAACATACACAGAATAGAATTAATATAATACATGTTTATTGTATATATTTTTATTAAGGATGCCATCAACAGATGGCATTGCTAATGAAAATTGACTATTTATAAAAAACCTTTTATATCTATTTTTTTAACAAAAACATTAATTTTAAACTAATTGTCTATTTTTGTCAATAGCGGGGAACGTAAGCTTTGAAATGATGTGTTGAATAATTAATTTTGATGAAAGATTAAGGAAGATATGGCGTTGCCACAAAAAAACCCCTTTGAGAAATAATGTATATCATATTCCTGGGGCAAATCAGTTTAGGCATTAAAATGTATTTTTGATTAAAATATAGAATATACATTTTTTGGACATTCAAATATATATGATCAGAGATTTTTAGTACCACCTACCACTGTGAAGTAGACAAACACTATTACACATAATTTTTACCATATTTATTATTTTCATGTAATTGAATTCAAACATACAATTCCTTTAATGGTCCACAATACTTTATTTATTTTTAAGTAAAAATGAGTGATAACTTTATTGGGCTGTATTTGAGAGTGCACAGATTCTCTTCAATTCTTCAGTATTCTCAATACATCTGTATGTTTGGCCACTTGCAACTACCAATATTCTGGTCGATATCTACACATCTAGGACAAACATTATATCACACTTCAAAAGTAAATAGATTTCTAAAATTAATTCAAATATTGGAATATTTAAGAGACTGTACGTAAAAGAAAAAAGAAAGATATAAACCGGATATGGTTTAATTAGAGATTCCTATTCCATTAAAGAATCATATTATGTGATAATAACTGGGTTTATCTGTGCTTGGAGACAGCGGAGAAGTTTGTTTTATATGGAAATATATAATAGATTATGTCAAATAAAAAAATACATATATATATTGTATTACTTGCAAGATTATTTTAATATAATATTGAATGTAGAAAAATTAAAAAAACATCAGAAAATATTTTTGTGGATATTTAAGTTGTGTAATGGGAATACAGAATGTTACAAGAACTCACCCATTTTTTTCATCAAAGTACTTTTGTAGTACCGGTTCAGTAAACTCTTGAAGTTCATTCATCGTTTTAACTTTGAGTCTATGACAAACTGCATCACCAAATTTTCCTCCCAAATGCTTCACATTTTTTATAGAAACTGTGCTGAAATTAACACACATTTTATGGTTTACAGATATTCTACAATGAAAGAAGGAAAATGGTGTCTTTTCTTATCGTCCGCTGTCATAGCTTTACAGTTTCAGACCTATGTGAATAAAATTTTCAAAGTATATTTGATCAAGAAAATAGAAAAAAAAATTTCAATTGATATTCCCGTACATGTAAAGTGAGGACGAAGTATTTTTTGCGCCTCGCTTTGAATGGGATATTATTTGATACGGGTTTCTTGAAATAATTATATTTTATTTTTTTATTTTTTACTATTTATTTACTATTTTCACAGTAGAGTACAATTTGCACCTATTAAAATCATAGCTACAACATTAGATAAGAACTCCTAAGAAGCAAGAAAAAACTTAATAAATACATCATCATAAACTATTTCCATTTCAATGAGATTGCTCGAATTTCCTCTTTGATATCCTACACATTAGCCTTAAAAAAAGTTCGCAAATTCGATTATAGTGTGTAAAGTCTCCATACAATGAAAAAATCACCAGAAATTCATACTGTGTTAAAATGGTATTCATAATGTAAAAATCTATTGACGTTTGCTGTCATTTTTAGTGTATACAGGTGCCCAAAAAATAGTGTCAAGCACAGAGATAGAGAACATCAAGGCCTATCCGAAATACCCCTATGTATGTTCAACAATTTTTTATCGTTTCTGAGTTATAAATTCTTTTGTGTTTTTTAGCTAAACTTATAGACTGAAGACAAAATAATTTTTCTGTGACATGAATAAATGGGACAGAAACATGATTTTTGTTTCGTGAACTGGTTGACTAACTGATCTATTCGGAATAAAAACTTTCACTTACGTATGTTTTAACATGGCGTCAAAAAATTAACAGAAATACAAAATATTCTAATCACCAGACTTTGAATTTTATTTTTGGCGTCGTTTAAAAAAAATTCAAGTAACTTTTTTTCCAGAATCAACTTCAAAAACTTTTTTAATTAATCAGCTATCTGAATAAAAAATTTGACACTGCTATCTTTACGGAATGACCCTCAAAATGGACCTAAAGTGAGTATTTAAAGAATTGTGAGTAATTAAATAAATAAAAATTGGGAAAGAATGTAATGAAATTTGAACTGTATTCATAACATTACGTAATTGTAACTCCTTTTTGAATTGTTACTACTTGTGCCGGTGAAACTAAACGAAGTAGTTATTCATTCTTGTGATTACTGTTACACTACACTTGTTTTAAGGTTAATTTTCTTTAAAGAATTTTCAGTGTTTTCTGAGACTTTGATGTGTATAACTATTTGGATTAGTGTTACTATATAAATTGAAGTTCTTGGTAAGATTAACTGGTAATTGAACTGGTTAAAATTTTTATATTTTTACTTAGAAATGAAAATCGTAAAATTTTTCTGGAGTGAGTAGTGATGGGTCTTTATCCAAAGACATAATTGATTTTCTTGATAAAAGTGTACTAATTCTGAATAGCAGTAAAACTATAGGACAATTAGTTATAAATAAAAATATAGGACAAGAATATCTAATTTCAATAAAGTATCAGCAAAATTAGAAGTTATAATACTTGGGATTCAAATTCAATAAAATATCTAATTTCAATAAAGTATCAGCAAAATTAGAAATTATAATACTTGGGATTCAAATTCAATAAAATATCTAATTTCAATAAAGTATCAGCAAAATTAGAAATTATAATACTTGGGATTCAAATTCAATAAAATATCTAATTTCAATAAAGTATCAGCAAAATTAGAAATTATAATACTTGGGATTCAAATTCAATAAAATATCTAATTTCAATAAAGTATCAGCAAAATTAGAAATTATAATACTTGGGATTCAAATTCAATAAAATATCTAATTTCAATAAAGTATCAGCAAAATTAGAAATTATAATACTTGGGATTCAAATTCAATAAAATATCTAATTTCAATAAAGTATCAGCAAAATTAGAAATTATAATACTTGGGATTCAAATTCAATAAAATATCTAATTTCAATAAAGTATCAGCAAAATTAGAAATTATAATACTTGGGATTCAAATTCAATAAAATATCTAATTTCAATAAAGTATCAGCAAAATTAGAAATTATAATACTTGGGATTCAAATTCAATAAAATATCTAATTTCAATAAAGTATCAGCAAAATTAGAAATTATAATACTTGGGATTCAAATTCAATAAAATATCTAATTTCAATAAAGTATCAGCAAAATTAGAAATTATAATACTTGGGATTCAAATTCAATAAAATATCTAATTTCAATAAAGTATCAGCAAAATTAGAAATTATAATACTTGGGATTCAAATTCAATAAAATATCTAATTTCAATAAAGTATCAGCAAAATTAGAAATTATAATACTTGGGATTCAAATTCAATAAAATATCTAATTTCAATAAAGTATCAGCAAAATTAGAAATTATAATACTTGGGATTCAAATTCAATAAAATATCTAATTTCAATAAAGTATCAGCAAAATTAGAAATTATAATACTTGGGATTCGAATTCAATAAAATATCTAATTTCAATAAAGTATCAGCAAAATTAGAAATTATAATACTTGGGATTCAAATTCAATAAAATATCTAATTTCAATAAAGTATCAGCAAAATTAGAAATTATAATACTTGGGATTCAAATTCAATAAAATATCTAATTTCAATAAAGTATCAGCAAAATTAGAAATTATAATACTTGGGATTCAAATTCAATAAAATATCTAATTTCAATAAAGTATCAGCAAAATTAGAAATTATAATACTTGGGATTCAAATTCAATAAAATATCTAATTTCAATAAAGTATCAGCAAAATTAGAAATTATAATACTTGGGATTCAAATTCAATAAAATATCTAATTTCAATAAAGTATCAGCAAAATTAGAAATTATAATACTTGGGATTCAAATTCAATAAAATATCTAATTTCAATAAAGTATCAGCAAAATTAGAAATTATAATACTTGGGATTCAAATTCAATAAAATATCTAATTTCAATAAAGTATCAGCAAAATTAGAAATTATAATACTTGGGATTCAAATTCAATAAAATATCTAATTTCAATAAAGTATCAGCAAAATTAGAAATTATAATACTTGGGATTCAAATTCAATAAAATATCTAATTTCAATAAAGTATCAGCAAAATTAGAAATTATAATACTTGGGATTCAAATTCAATAAAATATCTAATTTCAATAAAGTATCAGCAAAATTAGAAATTATAATACTTGGGATTCAAATTCAATAAAATATCTAATTTCAATAAAGTATCAGCAAAATTAGAAATTATAATACTTGGGATTCAAATTCAATAAAATATCTAATTTCAATAAAGTATCAGCAAAATTAGAAATTATAATACTTGGGATTCAAATTCAATAAAATATCTAATTTCAATAAAGTATCAGCAAAATTAGAAATTATAATACTTGGGATTCAAATTCAATAAAATATCTAATTTCAATAAAGTATCAGCAAAATTAGAAATTATAATACTTGGGATTCAAATTCAATAAAATATCTAATTTCAATAAAGTATCAGCAAAATTAGAAATTATAATACTTGGGATTCAAATTCAATAAAATATCTAATTTCAATAAAGTATCAGCAAAATTAGAAATTATAATACTTGGGATTCAAATTCAATAAAATATCTAATTTCAATAAAGTATCAGCAAAATTAGAAATTATAATACTTGGGATTCAAATTCAATAAAATATCTAATTTCAATAAAGTATCAGCAAAATTAGAAATTATAATACTTGGGATTCAAATTCAATAAAATATCTAATTTCAATAAAGTATCAGCAAAATTAGAAATTATAATACTTGGGATTCAAATTCAATAAAATATCTAATTTCAATAAAGTATCAGCAAAATTAGAAATTATAATACTTGGGATTCAAATTCAATAAAATATCTAATTTCAATAAAGTATCAGCAAAATTAGAAATTATAATACTTGGGATTCAAATTCAATAAAATATCTAATTTCAATAAAGTATCAGCAAAATTAGAAATTATAATACTTGGGATTCAAATTCAATAAAATATCTAATTTCAATAAAGTATCAGCAAAATTAGAAATTATAATACTTGGGATTCAAATTCAATAAAATATCTAATTTCAATAAAGTATCAGCAAAATTAGAAATTATAATACTTGGGATTCAAATTCAATAAAATATCTAATTTCAATAAAGTATCAGCAAAATTAGAAATTATAATACTTGGGATTCAAATTCAATAAAATATCTAATTTCAATAAAGTATCAGCAAAATTAGAAATTATAATACTTGGGATTCAAATTCAATAAAATATCTAATTTCAATAAAGTATCAGCAAAATTAGAAATTATAATACTTGGGATTCAAATTCAATAAAATATCTAATTTCAATAAAGTATCAGCAAAATTAGAAATTATAATACTTGGGATTCAAATTCAATAAAATATCTAATTTCAATAAAGTATCAGCAAAATTAGAAATTATAATACTTGGGATTCAAATTCAATAAAATATCTAATTTCAATAAAGTATCAGCAAAATTAGAAATTATAATACTTGGGATTCAAATTCAATAAAATATCTAATTTCAATAAAGTATCAGCAAAATTAGAAATTATAATACTTGGGATTCAAATTCAATAAAATATCTAATTTCAATAAAGTATCAGCAAAATTAGAAATTATAATACTTGGGATTCAAATTCAATAAAATATCTAATTTCAATAAAGTATCAGCAAAATTAGAAATTATAATACTTGGGATTCAAATTCAATAAAATATCTAATTTCAATAAAGTATCAGCAAAATTAGAAATTATAATACTTGGGATTCAAATTCAATAAAATATCTAATTTCAATAAAGTATCAGCAAAATTAGAAATTATAATACTTGGGATTCAAATTCAATAAAATATCTAATTTCAATAAAGTATCAGCAAAATTAGAAATTATAATACTTGGGATTCAAATTCAATAAAATATCTAATTTCAATAAAGTATCAGCAAAATTAGAAATTATAATACTTGGGATTCAAATTCAATAAAATATCTAATTTCAATAAAGTATCAGCAAAATTAGAAATTATAATACTTGGGATTCAAATTCAATAAAATATCTAATTTCAATAAAGTATCAGCAAAATTAGAAATTATAATACTTGGGATTCAAATTCAATAAAATATCTAATTTCAATAAAGTATCAGCAAAATTAGAAATTATAATACTTGGGATTCAAATTCAATAAAATATCTAATTTCAATAAAGTATCAGCAAAATTAGAAATTATAATACTTGGGATTCAAATTCAATAAAATATCTAATTTCAATAAAGTATCAGCAAAATTAGAAATTATAATACTTGGGATTCAAATTCAATAAAATATCTAATTTCAATAAAGTATCAGCAAAATTAGAAATTATAATACTTGGGATTCAAATTCAATAAAATATCTAATTTCAATAAAGTATCAGCAAAATTAGAAATTATAATACTTGGGATTCAAATTCAATAAAATATCTAATTTCAATAAAGTATCAGCAAAATTAGAAATTATAATACTTGGGATTCAAATTCAATAAAATATCTAATTTCAATAAAGTATCAGCAAAATTAGAAATTATAATACTTGGGATTCAAATTCAATAAAATATCTAATTTCAATAAAGTATCAGCAAAATTAGAAATTATAATACTTGGGATTCAAATTCAATAAAATATCTAATTTCAATAAAGTATCAGCAAAATTAGAAATTATAATACTTGGGATTCAAATTCAATAAAATATCTAATTTCAATAAAGTATCAGCAAAATTAGAAATTATAATACTTGGGATTCAAATTCAATAAAATATCTAATTTCAATAAAGTATCAGCAAAATTAGAAATTATAATACTTGGGATTCAAATTCAATAAAATATCTAATTTCAATAAAGTATCAGCAAAATTAGAAATTATAATACTTGGGATTCAAATTCAATAAAATATCTAATTTCAATAAAGTATCAGCAAAATTAGAAATTATAATACTTGGGATTCAAATTCAATAAAATATCTAATTTCAATAAAGTATCAGCAAAATTAGAAATTATTATACTTGGGATTCAAATTCAATAAAATATCTAATTTCAATAAAGTATCAGCAAAATTAGAAATTATAATACTTGGGATTCAAATTCAATAAAATATCTAATTTCAATAAAGTATCAGCAAAATTAGAAATTATAATACTTGGGATTCAAATTCAATAAAATATCTAATTTCAATAAAGTATCAGCAAAATTAGAAATTATAATACTTGGGATTCAAATTCAATAAAATATCTAATTTCAATAAAGTATCAGCAAAATTAGAAATTATAATACTTGGGATTCAAATTCAATAAAATATCTAATTTCAATAAAGTATCAGCAAAATTAGAAATTATAATACTTGGGATTCAAATTCTCTACTGGCGGCTCCTCCCTTTTATTAATTATGCATTATAGTAAATGATACGAGTAATAAATTCTACTAAACTATAATATAATTTTTAATTTATAAAACTACCAAATTTCATTAAACTTGTATCTTTTTATTTCAAACTGCATTGCATTGAACATAAAACAATGGAGATGCATTCTGAGGATCAAACCGGAACTTAACGCCACAAAGTTTCATTGACTGCCTAGACGGATGCAGGCAGTTTATACAGAAAGATGAGGTAACACTAAATATTGGCTGTGTCGCCCATTAAGACTGACTATGTCACCATTTAGTTTTTAGAACAAAACTCAATTTTCACCATGATAGGTCAAAACTCCTTGCAATTAAGGTACTGATATTACTGCCTTAAATTTTTTTTTAATTAAGTCTAAGTTTTTTATGTTGAAATTTGTTAATTGAATTAATTGATTCAATTCATAATTATTGTAAGAATAAATCTACAGCCCCCCTTTTTCGCATTCCTCAAAATATATCCGAGTGAATATATATAATACAGGTATATATATGTATGTATGGTGTATATAAAAAAAAAGTGACTTAAATTTTCGTGAAAAGGTCCCACATTTTTTAAACATAGTCATAATACATTTTTTTGTACAGTCCGACGGCCCACATAACAGAGATAAGCGAGAACAGGTGAATCGAAAGCAAAACTTGTTAAAAGAAGGGTGCCCGACTCGTTCCAAACCCCGCATTGTTTCCTGTAAGACGGTGCAGTTTATGAATTGGGAATACACAGAAATGGTGAGAATTTTGGGCATATGTATGACAGTGTTCTAAGTGGTAGATGAATGTATAACCAATGATACCCAAAACAGTAAAGAAACAGAATTAGCGTAAACTTTAATAGTAAGAAAAGTGCTTTTGGCGAAATACTTTTGAGTGGTAATGTAGATGTTATTGTGCGGGCTCCTTGTTTACTTTAAAAGCTACCTTATTCACACCAAAACATACATTCATATCTTATTACTTCGCCAATATCTACCTATTCCACTTTCACTTTGCAACTCTTCTACAAAGACATATTACTAGGAGTGCGTTCCATTAGACGATCGCAATGCTCAAAACGCTCACTGCATTGTTCCACTTGGCAATCACGGTCATTGCAGTCATGATCAAAACGTCATTGATAGCAATGTCATAATCAAAAAGTCATTGTTCACGACCGTGACAACCCACGTATCGAGGTGGGCCGTTTATCTGTCAATTTGACTTTGACACATTGATACATGAAATTTACGTAAATCAATTTACATAATCTTTGAAGATTAAACATAGTGATGGAGAAAATGACTATGCAATTTTGATGTACCTAATAGAAATAAAGGTACAATCATCAAACTTTTATAGAAATTAAATTACACTTACAGTTACTATACATCTAAATTATTGTCAAATTATTAATACATAGAAATTAAATTGCACTTTGATAATTACTTTAAGTCTAAATTATTATCTAACGTACTAAATATAATCTCTAATATAGTAAAAAATATAATCTTGATTTTCGTCCAATGCCCCGCCATTTACTCATTGTTACGAATACGGATTGTTCCTATTTCATTCCACTTGAACTGACAGTTACAATGTTGACAAGCTAGTGGAATAGGTATGATCGCGGTTGTGGGCACGATCGTTGTGAGCGGCTAGTGGAACGTACTCAAGGTGACGCTTCTGCACATGGTCACAGAAATATTTGGGGACTTTATATAACAATTCCACCCCCTTTGTTCTCACAATCCCCAAATTGTTATACAAGAATTGAATACAAACCTGTATAAAAGGTTAATAGAGTGTTTCGGTAGAACAGTCTGTTTGTTTGGTTTGTTCATACCGCAGACTAATTTTGCTAAAATTTTATTGTGTGCGATGCCTGCTGAACATTCATAGCCTGCAAACCAAAAGTAAGTTTTGGAATTAAACATTTTGCAATCAAAATCAAAAACTGAAGTAATTTTTAGAAATCATTTTTATATACAGAATGCTGGAAACTAATAAAATTGGTATTAAATTGTCGAATGTACAATTGTGTGTTACAATTCTTTCTTTCGGAGTATATTTACCTAATCTTATTTAAATTTATTAACATTTATTTATTAAAAATATTAAAATTTATTAACACGTTTTTGTAGCCCATGAGTTCAGCCCCTTAGCAATAGTAATGGCATCATTTAGCGGTTAAAGAAATGTTTTTTATTATTCCAATTAGTCTTTTAGATGGAAATGACTCCACGTTTTTTAAATTTTTTAACAATCGGTTCATTCCTTAAAGAGCTATTAGGTAAAAGCAAACAAACAAAAATGTTTTCATATTTATCATATAAGATAGATGAAATCACACTTTCACCCTAGTAATAAATATTAGTAATTTTCTGGCTTTAAGCAATTGATCATTTTCAAAGCTCTTAATTGAATGACTGGTAACTAAAATGTCACCTAGCATTCCAAATTAATTACAATCCCACAAGAAAGAAAAATATTAAAACCTACTTTTCAACAGTGAATTACCTGTTTCAGTGTAAACGGCAGCTCGTATCTCGGACACAATCAGTGCACCCACTAATAATTGCCTGCAATGAACCACATCAAAATTCATGTCTTCACCACCACAGTCATCAACGTCAGCCATGAAACGGCTCATTGAGTCATATCCCAGTGCATATGTGTTTGGCATTTTAGATACATCTAGAGCCTCGTAAGGCATTTTGGCTATTCTTTCTTTAACCTAAAAAGCAATTTAAACTGAGAAACATTAAAAACAGATTAAATACGACTAGAACTCGCATCCTGAAGTTTCCATGTCTTTATATAATAGGTTCAGTTCAGTTCAGGTTAGTTAGGTTCAGCAAGTATGTATAAACATACAAAAAAAAAACCAAAATACTTTGTTACATGATAATTCCCCATAGAATTATAATTTAATGGTTTTTTCCCTTTACTTGTACTATGACTTGCCTTCGTACAAAATTTCCAGATTCTATCAATGGGAAGTACTCTTATTACTTTTGAGTGAGTCGGTATAAAAATGACAGATAGACAAATGAATGACGCCCATATGCACCACACACGGTTAAGACTGTCAGTCGGACTTACTGACAGTTAAGAACGTATTTCTGTTTCTCATCAACTGGCAGTCGAGTCGGAAGAAGAGTCTACTTTACCGACCATACCCTATTAGCACGGCCCAATTCCTAAAGTATGCATACAAAATACATTTTACTTGTCAGTAAAACCGACTGAGAGTCCTGACCGTGTGTGGTGCATACGGGCATAAAAAATGTGATAAGGGTTCCGTTTTGTCATTCTGAGGGATGGAGCCCTAAAAACTACAATATGAGGTATATTCGAGTCGATATGGGAGTCAACATTTCTATAATCTATATTAACGAAGAGCATTGAATATTTTTATTATACAATTTCATGAACATATAAAATAAAATATTATTTAATAACTGGTAGTCATATTATTTACCCAATGCAATATCTAAATACCATTTAGTTTTTCAAACCATTTTTTTGTTGAAAAAGATATTTTAAAGACATTTTTATTATTATTATTGTATTTCAAAAAGAAAAATTTAAATAAGTCTTCTCACTAGTTCACAGGACATTGGTACTGGTCATGGCTTCTAGACCATATAGGAAATGGCTATTCAAATTGTGAGAAAAAATAGCAAGTTAAAGATACAACTTGCCGTTATTCCATTTCGATTACAGATATGAAACTAAATTATGGCAACTTTTGTCTCAGTCGCTGTCGATTATTTCAAATTTGTTTTTTATTTCAATAATTTCTTTTTTAATACAAAAAATAAAACACTTTGAAAAACAAATATTAGTACTACATTATCTATTAAGCTATTATCAGCACTACATTTGTTTTCAATTTATTTTTGAAAATAATTTAGGTAATTCATTCGATAAAAGCTCAGAGGCACAACAGAAAAAAGTAAAAGAAAAAAAGACTCAATCAAATGCGTTTTGAGAGTTTATGATCATCTCTTACTACCAAGACTCTATACAACCTCAAGAACAACGCAATCAATCTACCAGCTATGATGAAACCTAGAGGAACCTTTACGGAAAAAAATACTTTATTACACCTTGCAACTTTATACAGATGTCAATTATGCATAAGGGATTCTGTTTACATACTTCAGGTTTTAGTAAATGCACTAGGTCTTAGCTGTGATGATTGCCCAATCAACAAATCTCCTATTCAACGTATCTATACACAGGGTAGAAAAGATAGAGAGGAATCCATAAAATCAGATTTTTAGATAATGTGCCTGAAGTAATTGCGGTTTACTGTGATGGAAATTTATTACCCGGACTGGTGATGAGAAGTTCTAAAGAAGAACGCTTGTCAATTCTTATTTCATTAGGAGAGAAGAAACAACTTCTTGCTGTACCAAAACTGGTGAGCTTTTCCGGCCAGATCAACTAAAGCTGCATCAAAAGCACCAAGTCCCAAGCAGCTCTGAAAATATGTTTGCTGCAATACTAGCCATTGCGACTGTATATGTAAAACCCGATTATATGAAAATGGTCAAAATATGATTTGACCTTATTAAAGATGTTAATAAGCTTTTACCTCATTGGGGCACTGCAACCCATGCCTACTTGCATCCAAACATATTCATACAAGTTGCACGGAAAAAGCGGCACATGCTCGCAGTATTATTCAGTTGTTCACGGATGGTCGGGTAATTAGCATGTATTGTTTTACATTCAGAAGATGGCAGTGGAATTAAGAAGCAATAAAAAAAATATTTTCTTGGTTGGTGACGTAAATCATTAAAAAATATGACAATTGATTGAAACTGTTGACAAATTGATCTACAAAGCAGCCCTAAGCAAGTTTAGCCAACACCTTTGGTACTTGTCAGAAGAAAGTGCCAGTTTATCACATTATTACGAACTTACAAAGAGAGAGTTTGTATGATTATGGAAGAGATACGTTCCACCGAAAGAAGAGATATCTGATTATTTCAATGGTGAGTGGGAATACATAGTTTTTTTCTTAGATTGTTTTTAAGAGATTGATTCTAAACTGATAATAATATTACCTAATGTTATTCTTATAGGAGAATCAATGAATGATATTGTGTCCATCAAGAGTACAAATTTGTTTTCTATTAAAAATTGATGATAATTTCCTGCAGAAACATGTTTCTACGCGGGAAGAAGATGCTGCCTTTTTGGAGGTAAGAAAAGGTTCTTTAAGTACGGTTAATGATATAGCTGAAAAAGCTGTCAAACTTATGCGAGACGTTCATGATTTGAAGCAATTTCAAAAACAATTTTTGTTATGCTGTATGTACGAAAATAGAAATCTGCATCCAGACTGTAAAAAAGTCCCTTAAAAGGAAACATCTTGAATGATGTGGAAATTTATCTCTTTTTAATAAAAAGTCCCTATCACTTAGACTTTTTAATATATATTATTATAAAATATAAATATTTCAGTTGATCTAGCTACCTGCGAGAAAGCGTTAAAAACAGCTATTTTCGAAAAGTTTAAATTATTTATTAAATAATTTAAACTTTATTATTTAAGCTCTGTTGGCACAGGTTAATATTGATGTAGACAGATAAAATGTTGTATTTGAGTCCAAGTCGTTCAAAAAGAATCATGGGGTATGCGTTTCGATATCCCAAAAAAATTTTTTTTCACCCATATAAAGGACGCCTAATGAAGATAGTGGTGAGAATTGGATGCTTACAAAATAAAAGAAATTTTTGTTTTCAATAAAAGTCATATTTTCTTTAATAATAAATTTTTTTAATCATTTTAATAACTATGGTTTCCCTAATATATTTGGTCTCATGGTTTAAATATTCAAATTTAATTTTTTTCAACTATTTTGTACAAAATGAATAAGCTCCGTTAAAATATATGTTATAGTATAGTAAGATGCAAGAAATAAAAAAAAACCGTGGGTGTCACTCGTTTTTCACTACAATTTTTTGTCTGATATTTCATCTTGTATATCTTCATAATCTATGTAAATATCATGAAAGTATATAAAAGTGGAATAGAAATTGCGAGTAGATAAAAGTGGCAATTGTAATAGTGGATGGGGTAAGATCAAGAAAGGAGGAATGATATGAAGCAAAATATACTTGCAACTTCGGTAATATCCATGTAAGCCTCGTCTACAGACGCTCTTTCTAATAGATTGGTAAACTTCTGCAGCACTCTAGCTACTTCTTTCCCTGCCTCCCGGTATCTGAAATTCAGTTAGTAAATACAAAACAGACATATTAAAACATTTTCAATAAAGAAAGTTCATTAATTAACATCTTACAATTTACAGATAAATTAAAAATTTATGAATTTATATTATATATTAGGTTGTCCAGAAGGTTCGGGCGGGTTTTGAAGGAGAATTGAAAACAATCTTTTTACAGATGATAAATATTTATTCAATTATGTATGCACCGTTTTGTTCCGCAATCTTTCTAAGTCTTTCAAGCAATTAGCAGATTCCATCATTCCAGAACTCAAGTTTCTTTATGACAAACGTACCGAGATGGTCGAGTTGAAGTCGTTGCTATTAATCCATCTTCCGCCTGAGGGCCGTTATCGGAACCGAATACAAGCCTATGCAAAAGGCCCAAGCGAATTTAAAGTTTGTACAAATTGACTTTTCGAAAGACAAAAAAACAATATATTATAGATATAATAGACACCCTACAATAATTATTGAGCAATATTAGATTAAGTCATTAGTTCATTTTACTATGTTGTTGCAACGGCTAAATTGATGACAGCAAAGTAAATAAGAACAACTACAAAATTGGCAATTTTTTTATTCTCTATTTGAAATGAGAATCACAAGCCAAATAAAGTGATAATTTTCTTTCAAAATATTGTTTACTACAGAACACAACTTATCGTGCCGCTCATAGAAAGAGACAACAGTCACATGTACTTTCTTACACCGGCCGTAGTGTTATTTTTGCATTTTGGTTAAATTATTCAGTTTATGTGATAATATAAGTATTTCATAATAAAGACTGATGGCAAACCAAATCAATGTATACAAGACGAAGTAAAGTTGATGAAATGGGGAGAATCTGGAAAACAAATTGATATTCATGCTGAAAATAAAAACCTTATAGATCTTACGAAAAATATCGGTGCACATTTTGAAGGTATGTATTTCACTTTGCTAAGTTTATTTTTAGTGAATATTTATAGTCTATATTTCCCTATGAAAGACTACTGTTGACTAATTGATATACAAGATTCATTTTGCTTTGTTGTTGAAAACGAAATCTGTTCATTTATAAGTTAATCCCATGTAGAAACAAACAAGTACCAGATATCTTTATTTACACCAGTTACTTGAAACATGAGAGAGGATAACTGGTAGATATTCAGTTATACTTAGAATTTAACCGAACGAAAATAGAAACATCTAACAAATTATGTATTGAGATTAGTTTATCATTTTATTTAGTAGGCTTCTTTTCGAGATGATTATTTTCTATAGATGAGTATTTAATTTAAATTTCGTTCTTCCATTATAATTTACTTGTGGCGTAAACAAGAAGGCTAATTCGTGTTATACTATAAAGATATAACTAATTAAGTAAAAAACAATAAATATATAAAAAAAATGTTTATTTCAGAATACAACTCAATGCTTGAGATAGGCGACAAAACTTTTAAATTAAATAAATTAGTTGCGGTTTTTTCAAAAATAATTCTTTACTGGCGGACATTTTTAAAGAAATCATAGATTTTGAAATCTGACCATGATCTACTCAAAGTTCAAAACTCAGCTCATAACACTATGACCATGCCCGATTAAAATCAAAGTCTTTTTATAAACACATCGTGCAATAACAATGCAAGAGGTCCTCCTTCATCTATATTACAACACCCTTCTGTAACTTTAACTCCAAAAGCCTCATCAATTGTGTCTACAAATGAATCGGTGTGTTGGAGACTCCAATCAGTAACACCAACATTTAGATCTCAGTTTTGACACCTATTCCATTACAAATGCATTTAGTTCTAGTCCTGATTCAAGATATCTATCAATGTCACTAGCTTTCAGAAGCTGTTTAACTTCACCATTCTGTGAAAATGAGTCTCCCTATACGTCACAAAGATCTCGTTCGTATCAAGGCACCGCAAAGTAATACCTATTCTTCCACAATACAAATCATTTATTATACTACTTTGACTCCTGCAGAAAACAACTCATCTTGTAATAGTGCTGATAATATTTTGACTCGAGATTGAACAGAATCTTGCCCAATCACTCCAGCTAACAACGATTCAGGTCATTTTGAGTCTAGTTTGTTTGAAACTATCACTAATGATACCTCATCTGCAGCAGTAGCTTCGAGTGAATGCTCCACACCATCGACAGCATCCAAAATGACGACGATTTAAAATTGATACATCTAGACAGAAACGAAAATCTAACAGGGATAACTGGTTAGACATAAAACGAAAGTTACTGCTAAATTTCGGAAAGACACATCTATCGAAAAGTGGACAACAACCGGAAAAAGAATTAAAGCCTGTGAGAATTGTAGATTGAAATATAATACTAAATTTAGTGCAGCGGATAGAACGTCCATTTTTAAGTCGTTTTGGGATCTGAGGGATCATCAAAAACAGTAGTCTTTCATAGGGAAATATACTCGTTTTAGTAAAAAATGATGTACGACCAATGGAGATTCTAAATGCAAATTTAATTTGAATTATTTTTTTCCCTAAACTAACAAATGTTGGTAGTGCTGAGGTGATTAAGGTTTGCAAATTAACGTTCAAAAACACACTGTGTATAAATAATCAGTTTATTCAAAGCACAATTCACAAATACGACAAAACTACAGGAACCAGTGAATGTGATCAAAGAGGTGTATACTCTAAGAAAACAAAAATGTTCAACAGATGAAGTTAAGAAAAGTGTATGCGACCATTTTAGATCCTTTTATCCCATAAAGTCTCACTACACTAGCAAAGATTTGAAAGATACCTGGATAGTATCTGCAAAGATACCTTGATAGTAATCTTACATTTGCTACTATGTTCAAAAAGTATCAAACTGGGCTATAGAAAATAATGTAAGCGAGAAGGCAACTACTATGCAACAGTATCGTGATGTTATAAATTCTAAGATGAACGTTGGATTCTGATGTCCAAAAAAGATCAATGTGGTGTTTGCATCTCTATCAAAAATAATCCCATCTATGTGACAGCATAAGAGATAAATATAATAAGTACTTACAGGACAAACAAATAGCCAGATCTTTAAAAGGAGAAGACAAAAAGCATGCCTTGGCAAAACCTAATGCAAAGGTGGCTGCCATTTTTGGCTTTCAAAAAATTTTGTCAGTACCTCACGGAGAAACTAGTTCTTTCTATTACAAATGAAAACTATCGGTGTTTAATTTTACATTGTTTGATATGAGGAATAAGCTAGCATAGTGTTACATGTGGGACAAAATGGAACCTAAGTGAGGTTCTAACGAGGTGGCAAACTGTCTATTTCACTTCATTAAAAATAAATCTGAATGTGTATTAAGGATGTCAGGTTTGATGGTAAGAATAGAGATTGCATCGTATATATAATGGATTTGTATGTTTCTATAAAATTTAAGGGCAAAATATGCCATAGATATTTGGAAAAATGACACACGCAAGAATGCGAGAGCATTCACGCTCTTATCGAGAGATGTGCTAAAGGAAAGACAATTTACACACACTAAGAGTGGTATACATGTGTCAGATGGTGCAAAACTACTGCGCCGTCTTTTGAAGTAGTTCAAATGACCCATAAAAACATTTTAGATCATAGACATAAATTCTGTCTGAAAAAATTGAAGGTTAAAATTAAACGGAATCAAGTTCGTGAATTAGTAGTTACACCCGATAACCTTAATTGTGTATTTTATAAAAATGACTTGCATAGACACAAAGCTAAATAAAGCGAAACAATACTCGCTTTCGTCCAAGAGACCCTACATTTAGCATCGAAAAAGCGTACAGTAATAAGTTAGAAATTACAAGCGCCAAATATAATGACTTAAAGACTCTGTGTTAATATAAAAATCTGATTCCTACAAGGCATCATGATTATTTACTAATATAAAACACACTAACCAAGAATTGAGTAGCTCAGTATTATTACCTACTCAAAGCTCAATGTATAGTCAATACATAAAGACTTACAATACGTAAGAAAGTTGCTAGTAGTATATATTAGTTTCTTAGAAAGATTAATGATTTATTTTATAATATTCAAAAACTGGGCTATATTCATTATAATAAGTACAATACTCAGAGTTTAAAACCTGGTCAATACATAAAGACTTATAATTGTTAAGAAAGTTGCTAGTAGTATAGATTATTTTTTAAAATATTTTTATTCTTTACATAGTTGTCTTAATAACATTAAGCTGTTTGTAGGGTTAATCAAAACTTTATTGAACTTGATTTTTGGAAAATTTTAATTAGTACTTTTGAATACCTATTCAATTTGGTGCATTATTTGTCGTAACTAATGTTCTTTTGTTTATAGAAGGTTTTCCATTTTATTTCTAGTTACTCGCTGTACCTTTTTAAACTATACTAACAGTTCGATCTTAAAAGAAAACAGGCATGTGGCAGTTATCTTTATTGATTCCAGATTTGGTCCAATGTATACAAAGACCTCTACATTTTATATATACTTGGGATTTCAGTTCACGCTGCCTATGCTTCAATGAGATAATAATTCCATCACACATAAAGTTAAGCTTGAAAACAACAGTTTCAGCCGAGTGTTTTAAGGTACAAAGTAAATGCAGATGGCTTATCATACATTATAAAACGTGAAATAAGAAAATATTGTATAAAATTTTAAACAGATTCCTCCAAAAATACCAGAGATATATACTTTTTCAACTCAAAACGTTCTCCTGAAAATCTACTGATTTGTAGATATCCGTATTTACTTTGCTGTCGTCGAAATGGTAAAAATACATTGTCACCCATTTGTAAACTGTGCGTTTCTTTCTGAAAGCTGTCTGTAATAAATGAAACAATAATCGAGCTACGTTTTTGCTACATATATATATATATATATATATATATATATATATATATATATATATATATACATACATATATATATACACATACATATATAAATATATACATATATATATATATATATACATATATATATATATATATATATATATATATATATATATATATGAAATAATCTATATTTATTGAAGATTATGCTTATTTTATTTGTTTTATGGGACATCTGACAATTCATACCATTTACATATCTTGAATTTGCTCATATTCAAGTACGCAAAGAAAAAATAGCAGTATTCATTGCTGAAGGAATTATAATCATATATTTGCAACGTGAAATAAGTCATTTTTCATATATTTTGTAATAAAAAATATGTTTCCAACCAATAAATGGTGCGTTTGCAGCTGCGCACTGATAACACAATACCATAAATTCGACTATGCTATAAAACAAAACTTATTTCAACATTTGGTAACAAACGATGACATTGTCAGCCCAATGTTTCACACAGCTGCACAGAATGCCAATTGGCTGATATTTAAACAAGCAAACGTGTTTACAAAGGGGTTAGAAGTTATTTTTACAAATGCTAATAGCATTGTAATCATTATGTATATCTTATGTGATCTGTTTAAATTCAGGCAGGCAAAGAAAATATCTTACCTTCATGGTCTCAGTTGTAGTCAATTTCATATATATTAAAATTCAAGGCAAAAAATATACCCGTATTCTTTAGTTTCGTCCAAAAAAATTCTGGGCCTGAGATATGGGCTTCCAAAGATGGCATCTGAAGCGCCATTTCTCACAAGCGATTTTTGATAACATTTTGAAATGTTACCAAAAATTTTCATATCTCCGAAATGGCTCAAGATTTTGAGTTACTTTTTTATTTAAAAATTTATATTTTTCTTAATAAAATGCTATCATCATTTTGGAAATATGTATCCAATTTCTCTTGTTATAGTCAATTTATTTTGTTTATTCAATTTTATTTTTTGCCCATCCCAAAAATTTTGACTTTTTTACAATTGATTAGTACCATATAGTTTACATTCCCTGAAAAGGAGAACTTCCACTTTTCAGTTTAAAATGTATTATTCACAATTGGACATTTTTCTATACGTTAAGTGTATTCCCGTCACTACGTTCTAACATATTAAGCCGCATTCCCTGTTTGCTTGGGTTACATTCCTTAAATAAAACTACTTACATCATTTTAAATTCTTAAAATTTTTGTTGGAACATACTATTTCACCCAGTTTCAGAGAGCACTATGGTAATCAACGACAATAAGTTATCATATTATTTCCATGAAAATTACACCATTTTCTAAGAGTTTTATATCAAATTCCACAAAGTTGTAAAATTAAAATTTTAAAAGCCTCGCTTAATGATTTTTTTTCTGTGTGCAACGCATCGATTCAACACGTTGCTTCCTTTCACGATGTACATAAGTTTTTTTGGGTACTTGTATGTAATTTAGATCTATACAATTTATAATAATTTTCTTTGAAATTTATTTTATATTATATTAAATAAAACACTAATTTTTTTTAATATTGAAAGTTGGGTGAGAAATTGGTCTTTTAAAAATTCGATAACATTTTTGTTATCTCCTTATATACTTGTAAAAAAAAATGTATTTTAACATTTATGAAATTTCACAATCTTCAAGTGATAAATTTTTATTGAATTTATGTAGCAAATCACAGCAAAGCACAAAAAAATTTAATGCGATCCATTCAATTTTTTTTCTGTCAAATTGTGCACATCATAGCAATTTACATAACAACCTTTATGAAATACTAGTTAATAGTGGTTTTCAATACTTTTAGGATCTCTACTAACTTATATGATATTTATTCTCGTTCAGTGTATTGATTTGTTCATCATCAATGGTAAAGGGACTGTCCCAGACCGACAATTCTTCATCTGTCATTTATGATAGCGTTGCGTTGTTTGCAAATTTACTCTTTTCAAAAGTTGCAACTTCCAATTTATTTAGTAAATGTAGATTATTGTATTAAACCCAATTGAAACAACAATAAATAATACAATTCAATAATTTTTTTAAGCTAAATAATGCAAGGTTTGTGATAAGTGAAACGAAGGGGCACCCATAGATTGAGATTTTTTAGAGTATCCAAGTCACTGAATAAAAAAAACAGTTAAATGTATAAAGTATGTCGATACATAAAATAAGCATACATTATTATCACTAGTGAGCCATTTGACAAAATTTAGTGTCTAATGAAACAAAAATTACATTAGCTAATAAAGCACTGAATATTTGAGCTAATATTATTTTTTCTAATTTGTCCAAACTTTTCACATACCTGATGAAGTGTTCCAATAATTTTTAAAGAATCTATCTGTCGTCAATATGGGTGCGTACATATGCCAATTTTTATCAAATCCCAGCATAAATTTTCTGGACAATCCAATAATTTACTATTAAACCCTAAGATATCAATATGAAATATTTTTTACAAAAATTTCTAGAAATGTTCATGATACTATACTGTTAGAGAATGAAATTTAAAAAATGTACTGTTCTATCCTCACTTTGATATATCAGCTTTTCCTCTAACACATGGCACTGTGGGAAGAACAATATCTGGACATTTTTCCTTAGCAACTTCGCCCCTTATATGCCTTGTAACACCTTTAGCTCTAGCAGCATAGTTGACTGCAATAATTCTGCAAAAGATATGTATATTTTAAGACACCATAAAATAATATAAAAAATAAAGATGTGTGTACAAAGGTATTATAAAAAATACGCTAAGCTCTATGGGCAAATAGAATTCGAAATTAACTTTCACATTTTCAGGAAGAAGAATAAAGTTCAGTTATGCAAGTTGAACTTCATAAACTTTCAATGAATGCTTTTTATAATTATAGAACAAGAGGAATGGAATAATCTGTTTATGAAAATACTGCACAAAAAGAGACTGAATACAGATATACCCGAATACGGGTCAATATTACTCAAGTTATTTATAAAGATCATAATGAATAAACCAATGACTCAATAAAACAAAACTCAGTATGTAGTATAGGCTAGTTTTAAAGTATATTCAATACCATTTATAACATCCATACTGTCCAACAGCCGTACTAAAAATCCAATCAGAATATCATCAATCACTATATATAGCCTTCATTGACTTTGAAAAAGCGTTTCTCTGTAGAAATCTGGGCAAAGGTGCATGTATTGCAAAGATATCATATAGATTGTAATCGTACCAAGTTCATCGTACACAATACCTCCAGAAACATAGACAGTAAACATCACTGAACAAAGGAGCTCTATGTATCCAAGTGGATCTAAAAAAGAAGACTAAAGTGATGGTTAATATAGCTATAAATCCGGACATCATCATACAAAAGCCTACAACTAGAAGTATTGAATGACTACATTTTTTTGAGGCAAGCCATTAATATGAAGAATAAAACGAGCGCAGAAAGACTTCGGCGAAGCTTATTTTCAAATCGAATATAACAACATGTTAAAAAATAAACTTACAATCAGTGTATATTATCTAAAATGACATAGAGATGTGAAATACGGATTTTCACTAAATGTCATCATGAATAATTTCAAAATGAAAGTCATTTAAAGGGAATTAAAGACAGGTATGTTATTATCAGAACCATGTTAGAAATATAATCATAAGGTAGAAAAATGTCATTACTAGGATCGGAAGTAGAGTTGCTATGTTGAAATAATAGTGGGCTGGACATCTGACAAGATGATATTCAGGCAGTAGCTAGCAAACAATGGATTCAAGAGAACACCAGCAGAAGTAGATAGAAAACGTTAGCATCGTCCTATACTGGACCTGAGAAAGTGTGAGTTTTAAAATTTTAATTAAATTAATAACTGGAAGTACCAACGTGAATTAACAACGCAAATTACCGATTTAGCATTCAATTCTAACGCTTAATTATCAATAAATTAAAAAGATTTATTAATAAATAAAAAATTACATACCCACCCCCTCTCCATTGGGTATATTGTACTACTGCTATTGGTTTTCCTTTTAAACTAGGATCATATTTCTCCTCGACTTGACAATAAAAACAATCCATGTCCACGAGGACAACCACACGTCCATCGTTATCCATTCTACTATAACGATGAAAAATAAATCTGTTTAGGCACTTTTTAAAGAATAAAATAATATACTTTATATTGTGTTTTGTTATAGAGAAATAAATTCATTATATACAATTAATATTAACATCATAAATCACATATTTATTGATTGATTTGAAACAAGTCATAACTTGCTCTGTGTTCTACGGTCACAAATCACAATAAGTTTACACAAATGTCAAACTAAATTTGGCGCCTCTTTGGTGTTATAGAATTTTATAAACACAATTATTGTCTACAGTATTAGATTATCTCTATTTATGGTGGCGCACCGCAACAAGTCAACCGAGTTTCGTGCATCTCGTATCTTATTTTATTTTTTATTTAAAAAAAATTGTATTCATTCTCGTTAGACATGTGATATATAATAACAATATAATTGATAAGCCTTTACTGATTTTTAAAGAAAAAACAAGAAATATGTCATAATTTTCAAATGTTAAAACATTTCAACACTAATACTTTAAATATTTTAACAGATCAAATTTTTGGATTAAAAAATATTTATGTTATTATTTATATTAGAAAAACACTTTTGTGGTAATTGATAATATTTATAGCTTTGTTCAATAATATTAATTAGAGACAAACAATAGAATATTTAAATATTTAGATTTGCCGTCTTATCGGGCTGCCCATATTAATCTGAATTACTCCATCTAATGTTTAATAAAAGTGTACAATTTAAAAAAGATATTTGAACTAAATCAGTTTTCAAGAACTAATTTACTGAATACTCTACTTCGACATCTTATATTTTGTCTCTGTTCAGTGTTCTGTACTTTAACTATGCTCAACATATGTCATAATAAAGCGTTTTTAGTTACAATTTTTCAAATGAACACGTAGTTATACAATTTGTAAAATCAATTGTATTATGTATAAGTAAATGTATGTAAATAACGTGGCTCAATATCCAAAAGAAATTAATTGGAACAAAAAACTATCTTAAAATATCATGGACGAAGTTGCAAAACTTGAACATCTTTCTCTGGTTTCCAAAATATGTACAGAACTCGATAACCATTTGGGATTAAACGACAAAGACTTAGGTTTGTTTTTATACCTTTTACAGCAGTAATATCGTAATATAATTTATGTTTAACTTAAAAGTCCAAATTATTTATTTTTGTTTACAGCTGAATTTATCATTGACTTGTCTGAAAAGTACACAACTTTTGACTCCTTCAAAAAAGTACTCATCGAAAATGGGGCAGAATTTTCCGATTCATTTGTTACAAACTTACTACGAATTATTCAACATATGAAGCCCGTTCCTGGAACAAATGATATAGACAGTCAAAATGATAACCCAAAGCAAAATTCATTGGCATTGAAATTTCCGGGTTTGGCTATACCTAATAAAAAGCCCGTTAATATGTCGGATAGCGGCTCCGGAAGTGACGAAGATGATGATGATGATGGTTCAAAGAATAAACAGAGAGTAACATCAGCACAAATATTTAAAGCTGAAAGTAAGTCGGTGAATAATGGTGATTGTGCCATTGTAGATCAAGCTATGGCTGAACTTGAAGCTTTGGCCCCATCTGGCAGTGGAACAAAAATGTCAGTAACTCTAGAAAGGAAAGAGAAACATTCAAGGCGTAGTCGAAGTAAAGATCGCAAATTAGGTGAAATGGAAACAAAATTAACTAAAACAGACGTTGATAAAAATAGAGAAAAGAGAAACAGACGAAGCAGAAGCAGGGACAAGAGAAGTCGTAGCAGGAGTAAAGGTAGGAGAAGACGCTCTAGGTCAAGGAGTAAACGTAGAAACAGATCACGGTCCAGACACAGGAAATCGAGATCACGAGACAGGCGGTCAAAATCTCGGGACAGGCGGTCAAAGTCTCGGGACAAGAGATCCAGGTCTCGTGATAGACGTAGGAGATCCCGATCGAGGGATGCAGATAAAAAATATTCAGTAAGACGAGATGAAGCAAGAGACTATACAAAGAGAAATGGGAGAAGAAGTGAAGAAGTTGAGTTGAATGATGATCCTGAACCCGGAAAGGTAACTAGTTTTTATTATATTCCTAAATTTTTAGTTATGACTTCCGTCAATAGACAAATGCTCATGATGGGATCCTAAAATATTTAATTCTTCCAAGTAAGTTTTCTAAAAAATATTGTAATCAAGTATCATAACTTGATAAAAAGTTTTTAATCAAACAATGATCTTAAATTGGATTTTTCGAGACAGGTCAATGCTGTATTAAATACTGTATATGAAAAACGTTCCAACGTCTTCCTATGACAGTGAAAATCATTTTTTTAAATTCTAAGTAGTGTAAAAGTAATAACCACTTCCAGTAGTGATTGTTTTTAGGGTTCCGTATATTAAAAGGAAAAAATGGGTACCTATAAGATCACTAATGTATAATGTATGTCCATCTGTCAGAGCTGTTTTGTTCTCAAAAATCATTCGGGGTTAAAATTTGAATTTGGCACAGTTATAAAGTGTATTAACCCTCATATATTTCATTAGTTAACACCCAAAAATATTTGTACAGAAATATTACAGGGGTCAAATTATTTTTTTCAATTATTCGTATTGTGTAGGATATTGATTCAAAGTTTGAGTATAAGGATTGCTAAATTATTTTTTGCACAATTTTATTTATGTTAGTTTTAGAGTTGAAGATGTCACTGATAGAACTGAAACAGTTAAAATATAATATGAAAAAAAAACAAGTGTTACTTGGTGCTTATCTAAAATTTAGTTTTTGAGAAATTCAAAATGTTTTACATCTCTAAAAACTATTCTAGGTCAAAGTGATACAAAAACTTCAGACACAAGTCAAACACAAATTAATAGAAAATAGTTCAAAATAGAAGCATAAAATGTAACTAAGAAATCCTATGATAAAAAATATTTCAACGTTTTGTTAATATTTTAACTCCTGTTATCTTGCCCCTTGAATTCATGTGTTGCTTGACAAAATGATTTATCCTTTTCATGTGCAAGTTAAAGATATCTTTCAGAACGATGAGAAAAATCCACTTTTTGGCCCTTTGTCATATTTGTATGTTTGTTTTGTGGCAAAAGTTTTTTTTTGGTTTCCACTAGAAAAAATAACACAAAAATTATTTCCATCTGTTACTGAAATACTCTATTCTATTTCTTTTTGCAAAATATTACTTGCATCACTCAATATTCAAAGCCAAATTAAGTGTCCAATATGTGACGTCTTATTGCTTTGATGATGCCGTGCGATGTTCAGGGTGAGTGTTTCCAAGAACACTTAGCACTTACCTTAACATTGGTATAGTGTCTCTCGAGAATGGGATGCGGTGCAAAAAAATTTTATAGATTATGATCGTCTTGTTTTGTAATTATACCAATTTCAAAATGGAATATATAAATTTTCCTGTAATTACTTTGTAAACTCATAAAGCATGTGTGCCCGTAATAAAATATTTCAGCTTGCAGCCAAAAGTACACACCACAAAGAATTGATGAGAGCAGTAGTAGCAGCCTTGAGTCTCTCATCGTGCACTATGATGGTTGTGTGCGAATGACTGTTGTGGTGCAGGATATATGGGGGTTGAAAGTAGTCGACCATAGGCATTTTGCACCATCAAACTCCTGTCATTGAATGTACTAGAATGAGTGAGAATTTACTAGAGTATTCTCAAATCTAATAGAATGAGCTAGACTTAAAGAGTCGAGAATGTTCGAGAAGCATTGTGTGCAAATGTATTGGAAAGAGTAAGAATTTACTAGAATGTCCTTGTATGTACTAGAATGAACTGAACTGGAAGGACCAAAAATGTTCTTGAATGTTTCAGAACACTTTCAATTTGTAGATTTATTCAAGTGTCAATTTTTTTCCGTTCTTCATTCTCATTCTCCATTGATCCTAATATATTTTTTACGTCCTTTAATCAGTTTATTTGTAACCAGGAAAAGAGTTATTTCTCTTGTGCCTCAAAAAATATTAAAATAGACTACTTACATTCTTTGTCATTTATCATTTTTTTCCCTGAAGTTGTCTCTTGGTATTTGGGTTATTTACTAAAACAGATGGGTCAGGTCTGGGCTGTTACGAGGTGATTCAAAACTTGGAACCCACACTTACGTAGGCAGCTGGCACAAAAGCAAAAGCACACATACTTGTATTATTTTCTCATTCATTCTTCCAGTGGGTGAGCATGGTATTTTGTTATCTTGATTTCTTAATTTTTGTAATTAATTAGTACTGTATCCTGTATCCTAGACAGTAGCTTTCAATTTTATACAGTACGACAGTAGCACTGATTTTCTTGGGGAATCCAAGTTTTGTTTTTTGTCACAATCCCATTCAAAATTCCGTCCCTGTAACCGCAGCAAGAACTGAGAAGCGCATACAATGCGCTGTTGTTTTTGAAGTGGTGTGAGCATTCTTAGTACCCATTAGGGATTACAATCTTGCTATATATTTTTAGTTCCGCAGACCTGGCATAAATTGTTAGAAACTAGCTTAATCACAAGTACGAAATAATATGTATGCAAATGAAAAAAAGAATGAAAAATATTTTATTGAAAATGTTTTTGTAGGAAACAACGTACTCAGTATATCTTTAAACAGATCGATTCTTATATTGCTGGCAAAATAACCAGTTGCTGAAAACACACATTTATACACAACACTGATAGGCGGAATCAAAATATAAAAAAAAATTTTAAGTCATATCTAGGTATTTACTTCTGGCTCTACCAGATTTAGCAAAGCCATCTCCTTTTTAAATAGTTGTTTAATGAATTAATAATCAGACTTTGGTTTTGTGATTCACATGTTTTCATCACGTAGGGTAATTTCTAATTCTTCTCGTAATGAAACAGATGTGGAGGTAGAAATTTTTTCAGTCTTTGCAAATGTAGAAAGAGTCATGTCCTCTTCCTTCTTCTCGATTAATGAAGTTAGAGGAACCATTTCGATATTTTTGTTCTGCTTGCAATATAATCTCCATTATTTTTTAAACTTTTTCTTTAAGACCAATTTAGATAGCTGGTTAAAGTTGTCATCTTGATTCTTTATTTAGAACTCCACATATTTATGTACTATACTTCAAACTATCTGTCATATTAGTAAATTTGAAGAATTCTCTCAAACTCTATGACGTGCAAAATGCACCAAAAAGGGAGCGCATCTTTTAACACTGTCCTGGACATTATTGTTGCTGAATCAATCGTTTCTTCGTTACTTTGAAGTGGTCTGAAATTCTGTGTACAGTGTGAGAAGAACATCGTCATCAATTAATGATATGTCATTCCCAGCAGTGTAGTTTTAGAAAAGCATTTGATAACAATGACATAACCCTTTTTTAAATCAATATGACAACGCTTATTTTTCAAGGACATGTGCAATCCCTACGTAGAGCATTAAGTAGTTGTTATTATAGCAAGCGTATTTTTGAAGATTGGAATTATCCGATTTTAATAGTATGCCTAAACAGAATTTGTACTTATAAATTCTTTGTACAATACATACATTTTTATTACAAGCTCGGTAACTCACAGTGTCTTAATTATACAACCGAGAAAACCTGCATTTGACAACATGTAATGACATATAATCATGTTTCATTTATCAATTCCACTAATCTTGCAGGATCTTGCACATGTAATTCCATTTTGTCAGGGTTGAAAAATTATGTGGAATCCCAGTGTCCTGTGACTGCAGTCCCTAGTACCAATCTTGCATTAATCTTTTTCGTCTTAGGATGGTCATGGGGAATGTTGAAAATGGTTATATTTGATACTCCAATCATTTCTGCAAGTTTAAGTTTCTTCGTAAGGCGGGATCTTCCAATACAAAGTTTTTGAGTTTTTGGCCGATTTTTTAAAAGTGGCTTTAAGAGAATGGCTATTAAAACCACTACTCCAGCATTAATAATTATTTTTAAATAGTTGTCTTCAATCCCTGCTTTGCTTAGGAGCACAATTTTTTCCTTTCTTTATGATTTCTTCCCGAAGATGATTTACCAGTTTGTGTGGTAGGTACTCTCGACTCTTAAAATTTAATGTGAATTTTTGATTTTGTCCTGTTTTTCAGGCATTATCATAATACAAATTTATATAGAATTTTATACAGATTCATTGCTTAACTTTTACTATGTAATCTATCAGGAAGAAAAACCATTTTGTTATTGTGAGTCAAAGAAATGCAAAATTTCAACGAGGTCCAATGCAGATCATGACTTGTGTAACAAATTAAAAGACTAGCGTTTATAATATTTAAGTAATTTTGCGCAAAGTATTTCGCAATGATAATATAACAACAGACTTATTTTGGTTTTTATCAAACTTTGTATTTGGAGAAAACAATATTTTCTTAAACATTCTTCTTTGTTGTGTTTTTGCTAATTTTGTATAGACATTAATTTTATGTCTTTACATAAAAAATGATAAATAAAAAGCATCATTATAGGGGTCTCATTTTTAAGTTTTTAATAATATTTACATATAATTAAGGAGACAAATTTCATGGTATCTCTTCGTAAGTGATTGTTGTTGTTAATATTTATTTTTATATTGTTCACAAATTTTAATAGGTTTATAGCAATATTTTTTTAGATAACCTGATAAGGAATCGGCTATAATTGATCTACAAAACATGAACAAATTTTCATTTACTTTTTCCAGATCTATAATGGACGTGTAGCCAATATAGTACCTTTCGGTTGCTTCGTACAAATCGAGGGTGTTAGAAAGAGATGGGAAGGGTTAGTTCACATATCGCAACTTAGATCTGAAGGTAGAGTGACTAATGTCTCCGATGTTGTCTCCAGGGGAGAAAAAGTAAAGGTACTGTAATATTTGATTATATCGTTATAAAGTTACATAATGTGTTAAGCCTATAACCACAGAATGTGTAAAAACAAACGTGCCATGAACAATGCCTATAGGCGCTAATATAGCATCAGGTTCCTCAAGGGGCTGTTCCAATTAAAGGGTTAAACAAGGAAAAGTTATGCATTTCAAGGTTGCTGCTAAACAGTTATCAATGTTTAATTAACTTTTTTTCATAATAAGAAAATGAGCTGGCAGTTAGTTTTCGCAATTTGCAATTTAAGTTGAAAACTTCTACAACAAACATTTTTGTCAATTGTAAACATTTTTGTCAATTGTAAATTAAAGAAAATGTTTAAAATTTGGGTTAAATTAATCATAAAAATTTCTTTTTATTCTGATGGACAAAAAAACCATCTAAGTTTTTATCCATATATAAACATTATTTCACACAGAGCATATAACTTCAGAAGCAATTATGTTGAATTCATATTTATTATTATTAATCTGTCAGATTAAATATATTTATTGTTTATCATTATATGCATGATTGTAGATATAAACAAAACAAGACTGTGGTGGAACATTATGTCAAGTTGTAAAATTTTATGTAAATTTGTTTGAGATTATTTTAACGTCAACATGAAGAATTGTAGCTGCTTAAAGAAACTACTCTTGATAGTAATGATTAAAAAATAATTTTTGTATGAATTTCTCTTACAACTTCCAAAAAATTTGAACTGTAAGATACAGCCAGGAAGAAAAAGAAACTAAAACATAAATAAACACTTGAAATATAGGAATAACATCTTTAATTACATTGTAATAAAAAAATTTTGTATACGTGTAAAAAAAAAATGATTGACATGAATTCTGGAATTGACCTAACTGAAACTGAACTAAAATAAATCGTCGTCACTTTTTCTAATACGGAAGATATAACATATATTTTGTTTTCCGATTAGGTGCATGCATTTTTTCAAAATGTTTTTTCAAAGTGTTCCGAACAAAGAGAATTGCTCCTATAGTAAGTAGAATCAACTTCCAAGTTATTTTATTATTACTAATATTTGCCATGTGGTCGACATTCGACCATAATCGTTATTGAAAATTTGAGGAAAACATATATGAATTTTCCAATATTTTTTTATTAATTACAAAAAAGCTTGTCACTAGCTACCAAAGAAAAAAAGAAAATCAGTTAACAAAAAGAGGAGAAAATGGTACTTAACTGTTTCGCCTTTGCCTATTTATATAATGCCTATATTGAAAATTTGAGGAAAACACATACGAATTTTCCAAAATTTTTTATTGATAACACTAAATCGTCAATAGCTGCCAAACAAAAAAAAAGAAAATTGGTTGACAAACAAAGGAGAAAATGGTACTTAATTATTTTGTCTTTGCCTATTTATATAATGATTTATTTTCTTTTTATAGCTACATCACTTGTATAGTAAGAATCACTAACAATTATAATTTTATGTGTGTTTTCAAAGCGCTTTTGAATTAATTGTAGTTTAAACTTGCGAAATGATTTGTTTTTCAGGTAAAAGTAAAATCAGTTGTCGGTCAAAAAGTGTCACTCTCTATGAAAGATGTCTGCCAAACTACAGGAAAAGATATGAATCCCTCATCTCATGCGCACTTAGAGGTGAGTGCCATTTGATCAGATCTTACCTTAATCTTTTATGCTATTTTAAATAAACAATATGTGGCTATGCTTTTTTGCATCGCAATACACACAATTTCTTCTACTTATATATTATACTTGAAGTTAATGTTGCACGATGGATGATAAGTAAACTCAAGGATTAAAGATGTTTACATGGAAAGTGCTTTCATTCTTGTTTTGAAGCTTTGGAAGGTACCTAATCTAACTGTAAATAATTTAATGATAGTTATATTAAAATTAAACACATTCAAAATGTAATATTATATACTTATTTTATATTTATTTGTAAATGCAGTAATATCTGATTTGATTAAACATATTTTTTTTCAATAAAAGGCTGAAAGAGAAGGAAGGAATCCTGATAGGCCAGCCCCAGCTGCAACTGTTCTAGCTGGCTTGCAAGGTGCACTCGACCCAGACGAAGACTCAAGTCGTAAGAGGGTGACTAGGATATCGAGTCCTGAGCGGTGGGAAATAAAGCAGGTGTGTATTCTTATTTAAATCACTTTAAAAATGATATGCAACTTTAGAGTATGGTTCCTACAAGAGAAAAGAGGTAGGACTTTAATAAGAACGAAAGAAAAATTATTAGTTTCCAGTATGATAACTATAACAATTGATTATCTAAGAGCTTATAATTACGACGAAAAGTCATATATATTTTTGTCTAGATGTATTTAAGTCTCCTAAAAGTGCTCATAATTATAATTAAGTAGTTAGTTGTATATCTGTAATATAGAGGAGTCGTAATACTTACACATTGTTTAACCCCTCGGCCGCGTATATATCTTAGAAGCAACACTTCGTCTTGTTCATTATTTATTATACTCATAACTACGTACTTAAGGTACAAATGTTTTGACTATGGTGTAACTATATTTTTTCTCTGTCTATGTAAAAAATATCATTACAGTAAAATCAATACTTTCAGAATTGATTTTACTTTTTTAGTTTTTCAAACAATTTTTCTAAGCAATTTTTTAAATTTATGTATCTGGATGTTTTTATTAACCATTTGTTATTGATTTTAAATTCAAAGATATTTCCAAAAAAATACTGGTCACTAACCCAGAAATCTCAATATTTTTTGACGTTCTAGATCAGAAAACAGCCGAACTTCTACACACTAAAACTAAAAAGATTAAGTAGATAAATAACTTGCGGTATTAATAATTTTATTCATTGTTGAATGGTTCTTATATGCATTTTACATTTTATATGAAAAATTTTTAGCTCAATTTGTGAAAAAAGATTATTTTATTAATTATATCTATGTTTGCAATTCCAGATGATGTCATCGGGGGTCATAGATAAAAGTGAACTGCCAGATTTTGATGAAGAAACAGGCTTATTACCAAAGGATGAAGATGGAGAAGCTGACATAGAAATAGAAATTGTTGAGGATGAGCCGCCATTCTTGCAAGGGCATGGGCGCGCTCTGCATGATTTGTCACCTGTCAGGATAGTCAAGAATCCTGATGGCTCTTTGGCTCAAGCAGCCATGATGCAGTCTGCTCTAGCCAAAGAACGAAGAGAACAAAAGATGCTGCAGAGAGAGCAAGAAATGGAAGCGCTGCCAACTGGTTTAAATAAGAATTGGATTGATCCATTGCCAGAAGCTGATGGTAGGACATTGGCTGCAAATATGCGAGGTGCCGGTTTGGGTAATCTTGACTTGCCTGAGTGGAAAAAGCATGTGATCGGTGGAAAGAAATCCTCATTTGGTAAAAAAACTAATCTGTCACTTTTGGAACAGAGACAGTCTCTGCCTATTTATAAATTGAGGGATGAACTGACGAAGGTATGTTATTTATGATGTATCCATCAATATATTTAGGAAAATAATAAATATTATCCTTTACAAAACCTACAATAATCAAGTTAGGTAGAATCATGTCCCCCTCTTGTTTAAAATCGCAATCACTTCTCCTTTTTGTTAAATTTCATGCCTGTTTCTTTTAACATAGTTCATTCATACTCAAGTATTACCAAAAAAAGACAATAGAAATTCGAAAAAAGTAAGACAATGGACAAAAGTTTATAATGACCTACAAATCTATGCGCATTCGGACCTCCATTTCTTATTAAAAATCATTGACATCCTTAATCAAGATCTTGCTTCGGTTGGTCATTGGGCTCATGAAATGGGTCTTTTGGTTAACCCAAGCTGTTACCATTGATAGTCAAAAACTGACTTGTAAAGTAAACCTACGTAGTTTACTAAAATTAGTGATAAATAGTACAATAATACCATATACGTCAACTGTTAAAAACCTGTGCCTATTGATCGATCAAAATCTTAGTTGGTGCCCTCAAGTAAATGATGTTAGTCGTTGTGTTTTCAACAGTATACACTCTTTGAAACGTCTTTTGAAACTCTATTACCACTAATTGATTTTGGAAATGTGTGCTGAAGAATATTTGTACAAGTTGGAACGTCTTCAAAATTTATGCATTCGGTACATCTTTGACCTCAGAAAATATGATCATATTTCTGAATACAGGTCACTTCTCAAATGGCTGAAGATCTGTGATTGATGCCAACTTCGCATACTTCTTTTTAATATATTTAAAAATCCTCAGAACCCAAATTATCTTACTGACAAATTTAAAGATTTGTTTGAGTTAAAGATTCTGCTCACGGCCTTGGGCTACAATCTGAAAGTTCACTTACCGTACTTATTCCTAAACACACCTCTACCTCTTACGAAAAATCCTTCACTGTCCAAGTAGCAAAAATTTAGAATCACCTGGATCCTGACACCAGGAAAATCACGTCCCTAAATATATTCAAAGATCGAGTGAAAAAGTCCTGCCTCTCCTGAATCCTTTTTATTTGGCACTTGTCTTTTCCTTGTCATGTAAATAGTTTGTATTAATTATACTTCTGTATTTTTTTTGTTTAATGTACTATATATAATTTTCAATGTAAAATCTCTACAGTCTACCAACTAAATTTCCATACCAATTATTATGGTTGACTGGAAGAGATTGCTCATGTAGCAATAAGTACTATGCATGAACTACTATGCATCCTCTATATGTACTATGCATGAAAGTTGATAAATAAATAAATAAAAAATTTAACAGATGCAAAGAAAAGCAAAATAACAATTATCTGAATTAATATTTATTAAGTAGAAGAATAAATACTTATGATCTTCAAGACCATCTCCATTCTTATCCATCCTAACATGTTCTCTTCAGTTATAATGGTGATAAAAAAATAATGCAGTATTTTACATTATAGGAATCTCTATCATTATTCTGTTTGCTAAGTCTACTGACATTCATTAAAAGTACATTTTTAAATGTTTGTCATTTACTAATATTCCTTTTTCAAATGAGTTTTTTTAATAAATGTCAGAGGAAATTTTTTTTCTAAATAATGGCTATAAACTTTTCTTTCTGTTTTAATAATTTTTTACAATATAATAAATAGTTAAGGAAACTAGTTATCAATATTTCACAAATTCTCATTACTATCTTAATATCTCATTGAAATAATTAAAAGGTCGTTAATATCAGATTCATTAAAGTGTAAAATATTGTACCGTTTACAAAAATGCCATTCAACTGTACTTAATGGTTGTGCATAGTTTCATTTTCCTTGGATCTGTGGTCATTTAACATAGTTTCACTGAATGTATTGAATTGAAGTTACATCACATCAGCTATGAGCAACCTACGTGTGTTTGGCTTAATTACTATTGTAACTTATTGACATTATATCATACATTAGAAAATGTAACAGAAATTTAAGAGCACTCTATTAATAATAAACCAGTTGTCTAATATGTGAGAGTATAATACCATACTGAAGGTGACTACATGGTTTTTTTATTTTTTTAAACCAGGCCGTTTCAGACAACCAAATTCTAATAGTGATTGGCGAGACAGGTTCAGGCAAAACGACACAAATCACCCAATACTTAGCAGAGAGTGGTTGGACGTCACGAGGAAAGGTGGGCTGTACACAGCCACGTCGTGTTGCAGCAATGTCTGTGGCGAAGAGAGTTGCTGAGGAATTTGGATGTAGGTTGGGTCAAGAAGTTGGCTACACCATTCGTTTTGAAGACTGTACTAGTCCAGAAACGGTGATAAAGTAAGTAGATATTTTCTCAATGTAATTTTTAGAATAATAGTTGCCGTATAATTTTTAGGTTTCTCGAATTGAAGTGGGATTTGGCTATTTGTCCATGAAATTTCTATAAGTCCCATAGCTTCCTTTTACTAAGTTCTCTTCTCCAGGTAAATTCATAATTAAAATAAAAGGTAACCTGATGTTGCAAGGTGAGGGCTACATGGGGAATGCAACATCACTTTCCAATCAAACATTGCTCTGACTTGGTTCAATTTGATTCCTTTGCGATTTGCCAATTCAGGCCGTTTTTCTTTGATTGCTTCCTTCAGTTTCATTTGTTGTTTGATTTCTTGGAAGTAACTCAAAAGATTTGTATCTTTTTCTTTTCACAAATATATTCCGATTCAATTATGGCTTTCATTTGGTCATAATCCTTGTTATGGCAACCAGAGCGTGGGTCATCTTTGATTAAAAATCTTCGGAAGGAATTTCTTCAACCAATTTTTGCACAGACATTCGGTTAAGCAATCAACTTCTTATATCTCTTGGTTAGCCTCAGCGTTTTGTTCGACTTTTTGTTAATGCAATAAATTACATCAAAAATATTCGTTTTTGCACTTCATGTTAAAACTGATCCTAAACTGAAAGCTGCAAACAAAATTATGTGCAATTTGCTTAGAAATAAGCTAAAAGTATTAAAAGAAAACAAACGGCCATAGCACACTGCCAGAAATCTTTCAAAACAAACACACACTTATCTATTTGTGAAAATCTAAACTAGTTTCCTGCCAATCACATATGTTCTGATAAAGTATAATGGAATGGTAATTTAGTGGCATATAAATGAATTGTATAAACTGAAGAACCAGAATCATTTTATCTGTCTATGTTAATTTTAAATTGTTGTAACATAGAACACCATCTCGCACGTGGTGAAAGTAGTTATTTGTACAAGTTTCTATGCTCTATGTATATATGCATTTGCTACTAGGCCATAACATGTAAATATTCAATTTTGAACTTTTTCAGCTAAAAATATTAAGACGGGTATAAATATTTTCTCTACCATACACTTTTGTCAATAAATGAGTTTCGTATCGCATCCTATATGAATTTTTCTCAATTCAGTTCTATATTGAAATAAAAGACTATTTATTATCACAGAATATATTTTCCCGATGTGAAGTGGTTTGAACCCTAATTCCTTTAGACATTTATTTTCTAGTCTTTATACCTAACGCAGCATTAAAACGTGGATGAATAAGTGTACATATAATAAAATGGTAATGATTACGTGTCTGTGCAGACATCATGCAAAAACTACTGATTAAACTTTAATGAGGCTGCAGTTTTATACCTTAGATACCTGGTTAGCATCTGTAAGAGAATTCATCAAGATTTATTACTACTACTTAATGAATCGACAATGACGTCTGTTTCTTTTATAAGTAACAATTATAAGCGTGTAATTTTTTAATTCGCTTCTAGTTAATTCAATTTCAATCAAGTCTTCATTACGTCTTTCAAACTTTAACCCCTCCCACCCACATGAAGGCAAGGGGGGATCTCTTCTCTCTTAAGACTTGTTGCTAAGAGAGTAACTGTGAAAAAATTTAAGAGAAATCAGTTACAAATTATAAAAAATACATACATCGATTTATATATATAAAGGTTTTTTTATGTAATAAGGTATTTATGTTTACATATTAGTAACCACTGTGTCATCACTATGTATCACCTTTCAGGGCATCCCCCTAGGTACCCCACAGAGGAAGAAAGTTTGATGATTTATAAATATATAATATAGCACAACTTTTCCCACGTGAAGTGTGGATAATATTGCTAGTTTTCTTGTCATTTGTTTACAGAAAAATTAAACTCGTTGATTTATATTCACAGATACATGACAGATGGTATGCTGCTTCGAGAGTGTCTCATGGATCTTGATTTAAAGTCATACTCAGTGATTATGTTGGATGAGGCTCACGAAAGGACAATACATACCGATGTACTTTTTGGTCTTCTCAAGCAGGCAGTGCAGAAGCGCCCCGAGCTGAAACTTATTGTTACATCGGCGACACTTGATGCTGTAAAATTTTCGCAGTATTTTTTTGAAGCACCAATCTTCACAATACCAGGACGAACATTTCCTGTCGAGGTATTATATACAAAAGAGCCTGAGACTGACTATTTAGATGCATCACTGATTACAGTAATGCAAATCCATTTGAGGGAGCCACCTGGTGATATTTTGCTTTTTTTGACAGGTATGAAATAAGTTATGATGTCATTTCCTAAATTATTATTCTTTTTGTAATCATCAAATAGTTTTTGCCTTGTTACTTTCCCCATGGTGATATTTCCCGTCCTCAGCTCTTCGTTGACATAGTGTTGTTTTAACATAATGATTCTCAAGTTGAAAATTAAACAAACTTAAAGAGTGACATAAACTGTAGGTGGCACTGGCCATTTTTGCTAATTTTTTACACAAATTGCAACGTTCAGTAAAATTATGATGACTTTAGTTTTACATATTTTTTTCAATGAAAATTTGTGATTTGCTATAAAATGTACACTGAATTATTTTTCTTAAATTTTGCAAAGAGACAAATGCTGGAAAACTCACTGGAATTTGAAATAAAAGTAATAAAATGTAAAAATTCTGATTTATTGAAAATATTTTGAAAAAAGTACAATATGTAAAAAAGAAAGTAAAAAATAATTTATAAATGTGTACAAAACAATAAGTTCCTTTTTGGTTTGTACACATTTATAAATTCATTATAGGCATGACTTCCATTAATCGTGCCGATTCGTCTGTAATGTCTTCATTATTATTGAAATGCCAAGCTTCCCAAATTTGTCCAAATCTATCCCTTGATGTGATTTTGAGAAATAATGGCGTTTCCAAGCACAGGTCTGTTGACCAATAATCATCTCGCTTATCTTTGCGAACTTGTCCCATCAAAATTATTAGACCCAAAAATTTCTTCATTTCTCCATTTGTAATATCTCGCCATTTGATAGTTTTGTGGGGTGTTTGGAATCATTCAATATTTTGATAGAGATATCTGTTTGATGCATCAACTAAATATCGAAAGAAATCATCTTTTATAAATGATTCAACCACATCAATCAGAGATTCTGGAGTAGCATTCGAAGTAACTCCAGGACGACCCATGAAATCTTCAAGAACTGGAGGTTCGTCAGTCGAGGACCATTCGTCTTCACTTTCATCAGAACTTGAAGATACACTTCTACGAGTAAAATTTGTAGGTAGGGCGATAACTTCACTGTCGCTTTCATTGTTACATGTTACAAAATTTTGTAGAGTTGATTGGTCGAGGCGTGACCAAATCAACACATTTTCGCATTTATGATATGAGTTAGGATGTTTCATGCAAGTTATTTGTAAACAACATAAAGAAGTATATTACCTTCCTTTTCGAAGTTCATTAAAATATAATGCTAGTTTCCCAACCCTTAGTGTATAAATCTAGACTTGTTCAGTGATTTGCAGTTGTGTTTTGCTATGTGTAATTAAAACATTAAAGGCAATCTGTAGAAATCACTCGATCAGAAATTTGCTGAGAATTTACTTTGGACAGAATTATCATTTCTGCCGGGAATATATAAATATTGTAGGAGTGATATATAATGTTATCAAAAGAAATTGATATTGTTCAAATACTTTATTATTTTAATTTTATGTAACAATTATGTACAAAATATGTAGCAATGTAACATAATTTTAGCATTACATGGTACCAAGTAGACAGATGGATGGACCTTTCGCTATTAGTTCTTAAAAGGAAATTAAAAAATATTTTCAGAAAATTATAAGTGACTGATTGTTAAAATATAAATATAAAATATTGAATTTCAGGTCAGGAAGAAATCGATACAGCCTGTGAGATCCTTTATGAGAGGATGAAATCTCTAGGACCCGATGTACCCGAGTTGATCATCCTTCCCGTCTACTCTGCTCTGCCATCAGAGATGCAAACTCGCATCTTCGAACCTGCTCCTCCGGGCAGTCGCAAAGTTGTCATAGCAACTAATATCGCAGAGACATCACTTACCATTGATGGAATTTATTACGTCGTTGATCCTGGCTTTGTGAAACAGAAAGTTTATAATTCGAAAACCGGAATGGACTCTCTAGTTGTTACCCCAATATCACAAGTATGTGGTTTTTATTTACGATCACTAAAAATAAATTGACTAATATTTCTTTTTTATGTATATTAACTTGGTAATATTATCTAGGAATTTGAGTTATTACACATTGTATTATGGAAATAGGATAACAAAATGGTTCAATTGAAGATTTCTATTTGAAACAATCATAATCATATCATATTTGCGTATTGGATTGTATTGAATGTCTCTTGGGGTATATACAGAAGAATAATGTGAGGTTTCAAAGGGACAGAATAATGTGAGGCGCTAAAATGCAAGTTGCTGAGTTTTTGTGAGAAAAATAGCTGCTCAGGCAATGAAAGGAGTTTTTCCTGATTGTCGTTCATTTTAAAAATTTTTTTTTAAATATTATCAATACATAATTTTTTTATTTATTAACAATTTATCTACATCTAGTTATGACTTATTACAGTTCATTGTGAACATTTTGCGTACTGAAATACTTGATTATTGCTTTGTTAATCAATGGTATTTATAAATATTTTACAGACCTTATTATGTAGTTTTCGAACGTACAGCTTGAATTTATAAATAAAGTGTACAACCTAAATTATCCCTCAGTTTGTATCATATTACTACTGAGCAAGATGGGAACTGACCCAAAACAAATTCCCTTGGTATTTCAATTTTGTTTAAACATTATTTTGTTGTTTTTTCTATAAAATAGTATTCAATTGATGTTTGCAGAAGCAGACTGAAAAATTTAGTTTTAGGTTCAGTTTTTCTCCTCATTCCATTAAAAAGCCAGATATTCAGTAAGAAAAATTTATTCATACTTTTGTAGTTCTATAGTAGGGTCATATAAATATGCTCTCAAACACCTTATCAGTATATTGATCCATATATAATATCAGTATATTGATCCATAATAATATTAAACATAGACAGGGAATGGAAACATTAGAGAATTTTTTTTTATTCAACTTATAATAAAATGACAATTAGCTTTGAAACATTACATTGTATTTGTTGGGGAACTTTGGATACACAACATTTTTTATTATTATATTCAGGCTGCAGCGAAACAGCGAGCGGGCCGTGCTGGAAGAACTGGTCCAGGGAAATGTTATCGTCTCTACACAGAACGTGCTTATAGAGATGAAATGTTGCCAACCCCCGTGCCTGAAATTCAACGCACCAACCTTGCCACGACGGTTAGTTTATTGTATTTTCGCAATTTGATAATAATACTTTCAGTATATATACCGTGCTTAACAAAGGTAGTATGAGCGAGGCTGTAGCACAGGTAATAAGGCATAATAAACAGAGGTAAGTTGAAGCACTGAAAATATATAATAAAATTTGGCAGAGAATTCATATCTATGAAAACATGCGTGCTAGATTCGAAGAGTGTGTCAGACTCGATAGCCGCCATTTGGAAAACGTGGTTTTTAAAAAATTATTTCCGCATTTGTTGTTATAAAGTTAAAATAAACCTACTTTGTACTAGAGGTGTAGTTTTTTTTTTACAATTTTTCAAACATTGAAATCTGCCACTGCAATGTAGGTTTATGAAGATAGCTTTTTTGTTTTGAAGTCTGTTGCTGGTGATCTTGTGACTTCCATATTTGCTCACGCTACCTAAGTTTTCAGCTTCCAGTTCCGGACCTCTATCCTACCAGCTTCAAATCATATTGATCATCTTGTCATCTCATCATTGTCATCCCATTGCCATTTCAACCTGATAACTCTGCCTCCACTGTCAGCGATACTACTGTGATGATTTTGTTCTTGATGTGGTCAATAACTGACTGGTTGTTAAAATTATCGATGCGAAAAAAACGTTTTTATTATTACATATTTATAACTAAAAAAAAAGAATGAACAAATATGTACTTTTACCATCTATGCTACCAGGTCCTTCAACTGAAAACAATGGGTATAAATGACCTTCTGCACTTCGACTTCATGGATGCACCGCCGGTGGAGTCCTTGATTATGGCCCTCGAGCAACTTCATTCTTTATCAGCATTGGACTCTGAAGGTCTACTCACAAGGCTTGGAAGAAGGGTGAGCAATTGCATCTCTGTTTAGATATACTCTAACGTTAATTACTGAAACGTTTAATATGAACTTTTTTATTTTTACTTCTCCTGTCTTTTATGTTTTGGGAGCATAAACTAATTATAATTTATTTTTAATTATAATTGTTTCTACCTCTAAAGTACTCATTTTCTTATAGTAATCATTTTATAATTCAAGAAGAATCTTTTTAATTCCATCAATAAAAAAAATGGAAATATTGTGTTAAATCTCTTAGAAATCTGTGAAAATTGAAGAAATTGGTATTAGTAAATAAGCATATACCATATTGGAGCCTGTGTGTACATTTGTATGTACATACGTGCATATATATATATATATATATATATATATATATATGTGTGTGTGTGCAATTAAAGACTTAGAACTTTGAAGTAAGTTTCCATTTAACTTCAGACTTCAAAAAATAAATTTTGAATATATTTGGCGTTAATTTTGTAGAAATTCATTATTCACAATTAAATGAAACTACGTGATGTAGTATTATTTCTACTATCTTTAATTTCTTTACCACGACCTAGGTTTCGTTGTATTACAACATCTTCAGGTGGGATATTAGCAAAGATTTGCTAAATCTAATCAAATCTTTGCTAATATCCCACCTGAAGATGTTGTAATACAACGAAACCTAGGTCGTGGTAAAGAAATTAAAGATAGTAGAAATAATACTACATTACGTAGTTTCATTTAATTGTGAAAAAATAAATTGTTTGGCACCAAAATGCTCTATAAATTGTACACAAACTGTAGACAGATGGCTGTCATGTTATTATTGTTATATGCGTCAACAGTTTGCAAATTGAATTTAAACATTTTTCTTTGTTGAAAGTTCTTTTTGGTGTGTTCTCCGCTATACTGCTGGTTACTTTAAGTATTGACTACCTGTAACAGATAAAGTGTTTTGTGATTTACAAATTTTTGCATATTATATGCATGTTTAAAGTACTAGTATGGTTTTAATATTTTCTTGAAGAAAAGAAAGAAAAAATGTTATTATTCCAAGGTGGTTAGTGTCTACTGTTAAAATACAGACTAAGTTAACTATACCTCAGCTTCTAATAGTTCGGTACTGCCAGGACCAGATCATTTCACATAATTATTTGTTAATAAAGGTTTCATTTGGAAGATTGCAGAAGATGTTGTTGGTTGAGATGAACAAATCATTGAAAATTATATGTTGTAGGCAAATGAAGTGTATAAGGATATACCTCATTTGTCTATAACATTGGTAACACTGAGCTATGTAGGAACAGAATGTGGTTCCATAAACTTGTCTCTAGTGCGATGTATGTCATCGAGTTACAGTATATGTTGTATTCTTAAGTAAAAATTATGAGTTTCTAATCTTAGTCTGAGAGTTACCTCATATTAATGATCTAAGAAATATGTTAAAAGAAAGTTTTCTCGCTTCTTTCTGACTGTGGCCCTCTTTAGTATATTATACTTGAATATATAGTTTAAATATTTCATTTAAAAAAACATGAGGTATAATATATATGTAATGAATTGTTACAGATGGCAGAATTTCCACTTGAACCTAACCTCTCCAAAATTTTGATTATGTCAGTTGCTTTACAATGTTCAGATGAAATTTTGACCATTGTATCCATGTTAAGCGTGCAGAATGTGTTTTACCGACCGAAAGACAAACAAGCACTGGCTGACCAGAAAAAGGCAAAGTTTAATCAGCCTGAGGGTGACCATCTCACGCTGCTAGCAGTTTACAACAGCTGGCGGAACAACAAGTTCTCTAACGCATGGTGCTACGAGAACTTTGTTCAAATACGGACGCTGAAAAGAGCGCAAGATGTGCGCAAACAGTTATTGGGAATTATGGATCGGTACGTTAAACAAATTTTTTTTTCTGCTAAATATGAAAAATTATTAATTATAAACGGTACTAAAATGGCTCCATCAATTATTGCAGTTTTCTAGATTATGTACCATGTAACTGAAAGTATCATCTGTGCATGAAACAGAGCATACATTTGGTTATTTAGAATTGAAAGCATGTTTATAATATAATTCTAGAATAAACAACTGAAGAGCCACATCATTATAATTAGCTAAAATGCACCTGAGAAAAAAATTAAATAAATTTTTCCAAATCGCACATTATATACCCTGACAAAAATAAACTGACTGAATTTTTACCACAAACATATAACAAATTGAATGAGTGTTAATATAGATTATTAGTTGGATGATTTTGTATACTATCAAATTTGCCATTTTTAGACTTATATTGGTACCTTGATATCTTTGACGACTTTGACACCTAGAATTCCTGATCAATATTGCATTGAACAATTTTAAAGAGAACAATGATTTCTCATATTCACAGACACAAACTGGATGTGGTATCTGCTGGCAAGAACAGCGTCAGGGTACAGAAGACAATATGCTCTGGTTTCTTCAGAAATGCAGCAAAAAAAGATCCACAAGAAGGATACAGAACTCTAGTCGACAGTCAAGTTGTATATATTCATCCTTCCAGTGCGCTCTTCAACCGACAGCCCGAATGGTTAGTATTTGCTTTTCATCTCAATGATCAATTTTCACATTTTTTTAGGTTATCTAATAGAAATCTTAACTTTATGACTTGAGCAATTTTGAAAGCAAAGCATACACTAGTTTTGTTATGAAATTATTTACTTTGGTCCAGTGGTCTGAGAATTTAATATTTAAAAAAGTAGATAAAGTGTAAAAAACATTTGTCAGGTGGGAAAAGTTCCAAATGTTTAAGATTTTTGTCGAAGATTCTATTCGTTTAAAATAGTGTTGACTCTCCTTAAACACACTGGCAGGTTATGTACTAAAAAGCAATATAAAGCCACACGCATGCAATAGGAAAATGGCTATCGTATTTTTGTCGTAGTTATGGCGGTTTTATTATGTGAATTTTTTATTAAGACATTCTTGCAATTGTGTGTTGCTCGCAAATTAGTATTTAAGTGAATTATTAAAAATTGCAGCTATTATTTTTAAAAATGAAAGTTTATGGTGAGGGACATTTAATGTTCATACAGTTTTTAAAAACTAAGTCAGAATTAGTCAGTTTCAAGAATTTCTTTAAATTCTGATCTCTATATCCATGGTTTTGCTAATTATGAACTGTTGGAAATGCAACAATTTCGAGTATAATTTTATTTAAATCTCAATACCTTTATTATTAGACCTAGAATAAGACAAAGATTGACACTGCGATTTACTTTCAGGGTTATCTATCACGAGCTGGTTCAAACTACAAAGGAATATATGAGGGAAGTTACGACAATTGATCCAAAATGGTTAGTCGAGTTTGCTCCAGCATTCTTCAAATTCTCTGATCCTACCAAGCTGTCTAAATTTAAGAAGAATCAACGCCTTGAACCTCTTTATAATAAATATGAAGAGCCCAATGCTTGGAGAATATCACGAGTGCGGCGCAGGCGAAATTAATATTTATTTCTGTTAAGTAATAAATATATTCCCAAATTTGTTTGTGTTTCTTTGTTTCCTAAGAAGTTTACCATCACTCGCAATTGTTTAGAAAATTAATGATAAATGCCAATAACCCAACAATTTATCACTCTGTAGTTATGTTTGCTCTTTGTAAATATGAAGATATAAAATTACAAACTTATGCTTGCAAGTTGGTGCTCTTTGGCTGGTTTAAACACATAGCTCTTCATAAATTTGATAGCCTTGAGAAGATCATTATTAAGGGACATGTGGAATTAATTTATGTTCAGGCCCGGAGCACTGGCCTGACAGGTGACCAAATTTAAGGAGCTAACAAGCCTATCCGGCATGTAGATTTTTATAGTGTCACTAATATAGAGCACATTGAATACGAGCATATCGACAGAAAACAAATAAGATCACCTGATATATATATAATATATATATATATATATAAGATCACATACAGCCTTTGATAGCGCTGCGTTCTACGGGGTTTCTGGTTCGAATACCAACCGCTAATTGAGCCACTGACCTGTGGCAGGCAGTGGCACCGGTGATGTTTGAAGCTCGACACTGCGATGATATGGCGATTATAGGCATTACCTCCAATGATATGTATGGCCTATGTCTAGCAGAGCTTGGAGACAGGCTGTTGATGACGATAAAATAACAGGTGGAACCTATTCAACGCAAAGTGACTAATTGACAATATGCCTCCCACACTACTAATCAAAAGACTGCAATTTAAATAACTGACCAATCACAAAGGTGAACTTTTTAACATGGACCAATCACAATGTCATTTTTATATAAATTTTTCATATTGTGCCAATGGACAAGAACATGCACTTGTCACATGTATTTGTCACAGACAGAAGGACCTTTTACTTTCATGTCACCATTTTTATTATTTTAACGAGTTATTTTATAATAATTGACATTACAAATAACATAACAGTAATCTTAGTTAATTTCTTTATGCGTTTATAATTTTTAGGAACTTGACGACCAACCCTCACAATGAAATTAAATGGCAAAACCCTCAATCATATATTTATGTATATATATATATATATATATATATATATATATATATATATACATACACGGTGTCCAGGAAAAAATGTCAGACAAAGAAAGATGCTATTCGTTGGCTATAAAGGAATAAATTCTCATTGAAATAAAACTTAAAACACATTCTTTTTCTAATTGAGTGTGAAAAAATATTACCCCTAACTCTTTTTAACACACCTTATACCGCTTATGCACGCACACAAGCTCACGGTAGCTGTACGCAATCACTCCAAATACTCTACTATTCAATGTACTGAACAGTTGATATTATTACTTCGCTAATATCTGCACCATTATGTACCTAAATATGGAATTTAATTGTTAAATGACATGAAACATGATTACTAAAAACGTAAGATATACCCGCTTATGTTGTAGTATGCTGAAATCACTCATCACATGACTTAAATAGTTTGTAAAATATTGCACAGAAAAAATATTTTAATTAAATTGTATTCACTTAACATACACTGACAAATTACTTCACTTTAATGTTTCATTAGCCTTAAATATATAATATTAACCATCTTATTGTAAACACAATAGCACTCTCCTAATTATCGAGTTAATCACTTTATCAATCATTTGAGTATTTCTATTAATCGTATTAAAATTTTGCTAATTCTTTAGCGTAAAGTGTCTTCATAGATCGATCGATAGAAACAATAAAATTAAAGTCTGAATTGTAAAAAGAGTAAAATTATTTATGTTCAATTAACTTCTCGCCTATATATGGTAAACTATAACATCGATAAAACAATAATTTAAATTCATTTAAATAGTGTAACGGACGAAGGTATTCAATTCTACATTTTAGTTTTATTTTCTACATTTTAGTCTTTATTTTGCTGATTAAAAAAGTTTTCGTATGTCAAGTATAAGACCACACACACACACACACGTGTTTTCAGCAATGCTCCCTATTTACTGAGAGGTTACTTTTAAAAGTGGCATGATAGAAAGGGGCGAGGCATAATAACACCATGAACGATTCCTATTAGCGAATAGTCCACGTGGACTAGATTGGATTGGCTAAGGTTTATCTTCTGATTATACCAACCAATTAGAAACGATTCCTTCAAACAAAAGCCGACGTACGAAACACAAAATAGTCAGATGTTCCAAAACCTTAAAATATCAATGATTATACCAGATTCGAAATGAATCCTACAAAGAAAATATTTGAAAAGGTAATTCTTTAATAAGTTTTATTATTACCTATATGGAATGTAGCTTCAAATGTTATATACTATTGTAAAAAGCTGTCTTCATACTGTGCAACATTTAGTTCATAAAATTATGGAACTATCTGGTTGATTTCAAGAAAAAATATAAAGTTATAATTTGTAAAAAATAATTCTATATTTGTTTTGTTTTGTCTTTGCTGATAGAAACATTTTTTGCTAATCAAAATCGTAATCGATAATTATACATCGGTTTTTTGATCATACGTAAATTAAACTTGTATTGAATTATTTTTATTTCACTTTGGCCACAATTCTTTTGATTTACTAACAGGACAAGCGGCCATAACCTAAAAATTTCATGAAGTATAATTTTTTTTCTTTTAAACAGGTTATATTTAATTAAATTAGTTATTTTTAAAAAAAATACAGACAATATTTTTTTAAATATAATATTCTAGAATTAGCGTAAAAAATAATAGCTGAATGTATACGGAAAAAACAAAGTTCTAGCTACAAATTTAGCGATTCATCTGACAAAACAATGACCAGTGTAAGTCATTTTTTCTCAACCATTTTTATGCGAGCCACGAAAAAAAGTTAAGTAAAAAGCCTTGCGACCTCTTAACTATGCTATAAAACTTAAAATAACATTTCAATTAATTTAATGTCATTATAAAGAAATTAGAGCTTAATTAATAAGTATAAGCTAATTTTTCATGTTGTTATGATCGGTTAATATTCAATTTTGTAACACTTCATTCATAAAAATTTTAATAAACGAATGTTTTGTATGAAGGTCTTATTTTTGGACAAATTGCGACCCCCTTTAATAATAAACGCGACCCCCAGGTTGAGAAAGGATGGTGTTTGGCGCAGACCATAAAACAAATACGGTAACGCAGTTTTTTACCTGTGCGTTTGTGAACAATAATCAGTCAAACGCCGCGTTTTGAATGTATCGTGTCGTTTTTAAATTTACATTTTAAATTGACGTGTGCAAATATATGCATACACTCGATTTTGAAAAAAAATATCAAATAATTATGAATATTATTTTGAATTTTCTGAAGAAAAAGTCATCTTTTAAGTTTTATTTTGACAACAATCAATCAAATCTGTAACATAAAGAATTGATTCGAGCTATTTTGACCGCCACTAGTATATTCAATATCCTTGTTTTGAATTGAGATTCGATAAAATAAAATTATTAAAAATTCGGCGAATAGTTTTTATGTCAGAATGAACAAAAGAATCATTGACGATTTTCCAAAGACAAGACTTAAAGACCTCGCATTATTGGAACAGCTTGAGGTAAATTCGATAAATATTTGCCAAGTTTTTTGGTATCGTCTCCAAAATTAATCCAGACATCAATATTTGGCTAACAAGCACCCACTGCTTCTTTGTGATTTCACGGTGACAGTTAGGTAAAGATGGTGGAACATCTTGAGTAGTTGGTCATTGGCCAAACGATCTTTTCAACATTTGGTCCCATCTGTCTCAATATCTTGTGGTCTCTTGAATAGTTAATTGAAATTTATAATGTGGGTCTCTTGAAATTCTTACAATTAACTGGAATGCCGATGTTGTATTCAGATTGTAATAAATAATCACTCCCCGACAAACATTCAACAGCTCCTCTATGCATTCTTGCCTGAATAAATAAATTTTCAGTATTAATTGAATGATGTGTTTGAAACAATGCACATGCTTAACGTTAAAACAATTTTTGGGTTGATTAAACTCACGTAAGCATATTAGGAGTTATCATTTCCAATATACTTCAGTCAGCAAGTCCATTACAACTCCTGCAACTTTTTCCAATAATTCCCATTCCAGGAAAATAATGAATAAGTTAAAGGCAATATTTCTCCCGAGTGCGTGCACTTTTAAAGTTCTTCATTGACTTCATGGGCAATGAGGCTTGCAAAATTGTTGACATGTCAGGAGTTGCTGCTGTTTCACAAGTTAATTGTAACTATAGATATAAAGGTAACTTGGTAATTTGGTTCAGTTGAAAACTAAATATTTATATTCAGCCAACATTATTTTTTTGTATGCTATGGTTAATGGTTGGTAAACTAATAAAATTTTTGTTTTACTGAAATTTTTGAACTCCGTGCAGCCAGAAACATTACTTACGGCACACCAGACTGTTACTTTAGGCTTATGTAAAGGCTCTTGATGCATTTGTCTTGAGTTGTGGACATCCCGGTAACGAAAATTCTGCTTATTCACATATCCTCCAATGTGAAAGTGAGCTTCGTCACTAAAGAATATGTTGCTCATCCGGGTAGCAGTACAAAACCTCAACAACATCACCTCCGCGTAAGTTTTTCTTAATTCAAAGTCAGAATCGTGTAAATCTTGAACAATTTGAATTTTATATGGATGGAACTTGAGCTTTTTTCGCGTTATTACCTGTAAAGTTGATTTCGGAATTCCCAATATCGATGAACGTGTACGCAGTGATAAACGGGGATTTTCAACGACAGAAGCCATAACACGCTCGACATTTTCATCCGTGGCTACCAATGGTGTAGGTCCTGGCCTGGGCCTATTTAATGTTGATCCTGTAGCTCTGAATCTTGCTACCCATGACTGAATGAGGTTGATCGATGGTCCATCACGTAATCGACGAATACTGTAACGATTATTAAATCGACGGCGTGCTACAGACAGCGAAAATCCACTCGAAATGTACGCAAAAGTGTGGTGCTCTCCACTCCAAAGTTCCATGGTTACTAAAACATCCGCACCGCTTGCGCTTCTAACGACGCCCCCCGCACCCCTCTTATGTGTTGCGTTCAGAAACTATGTTTGTTCAAACTTTGAAATCTGCCACTGGACACCCTGTATATACATATATATATATATATATATATATATATATATATATATATATATATATATATATATAATAGTTGTTTGTGTTGATATATAAGAATGATGTAGTGATGATATGTAAGAATGATGTAGAAGAAGGAAGAATGGTCAGTTCGGCCGTCCGGATGGTTCGCGATGTGTTAATAAGTGCACGATGCAACTCAACGAGAAATAAATATGCAGGGCAATCGTGTTTCTTGAGTTTATTCTGTGTATTATAAATTAATGCCGTTTTTAGTAAATTCTAAATGTATTTAATAAAAGTAAGTAAATTTACACTTTCTTATATGATAATGAATTTAAATAACCGTTGTTCATTGTATAAAGGTGGCTATGAAATAGTCAAGTCATCGTTTAGAAAGTAATCAATTAAATTGATAATACAGAAATCAATTAAATTGATAATGCGAAAAGTTTCTTGTCATTTATTTAGATATATTAAAAATATACGTATAGTAAAGTCCAGAAATTATAAACGTACAAAAAAATAGAAAACAGAATAAATTAAGTTTAAAAACTTATACTATAACAATGCCAATATAATCTGATTATGTTCAGAAAGATTAAGAAAGTATAGATATATAAAAAAATTATAGAACAGAACAAAATCAGTAAAATTGTGCGGGATGAAAAACAATAGTCAGAGCCCCGCATTTGACTTTTGTTGGATATGACTGTTATTTTTCAGTACTCCATCTCTTCTGTAAATAACTCTTCTTGTCTGGCTCGTATCAGTATTATTTCGAGTTCGTGAAGGCGTTTTGCTTATGCTTAAGTGTAATTGTTTTGAGATGTCGCTTCCAATCAGGATCATTTTCTTTGTTTTTTGCTGTTCGTGGGTAGTAAGTTCTGTGTTTATGTGTGCGGCAAAGTTGTATAAATTATAATACTCTGACTCCCTAAGTAAATATTTGCCCTATGTTCCCTACGTAAATATTTGTCCTATGCTATAGCGGAACGCTCAAGCTGTACCCGAAAACTTGTTCCATTCTTTTCAAATTATTTACTCATCCTTGTACTCGTAACGATTTATTTATTTATTATCTTTATGAAAGATAATGGGGTTTAATAAAGACTATGTAATTCTATTAATGCAAGAGTTTGAAATATATAAGCTCCTTTGAGAGAAGCTTCTTTTTTAAACTTCACATTTTTTTATTTTTTTAACCACTAATCCACCTATACATTAGAAAACCGATTTAATAAATTGTGGTAAGTCTTCAGAAGTGTTAGGTAGTCTGTCTAATAATACCGAGGACACGTTTTTAATATCACCTGGATTGTTATTTAGAAAATTATCGCTCAATCGAAATTCCTTTAAAATGTTATCATATAATTTAATGCGTTTTGCGGTGAAAACTATGCCGGAGAGAAATGTAATTTTTCAAAATTCCAAGCAGTTTCCACTTTCACTTAGTTTTAACTCTGTATGACAATGATTCTAAGCAGTTTCCACTTTCACTCAGTTTTAACTCTGTATGACAATGTAACCTTTTGTACGCGGATATAAATTGGCTGATCGTTGGGTTATTATTAAAACCACACCTAAAAGGTACAGCGCTAAAATGTTTTCAAATGATCTTGTGATAGTATAAAAAAGGTAAAAATTGCAAGTGGCCTTTTTGAATGCAGTCTACGTATAAATATTTTAGACTTGTTATGTTATTAAGAACCTGGCTAAACCTAAACGTCTGGTAGAGTTTATGATAATGGTATCATCCTCAAATTTTAAATTTCTAAAATATTTGTATACTTTTTTTTCGAATACTTCTTTGTTAGTTGAGCACAAAGGGTTTTTAAACCCAGAAGAAAGAAAGTTCCTGGAATTAAAAACATCAAATATGTCATTAACGAGTGTAATAAATAGCACAGCGGCTTCCGAATTCTCAAATTGTGATAAATGCAAAAAAAATCATGGCAGTAGCTGTCGAACAGACCTTGAAAGTAATTGCGCTGCTAGCATCTCTTTAATTTTTTGTTTGAAATAATGAATATGCCCAAATGTAATTTTTGTTTCCCAATTTCAGACTTTCCTTCATTTGAATATTGTGTAATTGCGAAATAAATATAAATTCAATTTTTCTACCATTTTCGTCCATTAAAACTTTTTTGTCATCGAACATATTTATCATAAATTTTAAAAGGTGACACGGATTGAGTAAAATATAATATTTTTTGGCTTTCCATGTGAAATATGGAGTACATGGTTCGCTGTTTACTTTTGCACCAAGTAAACTGGACATTTTAAAATTTGAAACGATCCCTTCAAATGTAATTAAAATTACTACACGTGCAGTCTCATTAAGTAAATCAAGACAAATTTTCAATAAATTTGCCTTTTGTGAAGCCGGACAACTTCTTCCTGGAAAGAAACCAACTAGAAGTTTCCAAAGCTATTCACAGCCACAACTATAAATACTTGAACTTGATTTGCAATTGCTGATTCGTCTCTGTGCAAATCATTGCCTGTATTAATATAGCCAAAAGTGTTTTGCCGACAAATTCAGCATATTACCTAACGCTCATTGCATAAAAAGTCATTTTCTTTATTGTATTGAATGACTGGACTGTAAAATCCGGTTCGCAATTTACTCTCTGATATAATTTCCTAAGCCTGTTAATATGAGGTAAACAAAGATCAAACTTTTCACGGATATAATTATAACACTTTGGACTATAGAAATGGAGAGTTAGTGCAGATTTTCTAAGCTCTTCACTATATTCAATGGAATGGGCTATTGTACCAACTTTTTTTCATTTACTCTATCTACTAAAAATTGCAACGTTTCATTGCTGCATGATGTAGTAAGGTCGTTTAAGTTATCCGAAAACCTGGACGTTTTTTTAATTTTTCAAGCACCGATTGTAGTGTTATAATTTTTTTCTTCATTTTCTTGAATTTAGCTGCCAGGTTCCTTATGTACTGCTGCTTATGTTTTAATTTTTCTTTTAGTTTTTTCTTTTAATTTTTTCTTTTAATTAAAGCTTTTTTTCTTGGCGACAATGGTTGCTGCGACGTTGATGGCTCAGATGAAATATCTCTATAAATATATGGTGAGATTTGTCTTTTTGGCACTAACTTTACCTGAAAACAAAAATTATGTGAAAGAAACAGCTACCGATTTTGTTATAAATACTTCATTATTATATCACACAAAACAAGTAAATATTTATAATAATATTTTAAACTAATTAAAAAGAAAACTTATTTTATGTTTTAACTAAAATATATTCATTACACGACTTTTATCTAGAGTCGTGACGTTATCCGGACACGGTATAGAGTAAACGCACACTTACTAAGCAGTGTGTAGCTCGTCCAATCTTTGTGAAAACACTAATCGTTTATAAGAGACTTCATTCTAAAAAACATAATATAAATTAGGATGTTCACAGACGCACCGGTACAAATTCTGTATGCATCGAGCCCTTTTTCAAAATAGTCGAAATGCTCTTTGTACAAAACATTTTCTATCAGTGTATACTACATACATTAGAATTTTTATGGGGAGTCCAGTTGTTAGATACAACTCACGTTTATTTTTCTCATCGCACAGAATTCATTGGAAACTTGAAAAACATATATAAGAGTGATATATCGAATAATAATGTAGAAACCATTTACCATTTTGTTAGTCACATTAACATTTTGTTACAACTGCAAAAGTAAGATGCGAGTTTTTATATTCATTAACTTTGAAAATGAATATTAAAACTCACTTCCTTACTTTCATATATGTAAGGTAAGTGTGAAAACTTAACTCTAAAAAAATAATAAAGTAAAAAGAAAAACATTGTTGTATTTTTATTTCCAAATCAGCCCTCCCTGTTGGAAACGTTGCTCTGCCCACACTCTGTATAATACTTTCAGAACTCAGAATAAACATTTGAGAATTCTTATTTTCTCTGAAATACTCTGAAAAAGTGTTAGTTGTTCTAGAAAAGTTATTCAGAATTACTCACAATTAAATGAAACTACGTGATGTAGTATTATTTCTACTTTCTTTAAGTTCTTTACCACGACCTAGGTTTCGTTATATTACAACATCTTCAGGTGGGTTATTAGCAAAGATTAACTCTTAGGAATATCCAACAGCATTTATACGTTTCAAACACAATAACTTTATTATATATACCGGACCATTTATTCAATAAGTTATTCAGAGTTATTAAGAGATTTTGTAGAAATCAATAAGTTATTCAGAGTTATTAAGAGATTTTGAAGAGAAAAAATCACTTAATAACTCTGCATAACTTTTCTAGAAGAGTCCGAAATCATTTAAGGAGTTAGACTTTCAATTAATTATTAAAAGTTTTTTTTAATAACCAACTTGCACCTTATTTCATTACGTAAAAGTAATTAAAACAGTGAATGTTACTGACTTTATTGGCTGGGTGCGTGACATCAGCCCCGCCTAGCGTCAGGGCCTTTATAGGCGCTTTATTTTTATTAGCAGGTACGCTTCAAATTAACGGCACTGGTAAATGTTTACGTGAATAATATAAAAATAACGGAAGATATCTAAATAAATGCTTTTATTAACGAATAATAACAAGATTTTAGTTGTCCGTGCCCTGAATATACATCTAATATCCATTTGTTTTAAGTTCAACAAAAATATTAAGTGTATTACCCATATTATAAAATTTCAACCACAATGTTAGACGGAATGCATTTTATACCAGCTATCCATTTTTTTATCTAATTTCCAATTCAATATAGGAAATTTGTAAAATTAGAATTTATTATTTCTTGAAGTATTTTTACAATTTAATACAAAGTAACTATCATATTTAGAAAATTTGCTTTTAATGCATTAAAATTAGGTACGATTCCAGTACAGCAAAAATACTAATTTTAGTGATTGTTTTAATTTAAAAGAAATACATAAAAAAATACGACTCATTTAATTTATAATTATATACTACACACTCAACAAACATCTAAACAGAAATGTTAATAATAACAATTTGCAATTAAAAAGATAAATAATAATGACCTTTAAGTATTTAGTTAATAATATACTATTTTTGATGTAAAACTTCTTTACGCACGCTTGACTTGGGGAGTAAGCCGGTAAATGCGTGACGAGAGCGTTACGAAAAGTGTGATCGGGCGAGGCGAACGGAAGTTGAGAGGAAGAGACAGAGTTACGTTTCGTATATTACTGTAGGGACTAGAGAGAGAGGTGCGAGCACACATTTTCTTTCTCTCTTCCTCTAATAGCCAGTGCATGATATATATATATATATATATATATATATATATATGCGAGTTTTCTAGCGTTACGCGAACGGTGATTTTTTGATTATTTTGTAATTTCATTTCGTTCTTGAACAATTTTATGAATTATTATTTTGTTCAATACATTAAACATTCTATGTTTAAAGTGAATACAATTGTAAATTCATTTTAAAGTGCATATTTTGTGAATTTGAAGTTTTACTTCAGTCGTGTGGTCTAAAGCACACTCGTTTTTTTAAATGTGTTTTTTACTTATTTTAATTTTTTGTTTTTGTTTTGGGCTGATAAATAGTGAAATTCTCATCTGTTATTAAGTTATAATTAAAAAATCATAAATTAGAGATTACAAATACATTTTCAAGATCTGTAGAATTGAATGTTTTTTGTTAATATTAAGTGAGATAGACGTTATCTTTTTAAAATTTTATAAATTGTACTTAATTTCTTATTTAACATTTTTTCTTATCATCACCTTTATATGTTTGTTAAATATGTAATATATAATTATAAATTTAAAGAAAATAATGAACAAAATTACAATATAAGAAATGGAGATATTATTGTAATTTTTTTATTCAATCAATTTTTCATAATAAAATAATGACCACCGAGACCTATTTTTTTTTTAAATACTTCATTTTTTATGTATATTCTTTCATTAAGATACCAGTGAAATTTTTACTCTATTGCACTGGTACCAGAAGTAGACGTGACAATATACGAGTGCGTAAGTGAATTATGTTGTCTATGACAATCTTTAACTGGCGCCTTTAGACATTTCCTTTTCTGCTACAGCGAGCGCTGCGGTCGATTTTGTTACACCCATACTGTGGCTCGCACCCGGCCAATAGGTTATTTAAATATTGTTTTCCAATAATTTAGTAAACGTAACATTATTAGAAGAATTAATTGGGCGAACTGAAAAGTAAACCACAAATTTGTATAACTACCTTATAAAAATAGTGTTATGTATTAAATTAGATGCTAACAAACGTCGTTATATATTTCATCTCATAAAAATTATATTGCATTTACAGAAACACCAACAAAGTGTGTACTCAAGAATTGAGGATTGTCTCAGATAATATTTTCAATTACGTTATCAAATAATATTTTCGACCATGTAAAGAAATAACAAATATATAATTTACAATTTGAGGCCGATGTTGAAAGTGACGTGAGTGTAAATATTACTTGACGCGAAATAAAACGAAAACCTATAAAAACGCATTTCTTTCACAAATGATAATCATTGTCGGCGAAATAGCTCCGTCCTTTTCTTTATGCTCTTAAAATTATATGATGTTATACTTTTCTCTCAAGCCAACGAAAATATTATTACTTTAAAGAACAATAAAGGTTAAAATAAGGCCTGTGAGTTAGAACATGCCGATTTTTAAAGTAAACGTTAAGATAACCGTTATTCCCTTGCGTTAACTAACGTATATGTTAAGTAAAATGAATGATACAACATAGGGCTGATCGTGCCTATATATTCAGCTTACACTCGGCCACTGTACTCTAGTGAGCATGCGTGCAGTGGCGGATTTACCAGCAGGCTGAGTAGGCTGAAGCCTAGGGCGGGGGCGGATTTTAGGGGGCGGCAAATTCGGACCCAAAATTTTTTTTTCTTATAGAAATAAAAAAATACCTACTTAAATATTAGTAGGTTTCACTGCTTAATTTGTCAAAGTGGGGTATTGGACGTTTGTCAATCTGCTAATACTTTTTTTATACTACGTATTTGCGGTGCGGTAACAAATGACATGACCATTCGCTGAGTGTCTGGCTGAAATGACGTCGCGGGCGCACGAGCACAGGGCGCGGGCGGGTCGTCGCAGGGGGCCGAACGTAACGAAGTGTGGCGGCAATCGGCGGCATTGAGTTCGGGAGAGGAAAAGATATAGAGCGGCGATAAAAAACGGGGAAGTCCCGTCTCGTATTTATTTCTAAACAAAAGTCACCTCAAATAATTGCGTCTTGCGATTTCTAAGTAAAAGTGTTAATAAAAAAGTATTAGTAAAGTATCTAAAACTATTAGTGGACTGTATGTATAATTTGTATAACAGTACAACACCGGTGAAGTGAAGACAATACAAACTTATTGTAGGTAAGTAATTCGAATGTATAAATCATCCGTAATCAGTATTTTAACAAGCTGTATTATTGTTTTAGAAGGTTTGCAAATTTAGATTTTTTTGATTAAGTATATTATTACTAGGTATATTGTTGTAGTCTAGTATATTGTAGTAGTCATTCAATAAATTTCTGTTGCTTATAGGTATTATGAGCTACAATAGTAAGCTATTAGGGGTTTGAACTAATCATCCGATGGTACTTGTTAAATGCAGCCTTGCCCAAAAGTATTAAGGACCATTACTTTTTCTATATAAAAATCAAACTTTGAAAGACGAATTTATGTATTTTATTATAGATACTTGTACATCTATCAGAAAAATTAATCATATTTATTGATGTTAAGGGAAATTATGTTTAAAAACGTACAATAAATCCTTTTCTTATAAAACTCGACTTTTTATAGCTTCAGTTTTCATAGGCAAATTAGTACTTAGAAATTATTTGTACGAATTATTTTCACAAGTTCTAACAATTATTATATTATTACATGTTTTTATTGTGTATTATTCAAATTGAAAAATAATACCTTATTCACAATTTTGAAAGGAAAAAGTGGGGTAAAATATTATTGTATAGCTGAATTTTTGACATGTAAATACTGAAAGGGCCTGCCGTAATAATTGCTTTACGTTAAATAAAAGTAAATATTGCTCGCTCTTAATCAGCGGCAGGCGCTTCCAGCATTTAAGTGGCAGGAATTAAAACGTCTGGCAATTACAAATGTGTATAGATAAATGCATATGGAATATATGGAAAAGAAAAAAAACTTTCGTTTTAAATGCTTTATTTCACGACGTTGCCAGCTCTTGTACCATTATATTAGATAACTATTCAAGGATTTCAAGGTCTGAAATCTGAACAAAGGATACCTACTGATAAATACGCACGCGAAATAAGACTCCTAATGTTATTTATGTAATTTTTTTCCAGTTCTTAAATAACCAATTGTAAGAATGAGTGATGGAAGGAAGCGACTCAGTGGAGCTGAGTATAGAAAAAAGGCCAAAATGAAAAAAGAAGAACAAGAACAAATTATCAGTAAAACGATGAAAATTGATAGTTTTCTTGAAAGTGGAAGTAGAAGCAGTATTGTAAGACCAGGAACTTCAACCACATGCAGTGATAATAATACCCAACAACAAATGGGCTCTATTCAACAATCAGCTTTTGAAAAAACGGTTATGTATGTTTTTGACAAAGAAACGGTAGAAGAAACGTCAATTAGTATAACAACTGAAGATGCGTCTCAGTATCACACGTCAAGTACAAGTAATGACCAAGTGCAAACAACAGTAAATCTAAATAAAGATCCAGCTTTATGGGAAATTAACGATACTTTAAGAGAAATTATGGCAAGGTACGGCTTCGATCAAAACAAGTCTTGTGACGTCTCTAAAAGGGAAAAAATATATGCGGATCAGCGTCGTTTCTTGCCAGTGAGTATCTTTCAAAGGAAGATGAAAAATAATGAAGTGAAAGACCGAAATTGGCTAGTTTATTCTGAAAGTAAAAATTCTGTATTTTGTGGACCATGTTTGGCATTCGGTCCACTGCAGTATAAAACTCAGTTCGAGAACGAAGGATTTAATGACTGGGAACATGCAGAACATCGAGTAGCTCAGCATGAAAACTCTGCCCGTCATAAATCAAGTATCCTTAGTTTGAAAGCTAGAAGTGAGATTGATGGCCGAATTGACAATTTATTGGAAGTCCAGATCGATGAAGAAATTACTTATTGGAGAAATGTTCTGAAGAGAGTTGTTACCGTAGTGAAGCGACTGTGTTCAAGAGGCCTCGCTTTCAAAGTAAAAAATGAAAAGTTTGGTGATCCGCATAACGGAAATTATTGCATGATTTTGGAACTGCTAGCGGAATTCAATCCTTTTTTAGCTTGTCATATTGAACGATTTGGAAATCAAGGATCAGGGAATACCAGTTACTTATCAAGTACCATTTCCGATGAGTTTATCCTCTTGATGGGACATAAAGTCTTAAAATAGATTGGAAACGAGATAAGAAAGGCGAAATATCATTCCCTAATCATCGATTCAACATCGGATATATCACATGTGGATCAACTTACCCTTGTCATTAGATATGTTTTGGAAACAGGCGAACCGTGCGAAAGATTTCTCAAGTTTTTGTCGTCAGTGGGACATAAAGCTGAAGAAATGTTTTCTGCCATTATTTCGGAACTGAAAACACTAGACATAAATATAGAAGACTGTCGTGGACAGTCATATGATAATGCCGCGAACATGTCTGGCATATACAACGGCTCACAAGCAAAAATTAAAAACCAAGCGCCTTTCGCTTTTTACGTACCTTCTTCTGCCCATTCTTTGAATTTAGTGGCAACTGCTGCTGCTGAATTTTGTACAGAAGCTTGTCGCTTTTTCATGCTGCTACAGGAAATTTACGTTTTGTTCGTAAGCTCGACACAACGCTGGCAAAAATTAACCAGTGAAATCGGAAAAGGCAAAACCCTGAAGAGAGTGAATGTGACACGTTGGTCAGCCAGAGAGGACGCGTGTAAGAGTTTGAGAGATTCTTGGCACGAAGTTCTTAAAACTTTGGAATCAATCAAGGACGATTGTACCGAAAAGCCTGTAACGCGAAACGAAGCGGCGGGGATACTTTTTAATTTAGAAAACTGGAAACGGTGGTAATGGTTGTTGTGTGGAATGATTTTTTGGAGAGAATAAACAAAGTGAATGTTCAAATTCAGGCTTCCACCGTAGATTTGATCACCGTTGCCGATCTTTACGAATCACTCTGTAAGTTTTTCGTAACTGAACGAGAGAACTTTAAGTATTTCGAAGAAAAAGCGATGGACTTAAGCGTATCGAAGAAATATACAACAGATATTGGAAAAAGAAAACCTAAAAGAAAAAAAAGATTTGACGAAACACCCGATGAAGAAATTAGAATGACTGCGAGACTTTCCGGGTTAACACGTTTCTCGTCCTCGTAGATAGACTCGTGTCCGAGTTAGGAACACGTCAGGAGGCTTACAACAGATTTAACGATAAGTTTTTATTTCTAACTAAAATAGGTGAGTTGTCAACATCGACCCTAACGGAAAAAGCAAATTTCTTGGAAAAAATGTATCCTAACGATTTAGAAACTGACCTAGTTCAAGAATGCGTACACCTTCTTCTCAAAGAATTTTAATAAAATTTGAGTCTGGTCATTAAAAAGTCTATCTTCGTTTCTGCGAAATCAGAATTTGGAGAATTCTCCAATGGAGAACATTTATCCAAAGTTGGATATAGCAGTTCGCATGGCTTTGTGTACACCAGCGACAAATTGTTCGGGTGAGAGAAGCTTTTCTTGCTTAAAGCGGGTGAGAAACTATTTACGATCTACATTAAGTCAAGAAAAGCTAAATGTTTTAGCTCTTTTGTGCATAGAGTCAGAACTTATGAACAATATTTTATACGACGATTTAATTGACGATTTTGCGAATATAAAATCGCGCAAAAAGATATCAAGCGGATTCTTAATACATAATTTAATAGGAATATTGTTTTAAACTGTAAGTCCAATAAAAATATATAACATTTTTTAGTTTTTTAATTATAAAATTTGACATTTTCTTCCACCTTATTTTCTCCGTGAGGGTATCGAAATGCAGAGATCACAAGGGGCGGCAAAATTTGAACAGCCTACTGGCGGCAAATGTGTTAATCCGCCACTGCATGCGTGTGTGTTGCGACCGTGCGCTCGCATGTTACGCATAAGCTTATTATACTAGATAAACACACAAAGGTGAGGAAGGTAATCGTTCAATAACTCCTTGGTCAACTGATGCTACGAGCGACGTATTTAATTAATAAAGTGTATTTATTATGAAATATTAGATTATATATAATCTTAATTTATAATGTCCATGATATTAATTGAGAAAATTTTCTTTTAAGTATGTGTACTAAATACCCGAAAAGGGAAAAACACCTCGGGAATCTAATCTAAAAGAAAAAATGGGTTTCAGCAGAGAAAAGCTAAATAGACTAAAATGGATGTAGTTCAGAGCATGTCTGGATCCATCTTTTATATGTTACAAAGAATGATGACAGCCAAAGTTCCTCAAAAGAAACTATTTCTCACATTAATGCAAATAATGTTTTTGATAATATCAGTTTATATTCAGGAAGCAACAGTGACAATACAGAATTAAAGAAACAACCCATGAAAATCGAATCAGAAAAAAGTACTGAAAATGACGATGATAATATTGATAATGCTGTTATCTACTGTCATAGACATTACTTACATGAATGAACCACATCAATACTTGATGTGTCTCGTTGGAGTATACCCGTTCTTGATAATGTTCACACTGAAATCATAAAAAAAGTAAATGAACATTTTCAAAAGAGTTCCCTTCTTGGTTCGTTTGCTGGCTGTGTTCCACTATATCTATGCATGGGTTAAAAGTAAAAGGTAAAGTTCATCATCTTTCAAAAGAGTGGTTTTATAAAGTGATGCCTAATGGTGAAAACATTCTGCGGTCATGGATCTCTCTCCTGAAACTAATAACCTGCTTTGTTTCTGCTGTCATTTATTTGCAGTTACCAATAGTTCTAATACAAGAGCTACGTTCACGACTAGATTTCAGAAATAGTGGAAACTAAATTCGAAAATGTCTGAATATGAAACTACAAGTGAAAATCTTGAAAAGTTGAAAACTTTGGAAATGAGGATGAAATTGTATAAAATAAATTCATGCAACTTTAAGTTAGTGGATATGGAAAAACAGAAGTGGAAGCTTCCACTTCTGTTTTTCCATATCGTTTTTCTTTTATCTTGATTATTGGATATAGCTTTATTTCTGGCTAAACAAAACCTGATATTTCATGGATAAATCTCTGCAAATATAGGCAATTTCTTAAAATTAATCAAACTACTGTCAAAGTATGATGTAGTATTGAGAGGATACATCTTGAATTTGGAGCACGGTAAATCCCAAGAAGTATCCTATTTTTTGGCCAGATATACAAAACGAATTCTTAAATGTTTTAACGAACCGCATAAAATCTAAAATTGCAAATGAAAATACATCGGCCAAATATTCTGGTGTTATGATCTGATATTTCACATATTGGTTGTGTGTGATAATGTCTGAAATAATTCGTTATGTGAAAATTTCTAGTAGAAACGTGAGCATCAACGAACTAATCCTTAGATTTTTTTCCTTTAAAAGGAAAAAAACGCTATTTAAATTAAGACATTTTTAAAAAGCTTGAAAATTATGATTTAGATGTTATGCTATTTCGTCGTCAAGGTAATAATGCAGCTCTTTTGCGCGGCGTACGTGGAGGAATACAAGCTATTGTTAAAGCAAATTACAATAAAACAATTTTTCTTACATGTATAATCATTCAAATGATTTATGAGGCCAACGCTCATTTGAATAAAATGTAACTGTGTAACATTTTTCGGAACAGTGGAGACAATTTTTACATTCTTTTTGCTTCCGCTAGTCGCAGGGAAGTGCTTATCAAACACTGCAAAGCAACTATTAAAAGACTTAACAATACGTTGGAATTCTCCTTATGCTGTAATAAAAGTACTGAAAGAAAAATTTGATGAGGTTGTGGTTGCAATTGAGGAATTTAAATTATGTGATCAACAGGAATTTTTTTTGCTATCTTTTCTTTTGTACTGATGTACTAAGGGAAATAAATTGTACCCAGGTTGCATTGGAAAATAAAGACTTGAGTATTGATAAATTTTCCATAAAAATAGAAGCACTCGTCTTTATATTTAAGAATAAAAAGAAGGTTACTTTTAGATTAGGCAATAGTTCTTGCTGCGAAAGAAATCCAAGATGGCTTCCGAAAAAAACGAATGTTCGGTGAGTTCGCCACCCATGCAGTACTTACACTAAGAGCTGAACTTCTAAAAGATATATGAGCATATCTTGACTGATCCATTCTTGAACCCCGAATTAGATCAAAGTTTGTTCAAAAGATAGCTTCTTTATTTGAAGTTATGCAGATAAATATTTTGCTTTTGGCGAACACTAAAGAGTTGAAATTAGCTATACCAAAATTTATTGGTCTTTATAATGAGGTCAAATTAGGAGTGGAAATCATCTTAGAAATTTTAAGATTGAGAAGACATTTAAAAGCAGCTAATGTTACATTTTCTAATTCAATTTCTAAACTTGTGGAATGTGATTTTACATAAACTTTTTCAAATCTTATAGTCGCACTAAAGTTATTTATAACGATTTGCGTATTAGTTGCTTTATATAAGAGGAGCTTTAATAAACTAAAATTAATAAAAAGAAACTTGCGGGCAAAAATAATTCAAACAAGGATGAATAATATTGGCATATTAACAATATAATACGATACAAAATTTAAATAACACCTCTTTCTATTTCCAACTTTACAGCTGTTAAAGCTAGAAAAAAGATATTTTACGTGTCTGTAGATACATATATTAGCTTATGCCTGTCCGGAGGGGTAGACAGAGACTATGTCTACGACTATTTTTACTTGCTACGATCTTGTCAAACCTCCATTGCTTCTTTAAATTTCTTCACCCTATTCATATATGCTCTACGGTCTCGGGTGCTTTCCAGTTGGTGCTATCTCAGTATTTTGCCAATCTAATCAAGACAGTTGTCCCTGGAACACCCACTTCCGATCAAACAATCCATCTCCGCACAATCACGAGCACATGCTTTCTACATGAACAAACTGCTAAAGTATTCCCTTGCCAGTCCTCGTCAGTACACCTTTTTTAAATTCTACCCTTTTCCTTATCATACCATTCTTTACCCTATTCCTTATCACACCTTGTCATTAAATTTTAAACCACACTTAATTCTCAGGGAATGCATTTGACCTGAGTTAATTCTATTCTCATTCTGCTTCTACCATACCCAATTTTCGTTTCCATGTATCAATGTAAAAAGAAATGTAGGTATGTATGACATAACAATACTGTTATTATACTATAATATTAAAATTTTATTGTTGTTGATTCACCAATTGAATTATTTAAATAAAATTATGCTTGATCTTTATTGGATTTTTGCAATTTTAACAGTTATCATGCTTGGGGTGAAACCATCGATATCCGCCCCGGATGTCACCGATACTCTGGTGGAAATGTTTCTCCGCCACACTCAAAATATTTTTTTCAGAACTCAATGGCATAATAATTCTTTTAGAAGAATAAAATATTTGAGAAGTCTTATTTTTTCTAAATTCTTCTAAAAACTCTGAAAAAATATTGCTTACTCTGTAAAAGTTATACAGAGTTATTGCAAGATTATGAAGAGGATTGGCGGAGCAACTCTCTTAAAAATTTCTGAATAACTTTTCTAGAAGAGACCGAAATCATTTATTATTAGAACTGATTTATTAGAAGATGATGAAAGATTTTTTTACTACATTCATATGACCCACGTAAGTTCTTTGAATTTCGTAATATTTTCAGATCGTATCTAACTAAGCAATATACAAATTTCAGAAATTGTTTGAAACAAAGGAAATGCTTTTAATTTGTCTAAGACAAGTATTTATTAATAATTAAAAATAAGACAATGGTAAGCTCAATAGGGTAGTTGACAGATATTGATTTTTTAGTAAAATTGTTATAAAACTTTCGAATAAGTTTAAAAAACCATGTGATGAAAAAAATAATGCATATAACTAAATATTAAATGAAACTTCTAAATAGGAAAAAGTGTCAATTTTTTTAGAAAGTTAATGTGAATTTAGTTTCCACATAAAACAATCGAGCATCACCACGTGTGTTTATAACCACGAAATAGCCACGTGCGTTTGTACTTTGTACCCCAAACTCAAGCAGGAGACTATGTTTTTCCAACATACCGTAGGCGAGATACAAATATTGGTGGGCAGACTGCCATCTTAAATATTCGTGGGAAAACTATAACTATTGATAATAGGTGGGTCAATCCTTACTGTACATAATTACGTGAAATATTTAACGTTAAAATTAATGTCGAATACTATAAGTCAATTATACTATTTAAATATGTACAAGGGCTTAGGTCGTGTTTTTATTTCGTTTCAAAATGATAATGATGAAATTGAAAAATATATGAATAGACTATACATACGAGCGTGTACCTCTCATGTAGAATTGAGATTGCTTGATTTTCCTTTTCACGAAAGATATCCAACAGTTTTACATCTAGCCATTCACCACGAGGATGCTCAAAAAGTGTGTTTTTGTAATAATAACTTAAGACGGTTGCTTGAAAATCATCCAAAAACAAGTCTTACAGCTTTTTTAAATTGCGTACTTCTGACTATTTCGCGAAGACTCTTTTATATTATGAAGAACCACAAATTATACTTGGGCCAGTAATAAGTTTTCCCTAAGAAAATGCCAACAAAACGTTCAGGAATATTCGAAATAAAAAAGATACTGCTATAGTTTGAGTGTTTAACGTCCATCCAAGGCTTCACTTGGACGGACGTTTGGCAGAACATTTTTATCTAACAATGTTCGGGGTAGTACTTTCTCTGAAAGCTTAAGGTCGGTAAATGTATTACTAAAATTATTGTATAAGGCAGTTGCAGAGAGCTAGGTTTATTAGAACGCGATAAACAATGGAAACCCTGGTGGAAATATTTCTCTGAAAAAATGTTGGTTATTCAAAAAAGTTTCAATAAGTCATTGATTCGGACTGTTATATGAAAATATCATCATCTTAAATGATTTCGGACTGTTATAGAAAAGTTTTTCAGAATTTTTCAGGATTCGAAATCTCTTAAATAAGTTGAATTTCTGACTTTCATTCATTTATTTATTTGTGGCGGAGGAAGAATCATTTTTATCTTATTCGTATGAATTTCTGAAATGTTAGGTTCCAACGGTGTGTAAAATTTCATATTGTTTTTGGTTTGAATCTCATGAACGAAGCTCCGAATTTATTAATATTTATTACCACCGTTATCTTCACGACGTAGTAGTTTTTTTTGCGTCCAGTAAGACAAGCACGTAATCACCTTGGGGTGAGTAAGCAAGTTGAAATCTTTTATTATTAAGGGCCCATTCTCATCAAGTTCTTTATTAAATTCACTCATATCAAAATCACCTTCTTCAGTGTATACTACTTCTTCATCTTCCTGACTACTCGTTTCTAAGTCAATCCTAGCCATTTTGGGTTTCTTGTTTCTTCTTTTGTTAGAAAAAATTGACCGCATACTTGTCTGCTTTGTTTCATGTACTTTTTTCCGTTCTTCAGCTATTCGGTCTTTTCTGGGGTGTCCGTCGCCACCATACTTTTTCCGAGCTTTCTTGATTTGCGCTTACAAGTCCGTGGGCCAGCCTTCAATGAAGCTATAAATTCCTTAGAGAATTTGAAATTAGTTTTAACACCAGAAGAATTCGCATAAATTTCTTCCACAGGAGGGGTCATCTCCCTTTATAACAAAAAAGAATCAGATTCGGTTGGCTTACTTGTGGGAATTTTGACATCCTTCACACCACGCGCAGCTTCGATAGCTTTTGCAGGAATCACTCCAAATAGAAGTTCACTTCAAGTATCAATGGACTCTCAACCCATGTCACATCAGATAAAGGACTGTCAGCGCGTTCCGCCTCTGAAGAAGGAGTAGCTAAATTATCATCAAGTTGAAGTTAATCAGGAGCAGTAGCTGTAGATGGCCTTGGTTGCACTACGGAAAAATTCCACATTTTTTGAAGGCATCATAATATTTTACTGGCGTTATTGGTTGACAGTCATTTGCTTTTCAGGATGTTTCATCAGCTATTATAAAACCTTTAAATTATTTAAGCCCACATCAAGTAACTGCTTTTTGTGTGAGGATGTAGTGTAAGCACTGTTATTCCAGCTTATTTGGCCAAATCTAAAGCTTCAATACTGAGGTGGGATTCGTGGTTATCCATTTTAAAACAGCAGGGTTTTCTGGGCTCTCAAACCTGGGCTTAATAAAATGCCGCATAACTTCTACAAATAGCTCTGCATTCATCCATTGCAGGAGCTGCAAGCCCAAGAGATCCTCGTGGAGCGCCATTCATCATAAAATCTTTAAAAATTTTCCTTGGGAAAATAAGAGCTGGAGGTAATACTTGTCCCGACGCAAATACAATGGCACATGTAGTCACTAATATACCCCGTTCACTACTGGTTATTTTACAAATATTGTGTTTGCCTTTGGGCGCCATGACTTTATGCGGCTTTTGAACAGTTGTTGTGGCAGTTTTATCTAAGTTGTAAATTCTACAACCATTACCAAAGGAAGGATGACGATCCATGACATTTTTCAGATTGTCAAAGAGAGACCTGACACTTTCTTTATTAAATGTGGTTGCACGGGCTATGCTACATAGGGCTACTTCAGGCTTCTGTATTGTTGATTCTGGATACCTTGATTTACAACACCAAAGCCACTCAATACCTGCTAATTGATCTTCCTCTCAACTAGCAGGACATTAGATATTATTTACTTTTGCCATTTGAAAAGCAATACGGCGAACATCCTTCAAGTATAATCTATAAAATTTTAATGCACCTTCTTCAATATATTTTTAAGTGCTGTTTCTTGTCCGACTGTAAACGTTTTATTCACTTCGTAGCTCGAAGTAAATCTTTAATTTGGTAAAGATGACATATTCTTATAGATTAAGGTAATCCATACTCTTATATTTTTTAAATATCAAAACAACATAGGATAATGAACATTGCACTCTTGTGTAGCTATTATAAAGCACTTTCCTTGTCTGGGCAATAGAACAGTTCGAAGTATATTTGTCTCTGAATGGTCGCCTTTCTTTCTCTTTAGAGCTTTAGTATGCGCCATCTTAAAGGAAAAATAAAAATAAAATGTTTAAGTTAATTTCTGACTACAAAAATGTAAAGAAAATACACTACATGTAACTACACCTATCTACACTACGTCTGAATAAAACAATAATAATTGTCGAATTGCATGGAAAGTATCTTGATGTTATATGAGACACACAATGAAACAAGAAGACACAATAAATCGGTTCGGACAAACGATCCGGTTTATATCTGCGCATATAGATGTTTCACATCAAAATCCTCCGCAGACACATCTTCTCCCACGCGACGCTGATACAAACTGGTAGGCGTGATTTCACGTCGCTTGTTTCTGAAACTAGCTACGCGACATGTAACTGAATAACTAGTGATTTTGATGTGAAACATCTATAGGCGCAGGTATAAACCGGATCGGTGGCGTGGCGATGCTTGCCGTGGCGACGGGTCGCCATGATATACTAATATATATATATATATATATATATATATATATATATATATATATATATACATATATATATATATACATATATATATATATTTTTTTTTATATATATATATATGTATATATATGTGTATATATATATATATATATATATATATATATATATATAGTCTATATGTAGTAGATTGTACGGTATGGCGACGTGTCGCCATGCGCAAACGACTACGCGACCCCCTCCTCACTCAGTTCGACGCTGTAATTTACAAGTCACCATTTTCTATAAGAAATTCGTAATACTTTATTTTTTCATTATGCTATATTTAGTTCCTGTAATAATCTTGTCTTTTATGCATATTACTTGCACGAACACGATGTTTCACATCTGCCAGGCGTCCCGTGACGGCTCATTTTTTTTTTTGTAGTGCGTTGTTTTTGTACAACTGGTAACTGCCTGTCAACTGTGATTCTGTGGGTGTGAGTAGCCGAGAGCACTGTACATATTGTTTCTTCTGCACTCGCGTAATACCGCCTACCGACACAAATAGCGCAAGATTTAATACAAGACGTTTAATTTTCATACGTAATGTTGTAGACCCAGCGAATAGAGTAGACTGATTTGTGTATTTAAATAATCTCAACGGTTCTGTTGGACGGCTCTGGGTTTCGGGAAGCGTCACTCACAAATTGTTTGTTTTAGTTCGTTAATGACTAACAATAAATAATTAATTTTCCAGTTATTAGGTACTTACGTACATACTTCTAGAAAAGTAAGTGACTTTTTTTGTACAAACAATATAAGTTATCAATAGCGTAGACCATGTAAATAAACTGTAAATAATATGTACCTAATAAATAACTTGTAAATAAGAACTTGTAAAAAAATCATAATGTCGCGATGAAATTCTAGTGTTTTGTGAGAGATATTTAAAAAAAAAATTGTATATACAAACAAATTAACTTTTAAATACGCCTACATTGATAATTTTAAAATAATCGTATTTTTTTTAATAATTACTAATCGATTATAATTATTAAAGAAACAAATTAGAAAATTACATATAATGCCGTTAGTCCTAAAGCCCGAATAATGTATGAAGGGAACTTAATTTGTGTCAATTAGTATTATATTATTGATGTTACTGTATAGCTACAAAAACTTAGCTTGTGATTTAATTTGTTTTCGTTTTATGAGTAACTGTATAGTTGGTATAATATAACAATCACAGTAGCAGAATTTACAAAAAAAAACTAGTTACTAAAATGACTAGTTTCAAAACAGGTGACGCGTTCCACGTCGCTAGTTTCGTTTCGCTTTGTGAAAATCATGTCACGACCCACCTCTACAAACTGGGGTAGAGCGGAAGGTTCTCGAGTGGATCCTTACGCGATATAATGCATAATCTGGCAACGTCGCATTTTAACAATATCACAGTGATTCGTTATGTACCACTGTTTTATTGTTGGACACTTGACCATATATAATTTTTAAACTACCATTGAAAGTTATTTTTGATTAAAAATCCAATGGTTCCGTACGAAAAAAATGGACAACTTGTTAAACTATTTTAAGATGCCTTTATTATTCTTTGGAACGAATGCACCATGAGTCGTAAAGCCTCCGTTGAAGCTGTGAATCGTACACTTCTAGGCTTGAGAAACTGCAATGCACTAACGGATGGCGTCACATTTGTCTTGTCTGGAAATTTTGAATCTTTTCTGAAATCAAATCAATTGTACTACCATGGAAAAGTTATCAGAACACCTTAATACCTGTAAAACTACGAATTTGAACCCTACTTCCAATCTGTGCAATGGCACTAGGTGCTGGGTAAAGAAGTTACATAATAAGTTCATTGTGGTAACTATACTTACCAGTCCAGTTGTAGGACCGTCATATATCTTTTAGACCACACACACACACACACACACACACACATATATATATATATATATATATATATATATATATATATATATATATATAAATAATAGTAATAAATATTTTCTATTGTATTCTAGGGTATTAAATTTCTAGTAAAAATGTCTTGGCTTTTGTTATAATTATTGATAAATTACAGGGACGTTCTTGTCAAATAGTAGATATTGAGTTGAGAAAAGAATGTTTTGCACATAATCAATTTTAAATCGATGCTTCATGAGCTGAGAGTGCAGAAAACTAATATATATTTTGCCATATTGTTTTTTCAACGATTTTGCGGCAAATGAGTATTCACAATGTATAAGTCTGGTTGTAATATCGCAATACATAAGTCTTCCTCCATAAGCCTTTTCAATTATTCAAAAAATAGTTTGGCGTAGATGACATTGCAAGCGTCTGCTAGTGTAAGATAAAATGTTAAGTTTATTTTACATTTTAAGTTTATTCTTGCAAACTCTATTGTATATCAATATAGGTATGAAAAGTACTGCTAACTCGTTTTTAAGTTTCCAAGTGAAACAAAAAAGTTTTGTTTGAAACAAGAAATTTTTGTCACAGTCTCAGAGTTTCTACAGTTATACACCAATATGCCTAAAATTTTGCTTTATATAGAGATTTCAATTGTGTGTTTTCATGGGGAAAATTATTACATTTTTTTCTATCATTTAAATAAAGATAAAAACTTATTTTATTTGATTGAGCATCATCGGGGAAGTATTTCAAAAAAAATTGAGATTTTGTTTACCATTTTTCAATTTTAAGTCTTGTTTGTAAGCCTCGAGAAATGTTGTGTACTTATAACAGCCATGACGTGATACCTGAGAAGTCTTATAAGAATAGCAATTATAGCAACATGATTGTTACTAGTAGCGACTAAATTCGTTACCTACGTCACTCGTCTATTTATGACACTGGTAATGAATTCGGAAAAATTTAGAATGCAAGTTATGAAGCACAGGGATTAAAATGAAGTTAAAAAGTATTGATTTCACTAAATACTAAAAGGAGAGATCTATTATAGCTTTGTAAAAGATTTTGCTCTACTAGCCATACAAATTCTCGTTGTTCGTTATTATTCTAAGTAATAACGATGTTTTTTATTTCATGCAACAGGCTCACATTTATTTATAACGGCAATCTAAAATAAGATCTGTCAAAGATAAGTTATTACTTACTAGCTTATTATTTATACCGTTCGTAATTAAGCTGTGCCGAAACAAACTTTGTTTCAGAGTTATTCTATATAAAATTAAAAAGTTAATTCTAAATTAAATGTGTATTAAATCATAAAAAAAAATCTTGTTAAACGCGGCATGATACGCTTTGAAACGTATAATGGATATTTTTTCTGACATCTTTGCCGAAACTTTGATTTTGGGTATAGATTCTTTAATTATTGGCTTTTGTGTTAAGCAATTATGCCATTGCAAACATATTATCAGCGGTTTACAGGTAATAATTCTATATAATTTGTAGTCTTTAAATAAGTTATGAAGAAACATACGTGTTAACACTATAGGTAAATAAACTGCTTATTCGCCAATTTATATTCAGTCAACTATGCTGAAATGTATTTACTCAGCGAGTTATTAGGTCAATTTTAATAACTGTTTTTACCAAGCACAGTAAGATCATTTCAACTGCAAATGATAAACGATTTAATTCAACAAATGCGTTTATACTTTCAAGATTTATTATATTTAATAGGTATATTTAATACATGACTCTTCAATAGAATATAACTATTTTACTGTACCTAAATTGTTTATATTTATAATACTTATAATATTCAATATTATAGTATTTCGAAGATCAATTTTAGGAAATATCAACAATGTATGATGTAAGAGTGGTGAAAATAACAACATATATATTATCTTTGATCAGTCTATTTGTCTACATCTCATTTAATACATTTTTATATAAAGATTACGTCTATATAAAGAGTGTGGTTATGGCTAATAGCCATATTGATGGCTATATGGTGATTTTACAGTACTTTGGAGCTTATTTGGGGACCCAAAAATATTGAATTGCATTTTAGTTCAATGATTCCTTATGCAGACAAGATATATAGACCACCCAGGGTCCATTTCAACTTGCTGGGGATCCACGTCAGCGAGAAAAATATTTTGGGGGTCAACGAGATGTAAGTGGGGATTCATTTAGGATATCCCATTAGGAATCGGATATTGTAATAAAAGAATAACTGATTGCAACAGGCATTAATACAGAACTTAAGGCGCAATTCATAAAAGATTATCAGCAGTTCGGGTTTCTTAAAAATACACTTGTTGTTTATCCCGCATTATGGATTATTGCAAAAAAATTTTTGAAAGTTTTTCTACTTTGAACTTCATACTTCGTGGGAAATAATATTAGAGCCGTTGCCACGTTTGTTGTAAAAATAGACATTAATTGTAAATCACCGGATGTGAAAATTTGAGGTTAAACTTCACTAATTTGAAACCAAATATTGACCAATTTTTATCATAGTATTAGGCTCATACTTCCCATTAACATATTTGTATAATAATTTCGCTAGTTTCTGATTATATCTTCCGAAAGCTCTTTGTGTTATGTCAATAATGATTTGAGTAAAAATTATGTGCCTTTCTTTTTTTACAATTGTCCACTCTTCAGAAAAACTCTTATCAAAATGACAGCACCACGTCAGCTGTGACAAACACATTTGATGTTAATATGTTGAGGAAAATTCAATATTAGGCAGACAGAGAGGTCTAGGGAAAAAAAGCAAATGATGCGAGTGGACTGCGGGGCAAAAGAGTTTGATAAACCCTAAATTAGATAGGTGTTACCTTGTAATGAGATAATAACATCAAACTTTGAGGAGTTGAGTGTTGGATAACTTATGCATTATACAATAAGTAAAATAATACTTTCTATAGATATGCTTCTAACTTATGCATTATACAATAAGTAAATAATACTTTCTATCAGTAGAAAGTATTATGTAAAACAAAGTACAAGTACAAAAAAGTATCTAATATAATGTTTGATATGTTTAGTAAAATTCAAGATCTGATAAAAGTGATTTTTTCATTTTATTATGAATAGGAATATATATGAAATATGATATGCACTGCCAAATAATTGGATTTGATCATATCATTTTTATTATTACGTTTTTAAAATATTTGTTTAAAAAGTGACCAATATGTTCAAATTTGAGATACCAAAAAGAATTTTAAATTAATAGAATAGAAACACCAGAAACATTTTAATATAAAGATTTATTTATCAATATACATTTATGTGTATGAGTTACATTGTGGACTACATTGGCCGGTCATATTTCTGATATCATTCCTTTGCTCAATTAAAATTTTTATGGGTTTAATATCTCATCATTAGATAATATTTGGACCATAATTTAGCAATAATTTTTGGTCTTCCAAATGGCCCCACAAAGTTCTTTTAAAATTTCTTACTTGAAACTAAAAAATTTTCTATACTAGTAAAATAAATTATACGTACATATATAGCCCATCATTTGTAACGGATGTTTTTCAATATTATAACATTAATACATAGATAATATTATAGCTTTATATACCTCTGTAACATAAAATACCATATTTGTTTTTTAGGCTGCACCAGTATTAAATGTTGATGCCAATTTGAAAAAAGAACTAACAAAGTATCCAGATGGTATAATTCCTTATGTTGTACTTCGGGGTTCAGTTAAGGCACTGGGCAATCCTATCAGAAGTGCCCACAATGAATCCGTGACAGGGGTCATTCAAAAGCTGACATTAAAGGAGCATGTTGTGGCTCGCACACCAGCAGGCTTCTGGTCTGATCAAGCCAGGACTGTGCATGAAGTCTTCAATTCAATGCCTTTCGTTTTATCAAATGGCAAAATCGATATAGAAGTAGTTGACGCTTTATCTGCTGATTTGTTGGGTATGTTAATTTCCACTATATCATTTTGTGTATATTTAAATTTTCACTTTAAGGCATTCTTATATAATATCATTATATATTATTAGTTTTTGCCTTGCAACTACCGTGTATGAATGTTTTTTTTTCAGTCTTTTGTTGGTAACGCCTAGCAGTTTATAGTCTATGAATAAAGTTAAACTATATGCAGTATATTTTGTTTATAGTAAAATATATCTTGTTTAATGTAAACCTTGTTGATAGTTGAATATACAGGCATTGATTAGTTGGAATATTAAGAATTTTTACTGATTTCTCACGAAATGTAAACCGAAAATAATCTAACATTTTTAATTTGAGCCTTTACTATGGAGAAATAATTTTTTTCTGTAGGAAATATTTGTCGTTTTCTCATTGTAAAAAAACACATTTCATTATCATAAAAAGAACATCCTTATAAAAAAACCTAAGGAAAATTATCGATTACAGTTGTAGTTTTTTCTTTGATTTAATAAAATAATATTTATATTGTTAATTAATTATATTCCAATAAGGGGTTGGTTTGTAAATTGTGACGTCATGTCTTTTTGCTTTAATGGTGCCATACTGTGCCCGATATATGTATTATGTATACCGGATATGGTGTATTACACAATGTTTACCCCTTTAGTTAATGGTGAAATTTTAAATACATCTCTAAAATGGGATGTGATACAAGAATATTTTACTGATTGTAATTGTCTTATTTTGTCAGCCACCTTACTATACTGACAGACAACATTCTGTACATCTGAAATTCATTTCTTGATGAAAAAAATTATTAAAGTGTATCAGAAGATAGATAGATTAGAGATGTTTTTATGTCTTTACAAAATACATAAAACATCTGAATCCTCAAAATTTTAAAATATTATATACCTATATAAAAAATTGTTAGAATTTTTAGAATCCTCGTTTAAATATTTAACATTAATAACTTACTGCATTTTACATAGTGATACTTAATTGCAAAACTTTTAGAGTATCTACTAAAAACATTAAAATATGCTTAAGTATATGTTCATATTTTTTTTAGTTTTAATCATTTTTGTAACAATCGGTTGTATATCCGTTATCTGAATTCCAGATATGATAAATAATATTGTATGTTGCTCATTGTCAAAAAATACAGATATATCTACAGTCTGTAGACATCAACATTATTTACTTGCTTTCCACGTGTTATATAATTTATTTATTGTTATATACACATTTAAATTGTGTTACTTGTTTGTACTTTAATCCCTAGATGGAGTAAGGGTACAGACCCTTACTCCATCTCCCATTACAAAGATAAATGGACAGAGCAGAGAGATTATACCATTGAATCAATTATAACTTTTGAAATTAAACGGACCATCAAAGTGAGATTAGACAGACCAGATCCAGATCCAGAAATTAAACAGCAATCAAACAATTGTCTTCCAAAATTCATTTAGTAGTATTTCATTAGTGTACAGCATAGTTTTAAAAGGCTGCTCAGTCATAGTATATGGATTTTACAATGTCTCAACACTAAAGGTGTAAGAAAAATTTGTACTTGCTTACATCCAAAACCATTGTAAATACGCTTTAGATGTCCTCGTTTAATATTATTTTTTGCATAATACACAGTTTTAATTGTTCCCTTGAATTTTTAAAATAATAACGCCGCCACAGTGTGATGCAAGAATTAATGCAGTATTAGGTGCTTCTGTCAGAAGATATGAATATATAATCAATCAAGTAATCAAAACTATATATATATATATATATATATATATATGTATTTATAAATGTAAAACAAGATGTGATTATGGTACAGTATAGTCATCCCACATGTTATTCACAATTAGGTTCTTGTTAATGGTTAAGTGCAATATTATCCAAATTCTTAAAGGGCGTTATTAGGTTTTTATGATAAGAATTGGCCCAAATACCTTCAGTTTTTTTTTATTTTGTTCACCTTGACTTTGGTACTTATGTGCATGTGCTTATTTCAGGTAAAAAATATGTAAAACAAATTTTTGAATAAAATTGTTTTTTTTTCTTGAACTATGTGACTAGTTTTTATGATATTTACATTACATTGAGAAACTGTCTTCTCAGCGCATCACTATAATTTTATGAATACCAAATTTAATTAAAAAGTTATTTTCTTACATTCCCTAACAAGTGACATGTATTTTTTTATTTCCAGCATTTTGATATGTCATATAACATTTTTGCGGGGTAGATTCACTTGGTACAACATAGTAAAAAAAATTGAGTTTGAATATTCAGACCATCAGATCGAATACATTAGTTAAAAGAGAGTTATTAAAAAATTAAGTTATTGAAAAATTTAGGAAATATATATTTTTCTTATCAAGTATCTAATCCTCATCAATATATTCAATTATAACAATGGTTAGAATTCTTATAACAATGGTTATGACTCATCGTAAGGTATTCAGATAGAGTTTTAAAGTTCTGAGCGAAAACTTCATTAAAAATAGTAAATGTGATGTCCGCAAACAATTCATTTTATTTATTCGCTATGTTTAGCCGAAGAATACACATACTATCTTATGATTTTCTTTGCAAATACTCATGTATCATGCTACTTAACACTGGAAAGACGGGAGCAGTCATCTGACTGCAATCAATATAAAAGTTTTATTATTCTAAAACGTTTTCAATAACCTTGCTGCTAATTTGTGACTTTTATTATTATGAATGGAATGTTACAAATACGTAACTAAATCACTCTTATATTATTTGCTTATTATTTAAAATGCTGATATACTGACAAAGATGGTGATAGTCATTTGATTGTTTATTGTTGTTATTATTGGAATATGATGCACTTTTGTAAACATTTAAACTATTTACTTTTATTTGCGAGTCAGTACAATGATTGGTTCCATATAAAATGCGTTGTTGGTATATTGTCAATAAATTAGTGGAAAAATGACTCCAAGGCTTCAAAACGACGTAATACTTAAATACAAAATCTACCCGAAGATCAATCGGAATGTGAATCTGAAAGTGCAGAACTTGAAAGCGATGATGATTGTGAGTTATCAGCTATCATTTCAAATTTCGTTGATAAAGAAAGCGACACGGAAGACCAGGTACCTCTTTCAACTTTACGTCACATCAGCGTAATCAGTAATCGTGGTCTTGGTAGTGGTAGAAATCACTGCTAATGAATATGATCATATGATGGCCCCATGTGGGATAACATGGACACCTAATTGGGAATAAACTAATTCAGGTCGCCGGGCTCGACACAATATTATAACTGAGCAAGCAGGGCCTACATCATATACCAGAAGAAATTTGACAGGAAATGTCATAGATGCATAGAAGCTGTTTATTGACGAATCAATATTGAGACACATTTAAAAATGCACAAAGAAGAAGCTAATATGCAGTTAGGACACAATAATTGGAAACTAATTTTAGAAGAATTGACAGATTTTATTGCTCTTTGCTGTGGTCGTGGTTATGGAGTAGTATATGTGATATAAACGCCAAAAACCATGGCTCGTGAAAGATTCAAAAATATTATGAAGTACATTCGATTTGACATAAGATCTGAAAGAAATTCACGACTTTAACAAGATGAATTTGCCTTTATATCAGTTGTTTGGAACAAATTCATTCAAAACTATTTATACTTTTTTCTACAAAAGTAGATGCAAGTTTCTTCAGTATATTGCAAATAAACATGATAAGTTTGGGATAAAATTTTGGCTTTGTGTCGATGTCGACTCCAAATATGTGTGAATGGTTACTTAAATCTAGGAAAGGATGATAGCAGTCCACAAAACCATAATCACACACACACACAGACAGACATCACCACAGATAATATTTTTACCTGTCAGTTTGGCAAAAAATTTACTTTTAAAACACATTATAATTGTGGGAACGGGAAATGGAAGAAATTTATTTTGAACTTATTTATTTTATTTACTTTAATATATCAAATTGATACATATGGCGGACTTATTGCTACAAGAGCAATCTCTTACAACCAACCATAACACCTGTCCAGTCCCGTTCGACGAACGGCCGGGAATTGAAACCGGGTCTCTGTGGTGCGTCGCATCATCACAGGCCGTATGCTTGTGATCAACCCAACACACCATGGTGAAAATTTAGCGAATGAACTCAGTAGAACCGCTGTAACCGATTCGATGAAGAACTTTCCGGTTCTGAAATTTTGTAGAACCTATGCCTGCAACTTCTCGATCTTTGTTACCAATCATCCAGAAAAATCAAAAAGACGGGAATGTTACATAAGAAAATGTAAAAATAAAATAAATTAGATATGCGATAACTGTAAAAAACCACTTTGTGGTTTATTTAATTTAAATAAGACTCTCAAATGCAAAATGTATATTTAAATATTACATTAATAGCTTTATGTATAATATGTTATTTTCATTTCCTTTATTTGGTAATTACTTGTAACTTAATAAATATCAATACATGCAGTCATTTGACTGGCCGCCTTCTTTGTAGGTAGGTAAATAATGCCATCTTCCTAGTGTCAAAAAAAAAGCAACATGTTAGGGCACATTTACTCCATTCTGGCAGTTATAATACGGCTATGATTATGCGCAGCTAAATCGGACTGGTGTAAATTAAGTCTCTGTTTGCAACTTGTGCTGGATACCGGACATGGCCGGCTGAGCCGCCACATGCACCTGCCATAATAGTGTAAATATATCCAATAAGTTGCGCACCGAGTTGGCCATTTTATGGCCACTGAATTCAGCCATTGTAGAGTTATAAAAAAAAATTGTCAAATTTTTAAAAGACCAATTACTCGCCTTTTTAGTTATTTGACAATATTTTGTAAACTAGGCAGATTAAAAACTAATTTTTGTTTTAAGAAATCTCAAATTAATTTCCAAATGAAATGTTCTAAGGCATATAAATTGAAATTACAATACCAATTACTTCAAAAAATTCATAAGCATTGTGAAAAAAAGAGACATGTCGAATCGATATGTACTTCGCCTATAAACTTTTGTTTGTTCATAGTGCATTTTATGTTGAAAGAAAAATATTTTTTGTGAGCGATATTCATAAAAAATCGTTTTTTTATTATTTACGAGACTATTTTATTAGTTAACAAATTTATTTTTTTCTTCCCTAAAGAAAAACTTTATTTGTTTACGTAATAATGGTAATAATAAAAATACGGGCAGTAAAATTCAAATCAGTTTCAAAAATAGTTCATTCATATATTGTCAATAAATATAACAAAAATTATTCATAATTACGAATATTTGAGATATATACAAATATCATTCAATAAAATAGCACTTGTAAAAGTAACTTCTAATGCCCTTGTAAATAAGTTCGTTTCTTTTATACAACAAATAAAATGCATGCTGCTTGTTTACAAAACAAAATGTAATATGTTCATTAGTTTTGTGAATCCGACTAACAGACAAGATATAGGGTATTTTCTATCAAATTTTAGCTAATGAAATTTTGAAGCTGAATACTTATAAAAATATATCTTAGTTTTATTAAGTTATGTCATGTCACTTTCCAAGTTATAAAATATTCTCGCAACTCAATTTTCTTTGTATCTAAGCACAAAATATTTTTTTAAAATTTTTTTATAACTGAAACATATATATTATCGTGGAAATATTGATAATAATTATTATTACATACAATATTATTACATTTATTACAAAACAAATCAAATAAACTAATTATTGCAAATATGATAAGCCACCGCAAACGACCAATTTATTGAAAAGAGAATGCATGAAATTTTTGTTACTAACATATTTTTTACTACCTTATCATAATATATATAATAAAATGACTCTAGAAAAATATATTTCGCACTGCAAATATGTAATAGTACAATTATAATTACTTCAGAAATGAATACTGCCATAATTTCTGGTGTACTGAATATATGTGAATTCAACGTATATCAATGGAGTGAATTGTTCATAAAAGAAATAATAAAAAAATAATTGATATTTAAACTTTATCTTCAAAGTCACACTTATGGTTTAAAGAAAAATGGTAGCTTCAAAAATTTTGAAACTAGCAAGGACTTTATCATGTCGGGTCACTTGCATTTGCGTGAAAAAAGAAGAGCAAAGTTACCTGAAGATATTTCTTTCCAAAAATGTGTTTTTCGCTTCAAGTGAAAGCTTGTTCCAGTTCTTCTATTATATATATCAGAAAGTAATTACCTATTTCCTGATACAAAAGCAAATTTGTACAATAAATTAATATTAATGGGTATGAATTAGACTTAATCAGTAAGTTAAAAGGTAATACAACATCACTCATCACTTCCAAAAAAGTAATATCACTCTGTAACATCACTCATCACCTTAAACATTTCATGACATGTTGCATGTGTCACTTTGTACCAAATATTAGTCCATATCAAAACCTATTACTATTTCTTAGATATTACTCAAGAAGATTGTGGATGAAATGTATTATTTTGAACAGAATGTATTAAGAATAATAGAAAGGCCCCATTATAGATAGATAATAAATTTTGACAATGTAAATTTATTTTTGTAACAGTTCGCAAAAATGTCTACTTAAATTCTTGTTTTCAATACCTATGTACGCTTGCCTATTCATAACATATAAACATAACTAAACTGTCACTCTATACATTTCAAATTCTAAATACTCGAACCTACTCGCTCATCCTTAGTCCTCTGTCTCTCACATAATGTGAACAATCGGCTGATTCGACCACGTTGAATTACATCGTGAGTTGCTCATTGCTCCATGAAATGTAATATATACATACGAATAGAAACAACACTGACCGAACTTTGCCAAATCAAAGCGATAGGTGATGCGGTGATGGTTAGAACTCTCGCATAATGCGAAATGTTGCATCACCTCTCTGAGTGATATTACCTTTGTAACATTACAACCATCACCTACCCAAGTCTAGTATGAATACAAAGAACATGGGTAAGCAAAATGATAGATCTGGATTTAAAGTTAGCTGTTATACAATAGACAAAAAGAAAGAACAGATTTGATTAGAAATAGATTTATGATTAAGAAAGACAGTACTGAATGTTGTTAAATTAAATTATGTATATAATAGTTGACCTATTATCTGGGTTCTTTTGTAAACTAAATACAAAACAAATGTTACATGAATAGGGCAGTTGTTAAGCGATAATTCGATGCCCATTTTCATGACTTATTTTAACTATACCTCAAATGCGGGTAACCGAAAGTCTAGATAAGCAACCACAGATAATGAGGAATCACTGCTATGGTGTAACTTTGAAGTCTAAACAAAAATAAAACTAATAAGTCAATCTCTCTTCTTTTGTTTAGTATCATTATAAAAACGATAATTTGTATAGGTTCTCGGAATTATAAAATGTTTATTTATGCACACTTTTTTAGTACAATTTCTCTACTTTGTTTTAGTTATAACTGATTGCCATTTCTGAAACTATCTTAATGTAAATTCATACATTTTATTAGAGTTATAATAGATTAAGCATTAGAAAAATTAATAACTTCCTAAGAAATCATGATACTAGAATCAAGTCAGAAAAATCAGCCATCAAGACACTATCTTGACTGACGTAACTGTTATACAATGTTTGAGCACATTGTATATCTAGAGAAAATATGCAAAAAATCCATATACTATGTCTATATTGTTCAGACAGCCCATAATATTTGTTTTATGAAAAAAACTCTCAAATCATTCCAGATATGGATGTTATAGCTGATAAGTTTGAGCCTCTTTCGCCCAGCGTAATTGATCATTTATGGGGCTTCTTCTCCGGCGTGAGGCAGCGTGGTTTACAAACAATGGAAGAAATGCTGAGAGATGGCACTTATATAACAGCTGTTGGTGAACTGAGTACGAACGATACAGGATCGTTAAAAATTCAGCCACCGAGGGGTGGTTTGCCGCTTTACTTAACCACTACCACTAAAAGTATTCTACTTAGGAAATTGGTCAATTCGAAGGAATTTTTAAAGTAAGTTTTATTACTCTTGATGGCATGATAAGACCTAAAATAATTTTTATAAAGTATTTACTAACTAGTAGTATGAGTTCAGTATTGGCTAATTTGATTTGCCTTTATATGGAAATGATTGTAAGCAATCAACATAAGATATCCGCACAAGTTTTAGGAAATTAAGAGGAACGCTAATAACTTACATTATCTAATTGATAAAGCATATCAATATTTTATGAACCAACACTTAATTAAGAGCTTTATACTACCTCTCATTAGAATATTGTACTTTCAATTTACTATGATAAGTTGAAAGTGTTACCTCCACCATATTTTGAAAAACAAAACTATATTTTGAAAATTAATTATTGTTATGAAATATTCAGGTAGTTTTTAAGAAGAAAATAATGTATTTCGTAGCTACGAGAACCAATATTAGAAACTAAAGAATTTGAATATTGTCTATTTTCACTGACCTCGGACTATTAAATGTGTTATTAATTGTAATTGAAGGTTATAGTAAAGATAATTAGAATGGGTATATTGACTACTTGATTATTAATTAAATTATGGTAAAACACAATATAAATTAGTCACTAAACAATGTAGCAATAATTTTTATTATATTTTTGTTATTACCTTTGTATACATACATGTTTTATATGAATGAACACTGTAAACCCAAAAGTTATGTGTGCATCACATCCAACTGATCGAAATTTTCTAAACATACATTTATAATAGTATGATTACTATTGACAGTGTCAATAGTAATCATACTATTGACACTGTCATTTTGTCTTTTATATATTGACTTCTTTTAATTCATAAAACGTTTAAGTTGTGCACTAAACTGTTTATGAATTAAAAGAAAATTAATCTGGTTATAGTATTAATGCAAGGTACGATCATGTCAAGTGCAAAATTGAATCTTGTAATAAATACGTATTTTATCAACTAAAAAGATATTGACGGGGATTTTCATTTTGAAGTAAATATTGCTAACTCGATTATTTACATAAATAAAAACTAGTTGGCCCCTGCGAATAATTTGCATATCGCCGAATGTTATTTAAAACTGATTTTCAATTGATGGCGTTGTTCTAATCAGGCATTTTAGTTAAACAGATTGTCAATAGATGGCCCTTAAACACCTTTGAGAAATAATACATAGAAAATTAAAAATTTAATTAAGAACTTTATTTTCAATTGTGGGTATTTTTCGTCACTAGCGGTGAAAGTAATCTTCAAAATGATAACTCAATCATTGGTGTTGACAAAGTATTAAGGCAGATATAGCGTACAAAAAAAAACCTTTGAGAAATAATACATAGAGATTAGCTACATAATAATAACAATTATTTAATTATTTGATGGATATTAAATTTGGATTCTTTGTTCCATTTCAGAATTCTACTACTAGTATTTGGGTCAGTTGCCATGGTTGTGTCTGGAAGAATTGTAATGAAATATATGAAGAAAAAGAGGAAACAAGAAGCCGAAGAAAAGATGAAGCAACAGTTAGCTGTTGGACGAAGAGAGCGACGTGCACAGGCCAGGGAAAAGAATTTAGATGAAGTACAGTTGTGTGTCGTGTGCGCGGAGAATCCTAAGGAGGTACGTTTGTTTGGATTATTGATAAGTTTCTTTTAATTAAGGGGTTACACCACTTTGAATTCTTAAAAAAATGAACAATAGCTAACTTAAAAAAAAATATATTTTGTTATACTACAAAATATACAGTATATAAAAATAATTTTTATATCTAACAAACCACCGTTAAACTTGGTCTTTTTAGACAACGCCGTTTCAAAGGCTAAATCGGCATGCAAGACTTCTCCGCAATTGATTTATTTTCTACATGGTATTGTCAAAAAAATATTTAGGCCTTTGCAAATTATCAAAATTTTGAACTTTATGATTTCATTTCATGAAAAATTCATTGTTGACCTCAAAATTTGATAGAAATATTGCCATAATTAGGGAATTTTTTTCTTTTTCTTTAAACCCCTTCATATTTTTTTAGGTTATTGAATAAGGAAACCTTTCCATAAATTTCAAGGCAACCCTTTGAAATCAAAAATTTTAATATATTCATTAGTTTGAAAAATTAGTTTTGAGAAAAATGCGTTTTAAAGTTTTGCATGATGCATAATGTGCATGCTTTGCTGCCTTGTTTGATAGTGTGTACATTTTTTCCTTTATTTTGCAAAAACTAATTAGCAATATATAATATTGTAAAAATGGTTTGTATGCATCTGTTCACATTCACAGAACAACTTTTATTGATGCTATGTTCATTCTATTCAAAAATGAAGGATTTCAAAGTCTCCTTCACTGTAGTAAACTTAACATAAATGTATAGTCATAAATACTTACATTGTTATTAGTAAACTTAGACTAGAAAATTATATTTCACATAAATGGAGAATAGATAAAAACGCTACTAACAAACTCAGTAAACGACAAGCTTGTTATAACTTCATCTGGCAAATACTATTCCGACCTCAACCAATGTTTGCTTTTGGTATAATGTAAAAAAAGTTGGTATTTTTTATGTACATGCAATTGATTGTGTTATAATTATTTAAAGAAAACGGTTACATATTATTCAAGTTGTGCAATCCAGACTATTGAGGAGAAATATTATTTAATTTATTGCGTGGAGCTGCAGCAAAAGCAATTTTTAATGAAGACAATCTGAGGTCACAAATGTAATTTTTATTCAGTCATAGACAAAATTGCACATATAATTTGTTTGTCTATGAAACGCAAAGTTGGTATATTGAATTTTTTAAATAACTTTGGAATAGTGATACTATTGTTTTACTGAGTTTACTGATAGTAATTAATATTACCTTTATTATACCAAATCTATGAACTTTATAAGTATTCCCAGAATAAGAATAGTATAACATAAGTTTAAGCATTTTTTATTAGTAACAATGTTAGAGTTTCTCAGTGTCAATAACTATAAACATTCTTTAGAGTTGAAATACTAACGGTCCAAACAATTGTTTTACAATTTTTTTTTTTAAATTTTGATTTCTTGTAAATTTCCAAGTGGGACACCACTTGGAAATTTAATCCTTATTATTTAATAAATTTTACCCCTTAACTAGGAGATGGTGACTAGGTTACTAGTTAAGTCCTTAAAATTAAAAAAAAGCAGGCGATAATATATTGAAATCCTTCAACAAGAAACCCCAATAACTATTGCTAAGCTGTGGTCACAAAGCCCTAATTGTTGCCCCATGGCTGAAAGCTTTGAAAAAATTATTTCTGTCAATAAAGGAAAGAATTTATTTTTTCAATAGCACCCTGAAAAATTCTTTTAATAACTTACACAAACCACTTTTCATTTACAATTTGCTGTAAGCCCCATATCCCAAAATTAAACTGATTTAATTTGTAAACAACTGGTCATGATGGGAACTTTTCATTAACATACTACCAGACACTGTCGATAGTGTAATTGATTTAATAAAAACTTTTCTCACTGATAACTATGGTTAAAGAAAGAAAAATATAAAAGGGAAAAGCTATTTCAATTTCAACTCTTTTTCTTTTGCAGATAATACTCATTCCTTGTGGGCATGTGGCAATATGCGAAGATTGTTCAGACAATATTAAAGACGTGTGTCCGGTTTGTCGTCATCCCATCGAATCTAAGTCACCAGCTTTCATTGCTTAAAGCGAGCACTGTAGTTAATATTTGTAATATTGTAAATTATTCAGTATGTCGCATTACAGGTTTGATTGTTATGTTAGTGTTTGATGCAATATTCTACTTGTTAATAAAACTAACAATGATCTTTTACTATTTTCTTCTTGTTATTTCATTACATTTTTAGCAAATTTAACAGAAGTACAGTTATTGTAAAGTTCTCTCCTATGAATTTAGCGATGATTTTACTACGTCTTAACCGATTATGTAGATGTATAAAATTAAAAAAACACAACATTGAGCCGTCACGGGACGCCTGGCAGATGTGAAACATCGTGTTCGTACAAGTAATATGCATAAAAGACAAGATTATTACAGGAACTAAATATAGCAAAAAAATAAAGTATTACGAATTTCTTACAGAAATAAACATTTATTTACAATTAACACAAAAATAATAAAGCACAGGTTATGTGTACCGTAATAAACAACAGCGTCGAACTGAATGAGGAGGGGTTCGCGTAGTTGGTTGCGCATGGCGACACGTCGCCATACCGTACACTCTACTACATATATACCTTAGTATAACGTGGCGACCCGTCGCCACGGCAAGCGTTGCCACACCAACGATCCGGTTTATACCTGTGCCTATAGATGTTTCACATCAATAAAGCACAGGTTATGTATACCGTAGTAAACAACAGCGTCGAACTGAGTGAGGAGGGGGTCGCGTAGTTGGTTGCGCATGGCGACACGTCGCCATACAGTACACTCTACTACATATATACCTTAGTATAACGTGGCGACCCGTCGCCACGGCAAGCGTTGCCACACCAACGATCCGGTTTATACCTGCACCTATAGATGTTTCACATCAATAAAGCACAGGTTATGTATACCGTAGTAAACAACAGCGTCGAACTGAGTGAGGAGGGGGTCGCGTAGTCGGTTGCGCATGGCGACACGTCGTCATACCGTACACTCTACTACATATAGACTATATATATAACTTAATATAGCGTGGCGCCACGGCAAGCATCGCCACGCCAACGATCTATGCGCCTATAGATGTTTCACATCAAAAATTTGCCAAAAAATCTTCTTAAAAAGTACATTGTAACTGTTAGTCCAAATGGAACGAGATAGGAACAATGCGTATTCGTAACTATGAGTAAATGGCGGGTATTGGACGAAAATCAAGAGATTATATTTTTTACTATATTAGAGATTATATTTATTACGTTAGATAATAATTTAGACTTACAGTAATTATAAAAGTGTAATTTAATTTCTATGTGTTAATAATTTGACAATAATTTAGACTTACAGTAACTATAAGTGTAATTTAATTTCTATAAAAGTTTGATGATTGTAAGTTTTGCGTCTTTTGATGTCACCTTTATTTCTATTGGGTACATCAAAATTGCATAAAGTGATTCTTTCCATCACTATGTTTAATCTTCAAAGGTTATGTAAATTTCATGTATCAATGTGTCAAAGTCAAATTGACAGATAAAACGATCACAACGACCCACCTTGATACGTGAATCGTCGCGGTTGTGAACAATGACGGCATCAATGACGTTTTGACATGACCGCAATGACCGCGATCTCCAAGTGGAACGATGCAGTGAGCGTTGCGATTGCCTAGTGGAATGCACTCCAATGTGGCACAGGGCTGTCATCTAGTATTATGTGAGATGGCATTGTGTTATTTCAGTGCCAGTATGAGCGTTTGAGTTTGAGTTGAACGAAATTCGCTTCTTTGTCTATTACAGACAGTTTATTTCTCGTCCTCTGACAACTCCTATTTGTACATTTTAGTTTTGGTAGGTTGTTGTACAGATTTATATGTTCATTATCACACTTTAGTAAAAACATACTTACCTTGATACTTCAGTCTATTCTGTATAAACTTATATGAAGCATTAACTATGTTTGAATGTGTAATCAATAAGTAGAAAAGTATTTGAGTAGGAAATAAACATGTGTATACCATTCACTTGTAGGGTGTAGCAACAAATTCAAAGCTCAGATACAGCCACAATACCACAATATTGAGCCAGTAAAATGCTATGCCGTGCTTAATCTGATCTGATATGTAATATAACATCGACTATTAACTGCTGTTAATGCATTAGCGTCCTAACTATATTTAACCGTTTGAGTGCCGAGCGCGATCGTTTTTCAAGATGTGAAGAAAGTGATAGTGGGAGTGACATTGTGGGGCGCTCACAATTTGGTGCAATGGAAATTTTGAGTGATACTGATGATAACAATTATTTTACTGATACGGAGGAAAAACCGGACTGCGAAAATACGATGTGACCTGATTTCAGTTTTTGTTATAATTTTTGTTCACAATATATATTTCCATAATTTTCTTTGTATTTTATTATCCTTGTACAAGTTTTTATTAAGAAAACACCGAAAAAATTATTAAAATTGGATAATTTTTTGAAGAGATACAGTTTTTTTTCGAGACAAGGGTAAATGACATCAAAAACAAAAGATTTCTTTGGCGTATATATTGGTGTAAATAAATATGAGTAAAAAACAATGGCACTAAAACGGTTAAATGTAAATGCCATTAGGAGTAATTGCAGGAATAGTACGTTATAAACAGGAATAGTTCTTTTAGTTTTAGTTACGAGATCCCATTGAACGAAGCTAGACTAGAGCCACATATATTGCCGGCCAAAAGTTTGAGACCACTTGTAAAGTACTTACATTGTCTCTAAATACACTAAAATTGTAGGTAATAAAATACAAATCTGCACATCTGCGTTTTCTATTATTACTAAGAAATGTCTAAACTTTTTCTCTTTTTTGTATTGCTCGAGTAAAGGTGTAATAAGCGTGTTTTGTTTCAAAACATCAAAAAAGTCCGAGCGACAGGTGGGTAGAGTTATTGTTATATTTTATGACCATCTTATTACAAATTATTTTGCTTTTATTTTGTATTAACCAAAGTATATGATTGTTTTAGCTTCCCAAAACAGATTTTTCCTTAGGATTACGTGTGTTTTGTATGAAGTTATTCACAAACAGTTCTACTTAATCTGCCCTTGTGGTTCTTACAGCCAAGACGTGAAGACGTTTACATCAAATTTGTCCAAAAAAGCTAGTTTATTCTTTCACACTCTGATAATTGTCAATTACTTGATTTGCTGCATTTGTATTTAGTATACGAGAAATATTTTAATGCTCCACTTGTTACCATAAATAATACCTTTATAAAGTTCTTTTCAAGTCATCAGATCATCAGTGAGACGTAAACTTAATATTTTCTGGAAAGTTTTATACTTTGCTAAGGGCTACTAATAACACACCACCTCTTCAAAATTATTTCTTAGAATTATTTGCCTAAAATGGCAATAGCACCTAGAACAATCAAGATTTTTTATATCAGAAATTAGATAAGCAATATACTGCTCCTACCTTCGGCTCCAATGTATTCATAGGAACTTAAATACCTTAAGATCAATAAAACAAAACTAAACATCGTCACCAACTTTGTGTATTTACACTATCTGATTTCACAACTTTTTCTTCCTCTTTATGTTCAGCCAGCATCCTTTTTGCTTTTGATGTCTTCCCTACTCCCAATCGTGGCAAACCTTTGTTCAAACCTTCCAGTAACACGCAAGCTTTGCACACTTCCTGTGACGAGACAAATTTACATCTCTTACACACACCACGGTCAGGTAGCTTTACTTTCTCTTTGATAGACATTTTTTCACCTGAGAAATGAAGTAATTTCTGGATAAGTTTTTTGGCCTTGTATATTGTAGATTGTTTTCAAACCAATTCATAACTTTTTATACTTCTACAGTAGTAGTTTTAGTACTTCTAAGTAAATTCTTTTATATGGCTTTTCTTACAGACTGTAATTAGTTTATGGTACTTAAAATTCATATTTTATTTTTATTATTGCTTTATAATTTAGTAAAAATGTATAATAAAAAAGACAGTATTTCTGAATTAAATATGGCAACATATATGTAGAGAGAATTAAATGTTGTTTAAGCAAATTGTTTTTTTCAGTATTCCAGACTTAGTAATATTTGTATTATATATACCTGAATGAATAATGTCCATTATACTGGTAGGTCGTATTTTTTCCAAATCTTTTAATAGTGCCCTCGCATGTCCTCTATATGCATTTGGTGCAAACACACATTCAGTGGAAAAGTATACCAACTTCTTAAAATAAGCGTACATCACAATTTCTTTTTCATAAGTATACTTTAAAGGTTTTACCCTAGGTATTGATCCTTCACTACCCTAAAAGAAAAAAACAATTTTTTTTTTATTTTAATTAAAACTTGAAAGCAATTTGCACTTGATTTTCAATCCGCAATATTTCTATTACTGCAGTTATAATACCACATATAATCAATAAGAGAATAGGTAAATCTCAATTTTGTTCGCTAATAGCAACTGGATTGAAATAAGTGTATTATTTTCTTTTATATATACTTTTGTTGGAGGTATTGACAAAAGATTGCCACGTAAAAATTAAATTTATTATTTCCAGTTTTGTGTTGTTTAATAATGTAAGCAGTGAAGACAATAGATACAAAATTAGAACAAATCATAATACATAAAATTTTAGATAATCGTATCTTATTTTTAATAACAAATAGTTTGAAAGTTTATACAGCGTATTTATTGGTATTTGCATACTTAAGTGTCAAAATGGCACGTTTCAAATTCATTCTAAAGTATTAATAGAGCACTTACAAAAAAACACGAAATTAGAAAGTATATGTGAGAGTGTCTGTCCATCGTACGGTCTAGCACCTATACTACCTAATTTTAATGAAATTTTTACTTTTGAGAATTTTTTCCAGAAAATATCTGGTTAAAGTACCTTTTATACAAAAAAATTAAATAAATTGTAAGAGCAGGGCACAGCACTTCAATGTTTAATGCTTTTTAAGTCCAGTAATACTAACTTATCTACTCAAATGTAAAATTAAACAGTATAATTTTATGGCAAAGTAACAAGACACACACAACGCGACAATATGTCCAGGCTTGGGTATTATGGGAAATTAGGTGTGGTGTGCCTGTAGTATTTTATTGCATTTTTGTAAGTAGTATTTTACTGCTGATTTATTTTATTGCCTGTAGTATTTTATTTGCTGATTTTATCAATAACACGCTTCATTTGAAAGTAGCTTTTGTCTGTAGCTTTGTTCACAACAGCAAAGTTTAAAAAAGTTGATCTAAGTTCTTTTCGACCACAAATATGTTCTAACTAATAATGTTTCAAAAATATACAATGTGAGCTTGAACTCATACCCAGAACCATTTTATATAATTAATTTACAAAATTATTTTAGAAGCCAAATAGCTACCACACGATTCTAAAATGAAAAATGTTGGTATGAATTTGGGTTACTATTAAATAAAACACTAAAAAGTTGTAAAAATGGTCATGCATAAGCATGACTAGAATAGAATTTTAGGACAAAAAAATCTACAAATATTCTTTTTAATTTACTATGGTAAAGGGCATTATCGGGGTTCTGTAGTGAAAATGCTCTCACACTATCCATGCTAATGTTGTTCACTTTGTTTTAAGTAGTGGTAGTTATCGAACATTTTAAAGTAGTAAAGAATTAGATTATTTAGATATAAGTTTGAAAACAAACATAATGGTAACTGTTGAGACAGAATTCTGCAACTGTTTAAAAAAGCTAAACATGTTTTTTATAAAGAATTTATTAGCATCCACAAGGATTAATTGGATATTTATATAAGATAAAAAACAATGTAGTTACTTTAGCCATAAATTCTTTATTAAATTACTTTTTAAAGAATATAATTGATCTGATGGTCTGAATACAGTCATGAGTAAATGTTGTAACCAAATGAATTTGTTCCGTAAAAATATATGCTATAAGACATAGTAAAAAGTGACAAATAAAATTTTCTCAATGTATCACTATCATTTTTTCCATACTTTGTGTAAGTATTAAGAGAAATGGCTAAGTAGTTTAAGAGGGAAAAAATGTTTTCGTAATATTGATTTTGTATCTATGTATTTTTCAAACTTGAAATTATGAATATTCATACCGAAAGGTGAACAATATAAAAAACCAAGATATTTGAACCACAAACATTTTCACCATAGAAACCGAATACCGAAAGGTGAACAATATAAAAAACCAAGATATTTGAACCACAAACATTTTCACCATAGAAACCCTTACTCCCACCATAGATGCTCTTTAGCCATAGTAAATTATATATTTATAATTCTAATAGGTTAATGTAATTATTTATCTACGTGAAATTGAGATAATTATATTTTGAATTATATTTTATATTATATATTGAGTTAGATGGTCAGGGTGAAAGTTAAAAATAATTTTTACTCTGCACTTATTTTTACTTCTATGATAAGGCGATGAACTTTTCAATCCATTATCAACTATAAGAAAAATACAGGCCTTAAAGGTAATATAATTAAAAAATCAACTTACAGTTATAATAGCAGTACATCGCTGTAATCTAGCTATATCTCCTCTTAATATATTCATAAGAACTGTTTCGGCAATATCATCAGCATTATGACCTGTAGCAACACAGTTCACGTTCAATAACATCGCTCCTCTATCTAGTGCTTGCCTCCTAAACACCCCACAGAACGTACAATTATTTTTCCTACCAATCTGAGAAACTATTTCATCCATGGTCCAACCATATAAGTCTTTATAAGACAAAATTTGTAAAGGCATGTCATAGTCGTCACGATTTTGTTTAACAGTTTCTAAACTATCATCTCTGTATCCTGTTATACCTTCATCGATGGATAGTAACATAAGTTTTAAACCGTAATCATATTGTTTGTTAAGTAGTTTTAAAATGTATGCAAGGACGGTAGAGTCTTTGCCGCCAGACGCGCCTATGGCTACCGCATCACCTCTTTTAAACAGCTTTCCTTTTATTATAGTGTTGTGAATTTCAGTTTCAAATGCCCAGAAGAAACACTCTTTGCACAGAGCATCGCCAGTTTTAGGTCTCTGTAATTATGTAGCAAATTTTAAAATAATATAATAATAAATTTAATTACACAACATTTTGTAAAATTACAGTACAAAGTGGAAAATTTCACTGTTTTCTTTAAATAAAAGGAAACTAAATCAAGGAGATTAATTATGATGATTAATTTAGTAGAAAATTTATACATGACTAATAAATGGCTGTTGAAACACCTTTTCACAGAAAGAATTCTGTATTCTTTTGTACATTTACTTCGTTTTGTATACGTTATATATTCCTAATTATGAAATAAAGAGATGTATGAAATTTGATAATCATTTAAAAAAAAAGAAGTTGATTCGAAAAAACTTTAACATATTATTTGTTGCAAAAAGATAATTTGTATGGAAAACAATTGTAGAATCAACTCTTGGTACATTACACTTGTGTTGTAAATTTTATTATAACATATAAAGATACTTTTAATTAACCTTAAGAATGGCATTTTTGCCACATTTTGTTTTACATGGAATGGGCATTTTGAGTTAATGTGATACTATTTAAGAAAATGAAACCTTTATTTTAAATTACTTCGTTTTTATAAAACACGTTGTGAAATTACATATTTGTATCTGTCAACTTGACAGATTAATGACAGCAGCCGACTGACAGTTCTCATGCTGTCACACAGCGGGACTTGGCCGGCGACGCACGAATTGCGTGTTGTATTGTATAGTTTGGCCCGTTGTATTGTATTGAAATGCACGAAAGATATCACAAAAAGTTGTCCATCCGAGCGTGTTGTCACGAGTGTCTTTTACGTCAAATCTCCATAGTCGTCCTGCCCCGCTCACTGTGTGTGAAAAATATAGAACCTATAGGCAAGTTTTAAGTAAATAAAATGATGTCTGAATATTAGAAATATAAACCATATTCTTTCATATCAATTTTCAAACAGTCAAATTTTATGAAATATGAATGTTCATTCACAATATTGTGTTTATTCACAATTACTCACTTTATTTTTAAATAGCTATGTCATTAAACCAAATAGGTTAATTAAAATAATTAGGCTGTGTTTTTGAGTAATATTTTCTAGGAAACTAATGATAACCTTATATAATATGCCAGTTCAATAAGATTGAGAAATATTATATTTTTCCTGTTTTTTCATTAAACCTAATCGCCTATTAGTAATGTAATTGCAAAACGAATTACAAACTGTTACATGATTACAAATTTATATAGATCCATTGCGAGTTCCATTAGATAAAATGATCAATTATTTATTAAAATGATGTAGAGAGCTGTGCGTAATTTTAAATAAAAATAATAAATTAATTCATCACGCTTTTTTAAGATTGGGCATACTTTAAAGAGAAAATTATAAGCAAAGTACAGAATTCAAAGGTATATTCGGTCCTCATTCCTTGATTTATATGTCTCTAGAGCCAATAGCAGAGTTTTACTATTTAATTCATATTTCATAAATATTTTATAGTACGACAGATCTCAGTTTCCAGTATGATTAAATATAAGTTTAAAAAAATAAAGCAACTACGTTTTAAGCTCTAAAATTGCTATGTTACACTGATAATGGCCATATTACGCTAAATTATCATAAACGTTTAATATTATAATCAGGTATGAGTTTTAATACTTGCAGTGTAATAAATCGTTTTCTTAACCATCACGATGGAAAAAATAATTTAGTGTCAACAACTCAACATGACACTTGTTGCAGAAAGAGATGGACATATTCGGGTTTGGTGAAAGCCCAGTCGGGTATGTGGCAAACGGCAACTACTTGAATTCGGTTTAACATCATAAGAAAAATAAATAATTTTTTTTCTATTTGTACCGTATAGTATTGGTAAACATTGGTGTTTTGATATTATTTTGCCTTTAAATGAAGTTTCAATGACGTACTTTTGTGTAAATTTACTCAAAAGTCGAGTTTATGACTCGTCCAAATGTTAAATCGGAGTTACGACTAAAACTTAGTTCGAGAAAAATGCACGAATTATTTAGTCAAGTACTAAAGGATCGGGATTTATCCAGAGCTGGCGATTTATTTTCAGTGTCTGATTCGTCCATAATTAATGATTTAACAGACGTGGTTAGTATAATAACATATTTCTGTTTTCTTGTATATTTTCAAACTTCCATAAGTACTACACAGTTACGATGCCGATTTTTCCGGTTTTAGCGCTGGAAGTAAATGAGACGTGCAGTTTTATTGTTTTATTTACATATGATTTATATTAATGTTAACTGTTAGAGTCATTTATGCAAACGTACCGCTTTTCGATGTTGTAGTAACAGTTGTTATTCTATATAAATTACAGTTACTGCATAAGAAAACCATGAATATTCAGTGTTTATTTTTTAAGCAGTTACGTTTTGACAGGCTCTATGTTATCCTCTCGAAACATTTTAAATTTATCTTTTATATGCAAAGAAGATACTATAATTTTTTCCAACCAAGTATACAGTATTTTATATAGGAATGAATAAATTTTTTTCTTAAAATGATTAATTAGCAAATTATTAGGTATTATATGATATCTTTTCTTCCGTATTTCACACAGTTTGTCAATAATTTATTAATATCACTAAATAGAGAGCTTCCAATAATTCCGGATTCTTGTATTACATTTATATGTAGGTATTGAATTAGTGCAATGGTGCAATATTTAAATTACATCAAATAAAATCACATGATTGTTGGCTTATGTCAAATAGAATGCAAAGGGACTGTACTTTTTATGTTAACCCTTTATGGGTACTAGTTTATGTAACCTAATTATTTGGAATATTATTTTAAACGATTAAATACTTTAAAATTACTAATTTTTAAACTTAATGTAAATGCAGAGAATAAACTTGTGATTATTCAAAATATTATTCTAACAGTTCATATTGTTGTGCTACTGTAACAAAGCTCATAAATATCCGTTTTATTAAAAATGCTATTTGGAGAATACGGTAAGCTAAATATGCCAGCTTAGATTAAATCTTATCACATGTATTTATAAGTGATATACTTATGATGTATTTGTAGATAAACGAGATAACTGCCATATCGTCCCAGCCAAATTACTGCCAGAATGACAATGACCAATCTGTTGTTGAAATATGTGTGACGAGAGTAACGTCTTGTATTCGCGAGACAGGGAGTGTTGAGAAGCATTGCACTGCCCTTGTTGCACTCTTGGAGTCCTGTTTACATCACAATTTACAGCCCGAGCACCGAGATGAAGACCCACCACATGCCAAGATTGCTGCAGATATTATATCTTGTATATTTCTGGTAAGTTGCAGTGGTGTGAATTGTTTTCAAAGGTCTTTTATTTTAATAGCTTCAATAGTATGTAAAAATTGATTTTTATGCGGGACAGTCAAATATAAACTATTGATTTGTGTAAAATGTTTTTATCACCATTTTGAAAATTAGTGGGCAATTTCTGATGCTAATTGTATACAATTTCTTTCACTTTATTGTGGAATTTTTTCCTAATGAAACTTGTATAAATTATGGATTGCGTACTGCCAACAATTTCTCATTGGTTTAAATAAATTCCTCCTCTGTCGACAACAGTTTATTTCTAATGAAGTGAAAATTTATTAATCTTTTCTGAAGTGATGCTAGTTTTTGAACAAACTAGATAGATGGTTTAAATTTTATACATCACAGCTTTCACCAGTTTTTTTATAGAAAGATAATTTATTATAGGACCATACTTTTAACGTGAAAGAAATACGAGGTTATTGTACTTATAATATAGAGAATTTGCATTAAATGTAGTTCTTTAAGAGAGGCATAAACAATAGCAGCAGAATAAGGTTTCCGACAGACCTGTTTGCTAGAGTTCATATTCGAAAAAAGCTGTGGTGTCCGAGACAAAGGACCTCCAAAGGATTCCTGCAAAATAGCAACGAGAGTATATTCTCTAGTAGACTAAAGAAGTTTATGGAAGGTAGAAGGTGACAGAGGCTGTTACCCGGAGAAATGAAATAAATTCCTTTCAGGATGTCAATCTAAATGTTTATCTACTTCTAAATTGCGATTTCAAATAAAAAAAACTGTAAAAAAAATAAAAAGTTAACATGTAGATTTTTATTGAAAATAGCCCCAAAAGCTTATATATTCTACCTTAAAATAAGAAACTTAATCTAAACAGTTAAACATCTTATGATTTTCTTTTATTTATAGGAATTTTAACATATCAGATTAAGACGACCGACAAACTGCCAACTATCGATTGATTAGTTATATAATTTGTATCCATTGACATTTGATTATTAAGTTCTATAAATCTTATTTATGAATATCCATTGATTATTTCTGCGAGAGCCAGAGATGTTCGTCCAATTGGACTATATGAAATGTAGTACACATATATCTTATTTTTCTAGAAATATAATTATGAAGTGTGCATTGTTACTACCTAAATTTAAATGTGGCATGTTGTGTTGTTCGTTTTATTTTATTGGGTATCTTTTCTTGTTCTGTAAACTAATGGCAAAAATCTTATAATTTTATGTCCCTCTGTCATTTCTTTTGGCACAATACCATAGCTCTCTCAGCTTAAGACTGATTATGGTGACATTTTACATTCAGTAAAACTATCCTTCCATATATTTTTTACTATTTTGGAATTCCGATTGTGTAGCAAACATTTTTATTCACAGGATATCGAAGGGATATCATTGAAGAAGTTTTATAAATGACAATCAAAAATGTCTAGTATAGATAACATTTAACGCCACTTATGCATCCATTTGTATCCACAATAAACAACATATCTCCACATTGATTTTTAGCTTCCACATTATCTTGTGCCACAACGGTTAAAAAGTTCAGCTTTATTTGATCATTGTATAAAGAAGAACTCCTTACATGAAAGTCACACAGCATTGGTGTCTTTCTATTCAATAGTAGATGATGTGTACCAAAAAATAGGGATATTTTGTAGATATATAACTAATATACTAGCCCACTTTTAAAAAATTCTTAATTATGTCATACATTGTTTTTGAGCGTTCTAGACCAAGATATTTTCTGACAATGGTTTATGCAGTAAATAATATCTTAATGTATATAATATTATAAAATTAGGGCAAATTTATAATCGGAGTAGGTGACTTAAGATCATTTAGAATGGACTTTTATTGTGTTTTGTTATTATTTCAGGCCTCTGATAATCAGAACTATAGCAAAAAAGCGGTTATGGAGGCAGCTCTACCGGTTGCTGTCAAATTTCTCCACAAGGGCAATAAAGAGTTATCTAGGAACATGGCACGATATTTGTCTCTCGCAGCCATCCATCATGCTAACTTATTGCAGCCACATGTGCAGCCGATAATGGACTCCATTATATCCGGTATATAATGCATTTCTAAGAAAAACTATTAATAGAGACAAAAATGTAACATTTAAATTTATGAGTATTTACTCTTATAATTATTCTCAATTTTTTTTGACATTTAAAAACACTGAACAAGTGGAAGTTGAACTTGCATGTGAAGAATACTGTTGCTGATACAAATATTGAGACTTCATAAGCATTAAGAATTTAATTAGTAGGCTTTTCTCAGAGTGAAATTCCAGCATTAGATTTTAGAGGATGAAAGGCAAATTATTATACAAGATTTATATGCAGGAATATTTATCAATCAGTGGCCAAAATTGAAAAGAATGTTTTAGAGTTAAAAGTATAAATAAAAATATTTGTCATCATTCTCATCGGTCGGCAATAAAAAAATTATTATTGTTGTCCGTGGTCATTCCCGAGAATCTGTTAATACCCGTGCATTTTTAAGTGTTGTTATTATTTATTAATTACGTTTCAAAAAATTTTTATTTTATGCAAACTTATATATTAATAGAATTCTCTATTTTTACTTTGTGAAATAAGATTCCAATTTTTCCTTCATACTCATACGTAAACCCTTATGTAATGACTATGTTTACATGTTTTTCTTAAAACTGTAAACTTTCCCATCCGTATTTCGCCACAAAATTTAAACTTACAAATATACTTGTAATTATTGCAGTCGAAAAGACATTTTTTTGAAAGGCCCACACTGTCGAAGGCGTATTTAAAAAATTGGAATCAACTTATTTACATTAATTGAAAATTTATATATCTGAACAACTTTTAATTACGCACTTTTTATGTCCTTATTCTTAATGATATTTTAATAATTGTTCAAAGTAGTCCATTTCGCACACAATTGCATATCGTTTTTCAACATATGCAACGTTATTCTAAATCACATTTTTTTTCTAATTTTTGGAATTCTAATTACATTATCAGTTATTCCTTCCCACACATTTGCACTGAGTTGTAATTGATAGTAATTGAATGGGGGTTAGTGTAAGCCCACAAATGAAAACTGTACGTTTGCTTTTTCACCAATCACCATCGCGTCGGTAACTTGTAGATTGCATAGTGACACATACATATGTAATTAAGCTAGGTGGCATACTGACTATAGAGGGATTGTTTCGTGGTGGGGAATGAGACAGCTGCGGGAATGAGACAGTTTGCTTTTTCTTTGTATACGCTGCGTGTCACATTGTGTTCGGAAATTTCAAATTTTAAAAAGCATATAGATATATTATGCTTTAGGTTGAATTAAATGTACATGTGTTGGATACCTAATTGGTCACAAATACATTTTAACGGAGAGTTGTTAACAATGTTTGAATTTTGTAATTACTTGCACATTGTTATTAATTGTTAGCGAAACGTAAGATAACCCACGCTTTACAACCTGTATAGTATCAGATAATGCATGTGGTTAGTTTTTGCCCAGTTATTTTTTATTCCCTATTTGTACCCCGTCTTGCCATCGTTCAAGTTTATTAAAAAAACGCTGCATTACAGTTTATGCTTAATAATTTAGATCTTCAATAAAACAAACTCATTGAACTTGCTTTATCTCTCAGAAAGAGAATAAAAGAAAGACAAAAAATGGCATATGGTGTTTTACAATATTTGCATAACAATGAAGAATTGTTCACGACCGTAGCTAAACATTCGAAAAACCGTTGTCAGATAAAATCAGAACATTTGTTGTATAATTATTAGAAGGGCTGAAATTTAAGAAAACACAAGAGAGTCCATGGCGATGTCTGCAATAACCTCAGATGGAAGCTGTAACCACAAGTAGTGTTGATGGGGAGGAGGAGGAGTTAAACATTGACCAACAATTGGGAAAAAAATACACAAAGCTATGACAGAAATCCAAAGATTCCTCTAGAGAAAACACAGTTCTAGAATCTATTATTAAAGTCAAAATTGTGTTTATGATAATACTGCTGGTGGTGGATGCGAAGTCTACATAACAGCTGCGTACTAACTGATGTGTGCTTGTCTATACTGCTTACAAGTGTTGAAACTGAGCGAACTTTTTCTTCTGCAGCCTATTTTTGCAGCAAACTAAGAATGCAGCCTATTTTTGCAGCAAACTAAGAAGCTCCTTAGTTTATAAAACTTTGAACGTCTTATCATTTAGGGAAAGAGGTAAAGATAAGGAGTAAAAAGGGAGAAATAATTTATAATATTTCATTTGTTTTCCTTTATTACGATTTATTCTTCTTGATTTTACAAATATTACTTGTTTCTTTCTATTTTTGCTTTTCACGAAAAACGAAGCAACAATCACACCTTAAAACCAGGGATACTCTCAATCAGGTGACAAATCTAAGGAGTAACCAAATACTGGAAAAATATAAACCTACAGTTTGCTCCAATACACAGCCATTGTTACAACCTCAACACCCACCTATTAATAACACAAAACCTAACCCAGACACCAAAAAGGAATCAAGATATGCCGATGTTTTAAATACCAACCAAAAAACCGGTAATGTAGAGACTCCCACACCAACAAGAACAATAGAAGAGAGGTGCTACTCAAACAAGCAGAAAAGTTTGAACTTATATTACAAGAAATGAGAATGTTAATCAACCTCATAACAACATTAGTAGCCAAAATGTCTTAATGGCGTCCCTCAAGATAGCTACATGGAACCTGGACAGGCTAACCCCAAACTTGGGAGACGTTGAAGTCCTATTGCATACACACAACATTGACATCTTATCGGTGTCTGAGTCTTACCTTACTGAGAGTAATAGAGTTAGAATACGTAATTACAATATTTACGCCAACAACCATCCTGATAGTACCGCACATGCTGGAGCAGCTGTGGTGATAAAATCTAGTATTAAACACCATGAACAGCCGCAATACAGAAAAACCCATATACAAGCAGCAACTATTTCAGTGGAAAATCGAAATGGAACATTTAATGTATCTGCCGTATACTGTCCTCCAAAGCATAGCATAAAGGCAGATGAGTATGACGAACTGGTTAGCACATTTGGACCGCGTTTTATTGCCGGAGGTGATTGGAATGCCAAGCATGTCCACTGGGCCTATAGACTTACTAATGCAAGAGGAAGAGAGCTCAAGAAAAGTGTAGAGAAAAACAACCTCATCACAATCTCTTCAATGGAACCAACGAACTGGCCTACTGATCCTAATTGAATGCCTGACGTCATAGAGTTCTTCACAACCAAGGGTCTTCCCAGACTTTTCCATCACATACGAACATGCCTAGACTCAAACACTAATCATGTTCCAGTAATACTCGCCATTGGTACTACTGTTCTGAGCATGGAAAATAACTTAAAGCTGTATAACAAGCATACCAACTGGAATTATTTTTGAGAATTGGTGTATGAGAAACTAAAGCCACAAGAGGAACCTCTTAAAAATGAGCCGGACGTTGATGAATCTGTGTGATCAGTCACTTCGGTGATCCAAGAAAGCTGTTGGTTATCTACACCAGAAAATTCCAGTCGTCCAAATCAGAGTAAAATATACTCGGAAACTATAAGACAGAAAATACTCGAAAAAAGGAGGGTACGTAGACTATGGCAAACACCCTACTTTCAAAACGGTCCTAAATAAAGCCATTTGTGAATTGAAATCCCTCATATCTGAGGCGAATGATGTTGCAGTTGCCCCTTACCTAGAAGGCTTATCACCCACTAAAGTAACTAATTACTCCCTGCGGAAAGCCTGTAAAAACTTTGATCGACCATTACACCAAAAACCACCTCTTAGAAGTGCTGAAGGATGTTGGATTAAAACAGGTCAGGGAAAGCGGAAGCATTTGCTAAGCACATGAGCAAAGTGTTTACACCAAATAATCCAAGACCAAATGCAAATGAGTCGGACATTGACCTGACATTCAACCAGGACCTTCAACTGGATTTACCTCTAACGTATGTGCAATCCAAACAGGCAGTGACTATTGAAAAATGTCGAAAATACATTTAAAATGCTGCTTTAAAACATATACTGTCATAATTTGTTTATAAACCTATAAATAAAATTAAATTATGGCATTTCATAAATTAACCGTTTGACTGCCGACGAGCGCCATCGCGCTTGTGTGCGTTCTAACTAAATTTGCCACGAGCGCGATGGTGCTCGCGAAATCAGTTGCCGTTTAGTGCGCGGTAGGGGAGGTCGCTCGCACGCATCGCTAATTTTTTATCTTTCTACGTGTTACATAAAGTTGAAATTATAATATTATTAGTAATTACAATATAAAAAGGATCCAGGAAAAGAAAATTTTTAACCCATAATGTCGGAATACGAAAATAATTCAAGTGAAAATTATCATTTTTCAAGTTGTGAAGAAAGTTATAGTGAGAGTGACATTGTGGAGTGCTCACAATTTGGCGCAATGCAAATTTTGAGTGATAATGATAATAGTGACGATAACAATTATTTTGCTGATATGGAGGATGTACCGGACTGCGAAAATACAATGTGACCTTGATTTCAGTTTTTGTTATAATTTTTGTTCACAATATATATTTCCATAATTTTCTTTGTACAAGTTTTTATTAAGAAAACACTAAAAAAATTATTAAAATTGGATAATTTTTGGAAGAGATACAGTTTTTTTTCGAGAAAAATGACATCAAAAACAAAAGATGTCTTTGACGTTATATGAGTAAAAAACCATGGCACTAAAACGGTTAAACTTAATATTTTATATTTAATTTCCCTATTTTTTGCTACGCACTGGTTGTTTGAACTTTACACTCATTGAAATTCCTCTATAAATGAGGCATTGGACACTTGTTAATCTTTGTTTCGCTGTTGAATATAAATCTCACAAGTGCGCATAGTAAACCATATTAGTACTTACAAAATTTTCCTTGAATGTAAACTTGAAGGCATTTATAATGAAGTTTTGTTTACTAGTGGCCATTTCTAGATAAGGTACTTATGATTTTGTTTAGTTTTTTTTCCTGATTTTCATAGCATTTTTGTTTCTAAATTCTCTCAAATAAAATATTTTTTCTTGTACTACAATAATAAATCAATTTGTTTGAGAACAAAATATCGCCTCTTTTTAGAGTAATAGTAACATCTTTTTAGAATTCTATAATAAAACAAGGAAACTTTATAATTTTCTCATGTCCATCCTTTCATCACATACTCAAGTTTCTACAATTTTACACCTATGCACATGAAATTTTGTAAGTAGGTGTGTTTTACAGCGGAACCTCCCCACACATGGAACAGTTTTAAATGGTCATTTTAAACGGAAACTTCTTTAAATGGAAATTTGTATCTTGAACGATTATAGTCACATTTTTAAATCAAATTGGGTTAACTTGCATCAATAAAGTCAAGCAATATAAGTTTTTAAAAACAATGAATTGTCCAATTTAAAATTAAAAAATATTTCTTATTACTCGTAATGAACTTAAGTTTGTAAACATGAAGCAATATATATGTTTACTTAGTACATTTTCCTTCATTACAACAGGAGAACGCTATTTGAATCAATACAATTCAATTATCACGCTTTGATAAGCAGCTGATAACTCCTGTTTACTTTATAGTTGTTACTAATATAGATATAATACACGTTTAGTACATACAGATTGGATTGATAACGGTTTATTGTGTCGTTTAATAAAATTAACTTCAATGTACGTTTCTATGTAAATTTACATAATGACAAATTCATCATCTCAACTAACTTTGTGATGGTTATGAGATTGTGACATGAAGTTTAATTTTGAATTTGAAAATGGAACATAAAAAGCAAAATAAAGATTAATTTGCAACGAAAAGATATAAAATAATGAGAATTGTCTACAGAAGTGTTTTTCTCAGTATTATTTCTCAAATTTAGTCAATATTCAAATGCATTATTTTGATTACATTTATTTTATGTAACATTCACAATTACAAAAAACATTTTTAATGAATTATCTTCTTTGCAGTCCGTTAGTTTCTTAAAACTTTGTCAAAAATTTAAAGATAGAAAAAGAGGTTGGAGGAGGGAGAAGTTATGTTTGGCCAACGTGGACATTAGGGTCTATATCTATTTCAGTAGATAAGAAGAGGCATTATCTATGAATTTTACAACTTCGAACAATACGTTTTTATCTCTAAGTAACATTTAACTTGTAGTATTAAACAATTTTTAAATCAGTCTACGAGTATTATTAGCAAGGCCAAGCATGACAAATGGATTTTCAAAAACTGATGTAACTGATATTGTTGCTTATTTTTCAGGATTCAAGGATTTAATGATCTGTAACCTAATAAAGATTCAACCATATAATCTCCTGAAGGGTTTTCTAGGAAAGCCCATTCATTCATTCAAAATATGGTCAAATCTGTTGTGGTTATTATTTTCGACAATTTTCTGAAACTATTAGGCATATTTTTTACAGTACAGCAAAGCTGACTTATCATTCTGTACTAACATTCAATATTGCAAGTGCACTGTAAAAATTCAACCCACCTCTTAATTAATGTTTGTAAATTTTATATAATCTTATCTCTCTCTTAGTAAGTCTTAACTGAGCAATATATTTTTGATTTTGATCTTCAATTCATAATCATTTTTTTTTGTGGAATAAAATTTTTAGGGGCCAACTTAAAATTCACTAATTTAAGTTGGCCCCTTTTGGCACATTTATTAATATTGATACCGAGTCGCATCATCTTTTCTTTTTAATAAAACGTAGGAGCATATTATGCTAAACCTGAATGTCTAGAATGGGTTATGGTTAATAGTTTTACTACATTTGTTGAATTAATTATTAATTGAAAACCCAAGGATAGAAGATGGTGGTTGATAACTCATCATAAATAGCGTGTCGATTAATTGGTGTAGCAAGAATTTTTTTTATTAATTGGTATAGCAAGAATGTTTTTCATTAATTGGTATAGTGAGAATTGTTTGGTTAACTGGTATAGTAAGAACTTATTTGATTAAATGGTATAGCAAGAATTTTTTTGATTCATTGGTATAGCAAGAATTTTTTTCATTAATTGGTATAGTAAGAATTTTTTTCATTAATTGGTATAGCAAGAATGTTTTTGATTAATTCGTATAGCAAGAATGTTTTGATTAATTGATATAGCAAGATTTTTTTTGATTAACTGGTATAGAACAATTTTTTTTTATTAATTGGTATAGCAAGAATTTTTTTGATTAATTGGTATAGCAATAATTTTTTTGATTAATTGGTATGGCAAGAATTTTTTTTTATTAATTTTTATAGCAAGAATTTTTTTTATTAATTGGTATAGCAAGAATTTTTTTTATTAATTGTTATAGCAAGAATTTTTTTATTAATTTTTTAGCAAGGATTTTTTGGATTAATTGTAATAGCAAGAATTTTTTTAATTAATTGGTATAGCAAGAATTTTTTTGTTAATTGGTATAGCAAGAATATTTGGATACCTCTTGGAAATGTTAGACGAAAATAAAATATAGCTCTTTTGATTTGGGCCCTAATTACAGAGAAATAAAATAGTTTTCAATAACAAAACATTTTTTTTTCAACATTCTCCGAATATAAAACTTTTCATTATCGTAAACAGAATCTCCATTTAAAAAAATCTTGAGAGAAGCACTGTATTACCAATATAAACAATTTTACTTTCTGTGAAATATCTGTACCTCTCAATATTCCAGGCCGAATAAGTTGTTGATGGCCTTCACGATGGTCAAACGGTTTGGGTCAAACATGCAAATTTTAGTTCAAGCTGTGTCTATAATATACGGCTTCAGTTTGACAGGTTTGTCAAATATTCACATTTTGACGTCTTCGATGTATTTTTAATGTGTTTGATGCATCATTTAACCAAATTTTGTTTCATAAGTCTTCAAAGCGCCATCAAACAGTTTGAACGAGAAGTATATATCAGACCATTTGACAACCTCGAGGCCCCTTTAAGTGCAACACATAGCATATAGCGTTGATGAAATCACAAGGAGCTTGTTGTGCATACACTGCAGGGCACTTGACTATTCTGGTTACATTGAAATAGTGTAATTGGAGAACGGGATAAGATATGAAAAAAATTATTCTGTTTTCTGGAACCTATAGCTATGCCGTACCAATTTATCAACAATATAATAAAACTCTATTATGCAATGTTATGAAACAATATACGCCACATTTTCACCTACTTATTGAAGTCTGTTCAGAAGAATTCCAGTTATTAAAAAAATCTAAATTAGGGTGCATTAAATCTCTTAAATATTATCAGCTTTTTATTAGTGGCCACATTAGCATTTGTTATCTTACAAAGCAAAGTTTCTGAACATAGTCTTTCAGTCAAACCTTCTTAACAGAGAGCCAAACAAATCCAACATCAATGCCACTGGAGAAACTAACTCATTTTTAATGGTACTTTCATTAAATATTGTGAGCAAAGTAAATTTTATTTAAAGATATTTCTAAAGAACAGTCCCATCAGCTGATTTCCTAAATTTAATTTCTAATATCCTCATTACCCAGAAGCTCGATTTGTTATCCAATATTTTGTTTTAAATTTTAAATACATTACTAATCCTAATTTTGATATGTAACATAAAATAAACAATTGTGACAATTCTTATTTCAGGATTCTTTAAGATTCTTTTAGTAATGAATATTTATTTTTCAGGGAACTACCCGCTATGCAGAGTCCTATGCCAACTATATGAAGTTTCACCGGGGCCCCTCAATGGACACGCCATGGCCCTGGTGTCTCTCCTTCCACATACTGACCAACAGGAGAAGTTAGCTCTGCTCAGCCTCTTCGAGTTGATGGCCAAAAATGATCCGTCTATCTTGGAAGCGAGTATATCCCAACTAGTGGCATACCTATGTCCTAATACGGCCAGTCCGACCGCCCCAAACTGTGTATGTGCTGGTGTACTGAAGGTTCTTTTATGTGTGTCGGAAGGAAGGCCTCAGCTGTTGGTGGAACATTTACCAACACTTCATCGCGCATCACTGCCACCTCATGCTACTTCGCACATCATCACTTTGATAGCTCAAATATTAGCACAAGTTGGCAAACTTAGTAAGGTAAAGAGATGAAACTATAGAGTGGTTATGGGAAGTTTATAGATTATTTGTTTGTCTAGTACACACTTGATTTCAGTGCTATAATTTTGATTTATAATATTTGACTTAAAAGCTCAAAATGTGACATAATTCTTTCAGTTATAAACTATTAATTATAACATATTTTTTCTATAATCTACACTAGCATAGTGTTGTTATAAAGCGGATGAAAAGACATTTCTTTATACATATATCCTACATATTTTTATTTTAAAATTTGTGTTTTTAAAACTTATGTGACCAGGATTTTACGCACATTGATAGGAAAAATTAAAAAAAATATACAGTATTTTACAGTAGTAAAAATATGTGCTGAAGTTACCTTGAAAATTGTTCTATTATTTTCAATATTTTAGGGTTTGAGGTGTAAATAAAAAAACTTTTTTATGCATTTTAGTTTATATTTCATTAATTCAATTTGGCTGTGTAAAACATTATTGAGATTCCATTAAAATGGCATTGCATTTTCTCGTTTCAGAAAAAATTTCATTCAATAATTATACACCTTTAATGATTATTTCAAGATTCTAAGTTACATTCATGATTTATAAGATACGTTATTTTAAGTACGTTCCACTAGCCTCTCGCAACGCTAGCGCCCACGACCGCGTTCAAACGCATTCCACTAGCTAGTCAACAATGTAACTGTCAGTTCAAGTGGAACGAGTTATGAACAAAGCATATTTTAACTATGAGAAAAGGGCGGGTATTTGACAAAAATAAAGAGATTATAGCATTGTATTTTTTCTTATGTATTAATCGTTAGGTAATAATTTACACTTACATTAATTGCAAAAGTGTAATTTAATTTCTATAAAAATTTGATGATTGTTTGCATATTTTGCGCCTTTTTATGTAACCTATACTTTTATTATGTATTTCTCGGAACTGCATAAAGTGATTCTCTTCGTCACCATGTTTAATTTTAAAGGACAATATAAATTTATTTACGTAAATTTCATATATCAATGTGTCACAGTAAAATTGATAGATAAGCGACCCACGTTGATATGTGAGATGGCATGGGCTCGAAACGGTCATGAACAATGATGCCATCAATGACGTTTTAATCACAACCACAACGACTGTAGTTGCTAAGTGGAACAATACAGTGAGCGTTTTGAGCGTTGCAATCTCCTAGTGGAACGTACTCTATGTATATATACTTTTTGATTTGTGTTGATTTATTTGTATCTTAGTATGATTATCATTTAAAGTCAAATATATAATGACAGATATTTAAATAAAATATTCTCATAAAGTCATAAGCAAGGCAAACACTAATTGATTGTAGAAGGCTAGTTGAATACGTAAAGTAGTACAAAGTAAAGAATTCTGTATTACTAGATTTCAAAAAGATAAATTATAATCAATTAATAAATTTACGTCACTGATAGGGAGTTAGTTGTTTAGATAATAAAATAATAGGGACATATTGTTTCAATCAGTTTCTACTCAACATGTCATTCGTGGCCTTGTATAGTTACTCATATGTAAATACAGAAATATATTGGGCTTTTAAGAAAGGACATTAAACCCGGCCAGTACATTTCTGGGTCAGATCCAAACGTGTCGCATTCAGTTTACGATAAACTTATTATTTTATCAGGAAAGTTCCTGGCTACTATTTTAATAGAAATTTGAATATAAACAATTTTCAGCATTTCAAATTTTTCTGGTATTAGAACAATGTTATAAAAAGCTTTGGAAGTTTTATTTTTTAAATACAATTATGATAAGTCATTATTAAATATTCATTAAATAGTCTATAGATTTGAAAATTATTTTTGATATTTTTGTATATTGACAGAATATGTTAATAGTGTCAACCTACATGAGATTAATAGCTGGTTCAGATTTATAATGTACTGATATAAACTTGGACATGGAATAAATGTATGTCCATTATTATTCAGATATTATTCGCCAAAAAAGTAAAGATGAAATATTTGCATGTCTGTTAGTTATGGGGCAAAACTGTATAGGTTTACTATCAGAAATATTTTAGGTTTACTGTCTACGAACATTGAATCAAATTCTATTGCAAAAAAATTAAATGTCGTTTAAATAGGAAAGAGCACAAGAAGCGTTGAACTTTGTACTGGAGCAAATGGGAGCTTGTGAGCGTTGGAGTCATGCAGCGCTGTTGCGTGAAGCGACAGCACTGTGCCGTTTGCACCCGGCACTGTTTACCGATAAGGTGCTACATGGAGTACGGCTCAGGAACAAGTAAGACTCATAATTTTACAAAATTAAGCGGTTCTTGTATACCTTTTATTAATTGCACATATATAATCATTACTAAAATAAATGGTATGGCAATGTATGACAGAAATTAGAGAAACATCATACAGAAAAAAAGTCTTGGTTTTTACACAGGTTATATTGTGTTTGTTTTAGAGCATATTAAGTACTAATAATATTGAATACTTTTAGATCCGTTTTCGAGAAAATTGAATTTTTTATTTTTGTGTATGTACCCTGAACTTTGAGATTAGAAAAGAAGTGACAAAAAAATCAATGAAGATACTTAAAGAGCATTTCACATATAAGTTCAAATACACACATATATTTTTTAATTTTTGGAATTTTTAAGGCTTTCTCAGACTCAAGATCATATTTTTAGACAATTACTGCATTTCTGTCGTTCCAAACATCGGTCGGAAGCAAAAACTAGTATCTGCAGCCTGAGGTTCCAATAATTACATACCGAATATAATGCGATGACCAATGTCTGCAAATACGTTACTACAATATCTGTGCAGCAGACATTATTCCTGTTTCGAAATGATTTGCCTCTTAAATATTTCTATTGTGAAATTTAATTCTATACCTTCTTGAAACAAAATTACATCATTGTGTGAACTGTTTACTGTAAAAGGAAATCAATTTACGTAAATGGGTTATTTTTATCTGCATCAAATGGAAAAATATAGAAGTCTTCCAAGGAAGTAACATTTTTATTACCTTCATACACTTAAGTTGTTTTAAAGTTATCTAAGTAAACTCTTGTAGTCGTAGATGAAAGGTTTGGAGAGTACAAGTAATAGTTTGGGGGGGTGGCTAAAGAAAGGTGTTGTCTAGCATTACTATCCTGAAATACAATGCCCTGTCTGTTCACTAAGGCAAATCGCTTTTAGTCTATAGCTACCTTTAACTGTTTTAGTTCTGAACAGTATTTCTTTATTTTTTAGGTGTGATAATTAGGCAACAGTCCATAATAAACAATTCTCTCCATTCCCACAAGTTTCTTTAGATGTAAACTAGCTTTTAGGCTGGTCAAAGTAAAAGAGATTACAGTCTAAGCATGGTGACTTGGATCATGATCTCGTACGTTTAATGTTATTATATTCCTATAATTATCTGCTTTGAAAGTGGATCGATTTCATTGCTATCCAATAGAGAACTGCAAACAGAAGTTTGGTCTATTCAGTTTTTCTTCACTAACTTATGCGGAACACTTGCTAACCATTACAATTTGACGTAACCACCTTAACGCTATTGGCTGGTTGATTCTAAGAATAATCTTTTGAGTTGATCTATGCCAATCACTTTCAATTAGTTCCAATATTTCATTGTCATCAGTCTTAGCCACTCATTTAAAATATAGTGTGTTAAGTTTAAAATTTTTTCTCGAAACTATCAGCTTCAGAACTATATTTATAGCATGTGAAATTGGCAGTGGTATCCTCTCTGCACATAAGTGAAATGAGAGCACCATTGACAATTCCTTATGTATCTGTAAAGAATTCTTGTCTTTTCAGAAATAGAAGAGCCTAATATGGCAAAAACGCTCTTTTTCCGTCATTTTTAATACTTAACAAAATTTAAATAACCGACCAAATAATGCAATTTTCACAAGTACTTGCAGAAGTTTCTTGTATCGAACAATATTTGTATCAAACAAAATTTTGAATGTGTGAAGTAGATAACACTTTTGTGTTGCAGTACAATGCCATCAAGCATAGAAACGGGGTAAAATTTTTCATGAACTTAATGATAAGCTCAATTGGAGCACTTACAATTAGATAATTAAATATTCATTTAAGTAAGAACTTTCTTTGTGCTATTCGCAATGATAAATTTTAATAGTTTATGGTAATCCAAACTTTAAACATCACTCATTGTCAAACAATATTAATCACTTCGTATTCAATTGGATTCTTTGATAACACATTGATACCATTTCCTTTTATTCTTGTGATAATTAGTTTTAGGCATTTTATTAACGGTTTCTCAATTTCTTTTTCCCTCTTATTAATCCCTAAGTGTAGATACTTATTTATTTACAGCAATAACATTGAAATGTGCAATCACTACATTTTTATTTTATTGTAGTAAATAAATGATTAACTACACTCCACTGTCATTACTTCCGTACAGTGCAGCAAATGAAGTGAAACAGACACCGGGCGGGGTGACAATTGTGAAGTTGGGCGGGGCCGCTCCCCCCTCCGCACCCGCAGTGCCTCCGCCAGGACCCGTTGCTCCGCCTTCCCAGCCACCAGGTGGCTATACACGTCGTGCTAAGCTAGGAGACTCTCGCAGTACAGGCCGCCTACATACGTCCACTAATACACACCGAAGTATGACCAGATTGAATATTGCAGGTATGGGATTTTTAAGAGACTTAAGAACTGGTGTGATTAAACAGTTTGTAACACGTTGCAAAAGGAGACTTTGTTGGTTAGTATAATACTATCAGGCCTTATTAATGTTAAAGGTCACATTCTATATTGTTGTTAATTGGAACAAATTGTGATACTAAAGCCTATAATACCACAGCAGCATTTCTACATCTTTATCCCATTTAAAATAAAAATGGATTTTTTACACATATGTTATTTTTAGGTAAATCTGTAAAATTTAAGTCTTCTCTGGAATGATAAATTTAAATTTACCTCATGTAGATTAACACAACAACTTTGAACTTATTGAAGAAAACAGAAAAAATTTTGTAAAATTTTGCTTAAAAATCTAATCAAAAAACTCTATGGGTCCTTTTTGAATGAAAAATTTTGAAACTTCTTTTGAGTTTCAGTCACTGGTCTTTGATTGGGTTTGGAAAAAAAATATTTTGCCCTATCTAAACTCAAAGGTAAAAAGGAAAAAATACCACTTATGTAATCGAAATTGGTAAAATATTAATTTATGTCATGAGCTAAATGTTCACTCGTGACCTTGTTGTATTAGACAAAATGACTGTTTATAAATTTCTTTTCTTAAAGGAGAATGCTCAAAACGGCAACACCAAGGAAGAAAGAAAAAAAATTGTGCATAAATTTCATGTATTGAAAAAATATATAAAATAAAATTCTATTATTTTGGTCTACTTTTTTTTATACAAGGGTTTAAATTCAACATTTAATTAATTATGACCGGAACCCAAAAGTTACATTTTAGGGCCCATTACACAAAATATTGACAATTGTAATTGTTGGCACTACTATGCTCTCTGCCCTGTCCCAATCACCGCGCAGGCAATAAAAATAAAATAATTGTATTCTGTGATACGATTCTGATTTGTATATTGTTATAATAAAACAAAATAACTCAAAAGCGCGTCAAGTTGTAACAGAAAAGTGGAAAAGGACTGTAGACTGTTGGTAACACGGCTGTGTCACAAACAGCTTATAGTTTTGTTGGTCTCACTGCTGACCAAGGCACCAATCTAGTCTTGCAACATTTTCAACATAGTTTTTATTGTGTAGTGGAGAAACTTAATAATTATTTTCTAGAAGAATTGTAATATTAAAACTTAAATATTTACCTACTAGAATGTTCATTGATAAGTATAAGTAATGCTTTACGTACGAGTTTATGGATGATTATGATTGGTATAATGACTGTATGAAGAGAGAGACAAATTAAATGTGTATTAATTATGGGAAATGTTGTCCAGTGATAGCTGAAAGCATAAAAATGAAAAATAGAGTGGCAAAATAGATCCCTCGAAAATTGAAATCTTGCACTAAACTATATTAGGTGGCGTTAAATCTATATGACCACAATAGATTTCTGCAAATATTTGCGAAATTTTAATATTCAAAACGTAAACCAATTATATTTAATTTTTATATATGGAATATTATAATGTAACAACATTACATATAAAATACGTCTGTCAATCTTGTTAATAAGTTTTTCTTCTCTAACCAATAATTACAGGTCACCAACAATTATTGCCGTATTAAATAATTTAGTGAATTAGCAAATGCGTTGTATTAAATACTATAATCAAATTAGTTAAAATTCATGAAAGGTGTAACAAGTATATAACATATTTGAACTGTTTGCATATAATGTTTGAGTGTGGTGAAATGTGATTACGATCATACCTTAATAAATTCTCACTACATCCAGGTGGTTCAGTTGGTGGCCTACACAAGAGCATGACACGTCTCTCCTCCTCGCAGCAGATTAACCAGCAGCCGTCGCAGACAGCGGCTCGCTGGGGTCCTGCGACACCGGTCCGTCCAGCTGTTACCAGTGGCGTTACAGTAACGACCGTGTCACCGCTTAGAGCTGTCCGTCAGGGTGGTGGAAATCACATAAGAGGGAATGTTCAGCCTTCTTCGGGGCAGAGTATTTTTGTTGGGGCTAATGTAAGTGGGTTTATTTTTATATTGAAAAAGACAACAATGATCGTATTATTATTTAAAAGATATGGTATGTTATCGACAATATACAGACTGCCAATATGAATTAAATTAATGTTTTTCAAATAAAAATTTTTTATTTATTAATATTCATTTGATCTCCTTGAAGGTTATTTCCATCAAAAATAAATACATTTATACCAGTATTTTATCCAGTCATCCAAATATTTCTAGAATACACTTTTTGGTATACACCTTAGCTCGTTCAGCGAGTTTACTCTTATTTCTTCTATGGTAGCAAAACATTCTTTCATAATTCCCTTTATAATATAGAAAAGGCACTATTTCCTTCCTCATGGGGTCATATCTGGTGAATATGGTAGTTGGGGCATCACTACAGTTTTATATTTTGACAGATATTCACAAATGAATAGTGAGATGTGAACTGGTTCATTGTTGTGAGCAATAGCCATGAATTCATTTTTATAATTTCCAAACACTTTTTTCCAAATTGCTTCGTGCATATAGTACAAAACTTTTTATTAACTATAAGGATCTGATTGCAAAAAATATGTTAATATTAATATAGTGGTAATACCCACCACATATTTTCATACACCACCACCACATGTTCAAAAGGCAGGGTGAAAACTTTAACATTTGAAAGAATTTGATAGGCTTTTCTTAATCTTGACTCTTCTGGATACTTCCTGTCTCAGTGGAAGTATCCTGAAGAGTTATATTAGCTCATTGTTTGGATATCAACTTTAGACCTGTTTTTTATCATTTGTTGTCATCTGTGAAAACCACTGAGGCAACTAGGTCTTTGTTTGGATATCAACTTTAGACCTGTTTTTTATCATTTGTTGTCATGTGTGAGTAAGGAAAAAAAATTGGATATTCTCAAAATTTAAACATTGTTTTGGAAACACTATACTAAACTAGTATTACAGTTTGGCAAGTAAGCATGTGGTATTATATATATGATATTCTCATAATAAATCATATTCTTATCTGGGTAGACTATTTTCAAGTATTATAATTTTGGATAAAAAATGTGGTTAAGTGCTTTTGTTTTCAATTATACGTAAATTAATTTGATAGTAAAAACATCATTTATATAATTAAGAAATAATAATTTTATTGTACCTATGTACAAAAAATAACGTTTTTTTTTTTTTTTTACTTTCTCTCGTTATATGGTTTCATATTTCTTTGCAAGAAATGAGAAATTTGGTGTGGATATATAAACATCATAGTCAACACCTGTCTGTAAATGGCAACTAGCCAAGCTGAAAAATCTATAGTGTGTGCATGACCTTATAAGCAATTACAAGGAATTTGCCCTGGCCAACTGACATATATACTTCACATATCTATGAACTAAATATTTATAGATATGTGATGTATATATTTAATTTATGGTATTCAACAAAGTCTGCAATTTAGTATATGATTTGTAGTTTGAACACGCAACAAGTAGCTTATCTTTGTCTAAATTCAGATTGAAATAACTCATTTTTTGTTTCATTTTTTAGCGCATCACATACATACAAATAATTACTTTATTATATATAAAGACCTGTCAAGTGTCAACTGAAGCAAACAAACTTTAATGAAATAACTTTTTGTAAAACATCTAGTTTTCCATTTTATAAATACCTACCTATTATATTTTTCTGTGAATTTAATTCACTGAATTAGTCAATGTGAAGCCCTTCCCTGTTTGTATTTATTTTATTAGCCTATTATTGTGATTGCACATTTTCATCGTGAAAATCGTTTCGTTTAAAATGGTATATTGTATACTGTCACAAAGATGAGACTTTCGAATTTATCTTTTATTGAAAAAATAAAATAGTTCTGAATGGTATACCGAAGCCAATTTTAAAATAATATGTTTTTAATAAAAGTGTTGTACTCCATTGTCATATGCGATCAATGTTTGCCGTTAACTGGGAGTTGTATTTTGAATAAAATATTGCGTTGTCTTTGATAGTTGTTTCACTTTTTTCTTTTTATACATAAAAGACCAATTACAAAAACAAAGTACTTAAAAAAATTGCTGCTTATGATTTTAATAAAAAAATATATTTGAAAAGTGTTTTTACTATGATGAATATACATATATATATATATATATATATGTGTGTGTGTGTGTGTTTGTGTGTGCATACGTGTGTGTATGTATATATATATATATATATATATATATATATATATATATATCTCAGCTTATGTAAAAAGCAGTGTATGTCTCTGAATTTTTGTGTATTCTAGACAATACCTAATAATAAAATTTATTTTCATTCCAGAGCAATCCTGGCCCTACTCTTATGTCAAACACAAACTCTGTTGTCCAAAGCCAACTAATATCTGTTAACCCTCTGACAACAGGCAAATCCTCCGATTCCATTTTACCCATTCCTGTCATCACGTCCTCAGTATCTATACAGCATTCCAACACGGCTCTTGGAAATGTTTCCGTCATCAATCCAGCTCAGAATTCTGTATCTGTATCACCCAGCGGCGCACCCATCACTCAGAATCTTGGATCGGGACCCATATTAATAGGTTCTAATGCTAATCCAATAAGTATATCGGGACCTGTAACGGTTACATCACGAAGACCCAATAATACAAGTGTCACGATGATAAACTCCGATGCAAACCAGTCACACAGGATCAGTGTGTTTGAGCCATATCCAATGCGAGATACTGTGCAACATTTCTGTGAAAAGCACTTGGATAAGATAAAAGCGTACATGGATAATGTATCGTTGCGTTTACCACCACCTGCAAAGTGCACCATCGAAGGTTTGTATTTTAGATATTATTCATTAAGTGTACAGGGAAAGTAAAAGTAGATTAGAGAAAGTAAAGGAGAGATAGGAAGTCAAAGGTTGAAAAATTTTGTAAACATAAAGCAGACTTTAAATTTAAAGATTTCAAGTTTATCTATTCGTTATATTGTTGGTCTCAACCTGTGAACAAATAAGTGAATTTGATGACATTTTATTGACACAGGTGAGGTATTGTTTGTTTTCTCTCAGATTTCAGTAATTCAGACAGCATTGTTTATTTTGAAATAAATTTTACAGCTTGATTGCTCAGGGCATTGATTGAATTACTTATTTAAATTCACTGTTAAAAAGTAATACTAACTAAAAATAAAAAGTAATACTACTTTAATAAAAATTTGCCTTCTATATATCTGATAGCCTTTTTTTATATATACAAATTTTTAAAATACTGTCTTATTTAAGAATTTAGTGTATTATTAAGTAAGGAGAGCCTGTTAAGCTTAGGGGTTACAAGAATAAAAATGACACTCTTAAATAGTGAAAATGAAAAAATAAGCATAAAAGTTTTGTTTAAAACGTTAATCAGACAAATGAGAAAACTTATATTCTTTTAAGAAAAGTCTGGTTATTTTTCGTAATAGTCTGAAAATGCTTATTTTATGGAACTATTCGAAGCAGCAAGTTGATCTGTAATATAATAAGCCCGCTTCTCGTTTTATCTTTTATTCGCAAATCGAACATATTAATTCATAAAATTCCACAATAACAGAACAAATGTCAATGTCAGCCAACTGACTGTTTTTCAATTTATTTAGGCAATGAATACAAATAAAAAAAAGCAAATGATATTGATAATTTTTGTGATAATTTCCAAAAAGTTATGTACTTTATTAAATTGTTGTTTTATATTATATTAAAAATGTAATACAGGTGCAGTTATGAAGAAATTTTTTTTTTGTTTTATATTATGATTAAAAATTGTATGTTATTTTTTTGTTTTTTTTTCTTTTCGATTATCATCTGCTATTCAGCTATTTGCTTTTTTATATTCTTAAAAATACCAGTTTTTTTAAATTTATATTCTATTTCTGTATTGCCAGACCCATTTTCACAGGTCTCCTTTATTTTTATAAATGTAAAAGTCAATTCTAGTTTTTATCCTTATTATTATTATTGTTGTTATTTCACATGGAAATCTGCACTTTTTTCATTCTCATACAATATCTCAATGTATTACATATGCTGTACAATATGACAATTGTATAAAAAACTGTTAACTATTATGTACATTTTCATGTGTACACAACATCTGGAATGTCTTTTCTCCATAAACGATTTGTTGATAAATCATTAATATTTATAAACAATTTATATATTCATTTAGTTATTTATATATTCATTAAGTTAATATGTAATAAAGGAGAAAAGGTTTAATAAAGAAAATATAATTAAATGACAGGCAAAATATAACAAATGAATCCTGTACATAACAGCGCGTAATATTGATATTGTTAATAGGTTCATATTGTTAATATATTAATTTGTGTTCTCTTGATAAAAATCAGTATTAAATAAATATTATGTTAAAAATAATTAAATAATAATACAACTGTTCATAACCCTATTTAACTTATTATTTATCATAAATACTACATCAATTTTATGTACGTTTTTACTTATGTTCAAATTTGTAAGTTCATAGTACTTACAAGAAAGTAATGACTGTACCACTATAGAAAATGACACACAGTAGGTTGCAGCTTTTCTTACAGGATCTAAGCTAAGCGTCCGAGTACTTTATGCTGTGCAATCATTGTTTACCCTATCTAGTTGGGGTGTCACATGCAAGAATAGATACAGGTAAATAATAAATGATGAATATTAATGATAATCTCACTAAAAGTATTTCCCAATAATTCACAGAAAGACGAGCAAAGAAAATGGCCAAACTGCATTTCGCATGCCAGTCACGTGGACAGCATTGTTTGTACTCTCGTACATTCTTCACCATGCGAACACGCAACCCCCGCGTTTGGATCCATCTTATGTTTCTTGCCCTTCAGGCTCGATCAACGAGTGCACTCAGCAGTCGAGAGTCGAGTGTCAGCAGCCTCAAGCACTGTTGGGACATATTGAAATGCGAGAACAAAACATTTCTGACTTTGGTTACGAGCGCATTTCCATGTATGAAGGTGAGATTTGGATTTAGAAGTAAAATTAAGTGTTTGCCGTTTCAAGCATGGATAAGAAACAAAATGTTTCTCACATCATTCACAAGTTGTTCTGTCTGAAGATCGTGGTGAGATTTCAGTCAGTAACCATTAATAGTGTCAATCTATTGGATCATGCTCAAGTATACAAAATGAGATATTTCTTCCTTTTTTGGTGGATGAGTGGAAATTTGTTACATGTTACTAATTATTAACTTAGACTTAACCAAATAAATTTTATTATGCAAATTAAACAATTCCAAATTTCTTGGCTAAATGTTAAAGTATGGTATACTATTTTTTTGTTGTTCACTCCTGTCGTTGGAATACTTTCCCTGTGATGACATCTAATAAACATAGAGATGAGAAATCTACCACTTTACTCCAAATGGTTATAGAAATTGTGGTTCATTTCACTTACTATTCTATGATGCATTATGATACAGTGAAATCCCATTAACTATTATATTACTTATCATGAAACAACTCTCAAAAATAAAATAAACATGTAATACGTTCAAAGTGTTAAGTTACTCGTTCCATTATGATACTGATATTAGAAATTATTATTTCTGGTTTGAGCCAGATAAAAATCTGAGATTTCTTACAGATTGAGCACTGTACTTATGCAACTATCAAAATTTTGCATGTATCTGTCCATGAACTTCATGCAGTCCTTTTTTAATATATTGAGTGCGAGAAGGACACCTTATCAACCTTAGAAGTGGATTCCCGGAAAGTCACTCAGGCCATTACTAGGCAGGATTGCCGGTAACTTGATGGCCCCTGATGATGACACAGTGTCATTCAAGTGGTCTGAAGCTAGGAATTTCAACTTTATCTCGATTAGAAAAGAGCTCTTTGCTATCTAGGATGTTTTTTCTTATTGCAGGCATATTACGTTATAAGACAGACCGATTAAAAAAATTGGTTATTTCCAAATTGCGCTTTTTTATTTCGCTCTAGCGCTCAATAATGTTGTTAGGTCTGAAGTGGGTAGTATTGTCACAAAAAGAAGAGAATTAATAGAGTTTATGATTTAAAAAACCATTTTGTTTCTATTCCACCTGAACAGGACCAAGAAATGCTCCTCAACGAACTCCGGCAGGCTGGTTTTTTTGATGTTTTTGAGCTGAACACATCTAATGGAGGCGGAGAGGCAGCACAGTGGGGTTGCTTCCTTTGTAACCACCCCGAACGAGCTGTGGGCTTTCTCTCGGGTAACACCCAGCCTGTCATTGAGGGCCAACTTAAGGAGAAGAAGGGACGATGGAGATTGTTTAGGCGGTGGCGGACAAGGTATTTTACCCTGTCGGGTGCGCACCTGTCTTGTAAGGGTTCGGTGAGTTTTGTTTAAGTAATTAATTTAATTATAATCGTATACTAGATAAGAAGAGAAGAGTGTATTAAATATTTTTGTTGTTCAATTGTAATTAAAACAAATAAGTTAAATAACATCATTTAATACACGAAAGTTGTCTCCAAACCATATTTTTGTCTGAAATATTGTTGCTAATAATTTCTAAGTTACATTAGATACATAGTTTATATAAATATGACATACAATTTGTGATCTTTGATAGATTTTGTAAATATATCTTTTGTATATTAGAGCGTATATACTGTAATCCATACGAGTACTAAGTATTGTCGACTAAAAATATTGAATACTTTGCATTTTTTACTTGTATACTTCTAACTGAACACCCAACAAGCACATATGCCTGCTGCATAAGGCCTAATATTTTATAATAGATATATGTACCTAGTATTTTTACATACTTGTAACGAGAAAATACTAATATTGCACACCTCTATTGTTTATGAATATCTACATATAACAGAAGATTTTACTGCACTTTTTTCAATCATGCCCTATAGACACTTAAAATTAAATGTTGTGTGTCAACTGTTCAAAAGTTTATCTAATACATTGTTTGATAAGGCTCATCTAGTCCTAGCGCTGTAGTCTGAAAATGTTCACTTAACTGTTTTAGTACCATGGTTTTTACTCATATATACTTAAAAATGCCAAAGAAATCTTTTGTTTTTGAAGTCATTTACCCTTGTCTTTAATAATTTTTTCAGTGTTTTCTTAATAAAAACTTGTACAAGAATAATAAAATACAAAGAAAATTATGGAAATATATATTGTGAATAAAAATTATAACAAAAACTGAAATCAAGATCACATCATATTTTCGCAGTCCGGTACATCCTCCATATCAGCAAAATAATTGTTATCGTCACTATTATCACTATCACTCAAAATTAGCATTACGCCAAATTGTGAGCGCACCACAATGTCACTCCCAATATCACTTTCTTCACAACTTGAAAAACGATCATTTTCATTTATTTTTGTATTCCGACATTATCGGTTAAAAATTTTTTTTTCCTAGATCCTTTTTATATTGTAATTACTAATAATATTATAATTTGAACTTTATGTAAAATGTGGAAAGATAAAAAATTACCGTGCACTAAACAGCAACTGTTTTCACGTGCGCCATCGCGCTCGTGGCAAATTTAGCTAGAACGTGCACGAGCGCGATGGTGCTCGTCGGCGCTTAAACGGTTAATGAGAAAAAACAAAATATAAATAGTAAAGTGAAATCTCTATCTATATACAAAATTTGGAATCTCTAATTCTTTCAAGTAACCCTTGACCATTTATGCATATAATAAAGCAATAGAGGTAAAAACGTCTATACATGGATACTCGAAGAAATAAGTTTGAGGAACTATAAATAATCTCTAGTAAACCATTTTTATAAGTGTTTTCTGTCTTTTATGTTTATACATATTTTACGAAAAACTACTAGACAAATTTCAATGGCAGTTTCACTGTTTTTTCCTTTGAGCTAGAGGAAGAAAGCAGCAGTTTTGGAATATTTGAAATGTTAGGTTGCATATCAGTATACAACCAAATTGAGATTTCACTACCGTGTTTATTTGAATCTAATAAATAAACAACTAATTTGTTAAAGCAATGAAAAATTAAGAAATAAAGATAGAAGTTTCGGTCTGCTAACAAGCACAATATCTTTTGACTTCCACAATCTCTATCAGGGTTGGATATTTGGATATAGGGTAGCCTATCCGAATGAAGTCAAAGGCAACAAGCTAGTCCCAAAATATCAAATGTTATTTTAAAATCTTCAATTACTTATTTCAACAATTTAGGGATGTTTTCTCAATGTTTCAAAGAATATGGTTAGCTAAATTAAAAATAGGCAAATTTGCCCATAAATCTATACAAAATTTGTGAAAAATAGTTGTCACTTATTTATATCATGTTCGTTAAATTTCACATCAAGTTAATTGTTCGTTTTTCAGAGCGGCGGAGAAAGCATCGATATTAACCAAATCAGATCGGTGAAGGTGTCGCGCGGAGCTCGCAACATACCAAAGGCATTTGAGATATTCACTGGTGACCAGACACTCATACTCAAACCGAAGGATGGCAAAAATGCAGAAGAGTGGGTTCAATGTCTCAGTATTGTGGTGGCTCATTCCCAGGCACGGGATGCCCCGGCTAAGTCTAACAGCCTTCCCGCACGAGGTGTCACTCTCAAGAACTTGTGATGGCTTCGTGCCTTATGAGATGATCTCAAGACTTTTGTGTAGAATTGTATAGATGTGTTGTGCGATATTGTGCTTCTTATTTTAAAATCATTATGCATTTGCTGGCCTGTCGACGTATTGATTTTAGTAACAAGTGTTCAAGTATTATACCTTTAATCACTTTTGAAGCGGTAGAGATTCAACTTTGTTTATTATTGCACGCATCAGGGAATTGCAGAATGATTAGGTAAAATTTATTGACTTTACGCCAAATCGGTTTGAAATTATCGAATACTTGATTGCACGTAAGTTTTATTGATATTTAAGAGTTTTTCAAGGAAATTGGCTTACCTATCTGACTTATCTGCGTCCCCACTTACAAGCATTATATGTAAATAAAAGACTTTAAAAAATAATTGTAGAGAATTAAATTCTCTTATAAAATTAATCAAAATAGGTTTACAAAAATATTGTTAGATTGATATTACTTTGGTTGGGGGACATATGCTATTTTTCATACAGTAAACGGACCAGTATCCTTATGGCTGGGCTAGGGAACTATGGGTTTTTTTTATATTAGCTTACAAGTGACAGGGCAGTGCTATAACTTATAAAATTGTACTTAATAATACTTGAACGCTTCCTTATTTATTAATATTTATTAATGAGAATATTTTTTTAATTAGGTTGAGACTTGAATTCTTGTTTTGTAAATAATATATAAATTAACTCTGCTATTATGATAATGCCAGGTTTCTACTTCGATAATTAAAAAAAGACAACTAATGGTTCACAATGTAGTCTTGGAATAAAAACAAAAATTATTTTCTTTAGCCCGTGGATAATATGGATTATTTTGTGCAACTAAACATACAGTAGATCTAAAAAAGAGGTGAATGACCCTCGATGCTTTATACCATGGAAGGTGAAGGAATATTGTATGGGCACATAGACGTACCGCCACCTTCCCTATATTAGTACTAGGGGGTTTCTTGTTCTTAAACTTGGCCCAAAAATGAGGTCACAATTTAATCCATATAGCAATATGCTGTTTTTAAAAATAAATTACGATTTATTATAAATCAAGATATTGTCAAAAATATGTTTTTAAGATATAAATAATTTCTGTAGTTTTGTTATTGGGTTTAAAAATTTTTTTAAACTTGTTAATTATTAATCAGAATACCTGTATTCGAACAGAACCTTTGTTCTGAATCTAGGTCATGAGATGTACTGTTTTGAAGCTAAGCGCACTCATGATTTTACGAAAAGAATATCTTCTCAAAAATTTCTGTACAATATGGCGTACAGGTTTCTTTTCTAATTTTGTTCACAATTTATTACAAAATAAAAATATGATATATTTTTTATTATTTAGAATTTTCTTTCAATATCAATTGCTTGTGTTTTTACATAAAGCAATGTATTACATTAGTAAAATTTTGCTCAGTCATTTTTATATTTTGTAATAAGAAAAATTAGCCTTTATTTGACATAATTTGCTTAATTTTTTTAAAATTTATTACATTGACTAGCCAGCAAATGCAGCGATAAATGGAATAAATATTATTTCTTGCTAAATGACTGGTGACTGGTATTTATGGCCTGGCCAGAAAATTATCTGACAAACGACATTGTGTGTAGCTATATTTATATGGAAAATGTATTACAATACAAAACGTTTATAAGTACAGTTTTACAAGGTAGTTTACTTAGATTTTAAGCATGTTACATAATTTGTAATAATTTTGTACTTAAAAAGTTAGCTGGTAAGAAATGATAATTTGCTCATTGAAACGATTTCTTCCCGGTAAGAATTGTGATACAAGCATTTAGCTATACAAAGTCCATTGACCCGAAGAGACTGTTTTGTTGTAATTGTTAAAAGATATTTAGTCTTCCAAGAGGACTCTATCTATTTTGTTATTTGTTCAATCTTTGAATGTAATAGTTTTCAGATTGGTTTGAAAATACATATTTTTTTTAATTTAAATACCCACTGCCTTTAAAAATTTAGTTATTTTTATTCTAGTCTTCGAAAGCAATTTTTCACATTCTGCATACTGACCATTTTTAATAACATATACTGCGTACTTATAATTAATTAGGTCTTCATTATAACAATCTTATTCAGCCTTTCCGTTTAATCTTTCTTTTTTTTCAGTACAATGGCTTGGAATATACCAATTTATTATGATGGTAATAATTTCGCCATTTTGTTATTGAAATTATTTTCTACTCAAACTTCCTGTCAAAAATCATTTTTTCTTCTAACTACACTTTAAAAAAAGACTAGTCTAGAATTGTTTAACCTGTCCTCGATTCCTTCACTTTTTTTTAATATTCACAAACACATTGCAGTGAATAGTAAGATATGAGCAATATTCTGGCATAAACATAATTTTTATACTGCGTTCATTTTTGAAAATATTTACTCGGAATTCAAATGATATGCCAGGTTATATAAAATTGAAGACAGTATCAAGCCAATGACAAAAGTATAAGTTTCAGTAATTCGGGAATGTCAAGATATGCACATTTGAAAACTATGAATCTTTTCATTTTAGACGGTGATGAAATTTTATGGAACCCACATATGTAAATGTATTTCTTGGACTATTTCTCAGAAACTTAAAATAGTGGTGCATGCGACTTGATTTTCTGCTTTCTCTATTGCAGCTCGTCCATAACATTAAGTTGTATTTATATGCCAGTTATATTTATGAAATATTTCTGAATTTACACTATTACTTCGATATTACTAGAAATATATCTAATACAGAACTTTCTGTTATTTCGGTTGTGATGTTTGGTAAAATACATTAGTGTTCGATTTTTTTATTTACAATATTAAATATAAATGGGATAAACTATTTGGAATTGTTGAAAAGAGAAACCTTGATAAGACATAAGTGTATGAATGCTATAAAAATGTAAATTTACGAGATTTATGTAATTCTAAGTGAAAGACAAACAAAAAGTAATCAACATTCGAGTGACTGTTGTACACCTCATATAAGTGAAGCGTCAAAATAGATACTTGTCAGAGTTGCCAGTAATACGAGCTCTAAGATTTGTTGTACACATTATTTTTTTTATTCCAGCAATTAATATATTGAAATTAATCTTTTGTGTATTTGACCAGTTATATGTGATGAATCAAAAGTGCGTACTTTAATTTTGTGGTGAAGATTAAGCGATGACGAGTATACTCATCAAAAACAAAGTATGTGTAACTGTTATAATATTGAATTAAGTTGTAATCAAAATACTGTTTAACATTTACACTTAACATTTATTGTTTGCTTGTGACTAAATGACAAGAAAAACCAATTACTTAGAAAATTATAAGTTACAAATTTAATCTTTTTTTGTTGATTGATTTTAAGTAAAGCAAGTCACAGTACGTAATATCACTTTGCAAGTCAAATGTCATTATCATTATTAATTTCAATTATCGTTTCTGTAACAATGTGAACATTTTCACGTAGGATTACTTTTTGAAGATGTGTTTGGTTGTAGTCTAAGAAATGTTTTCCAATAAAGCTACATGCTTTAAATTAATTTCACTTTGGTCTTCAAATATTTTAAACATCTTGAAATTTGCAAAATTCATATTTCTGTTATTAAAATTGCAATTTAAATCAGAACTAGTAACTACTTTTCCTGTCCTGCAATTTGTTCCAAAATTAATTATTTATAAATGATAAGAAAAAATGACATACAATAAAAAAATCAATAAACACTGAATCACTTGTTACATTATCTTGGTGTAGATTTTCCAACAGAATTTTTCAGTAGTTATAATTATTACATTTATACTATAAAAGTTGAGATGAAAGTGACTATGATTAGTTGTTGACGTTTAATGTTCGACAATAAATGAAACATATTCTTTTACTTTAATGTTTATATACCGCAAGTTCTAGAAAATTCAAATTGACATTAGAAATATCTAAATTTTTAAATAAACTTTCCCTTTGTCTCACAGAACAGAGACGAACTGAACGGCCACTGTTTCTACCAAAATATATTAAGTATCATAATTTGTCATACAACAATTTTAAAAAAGAATTTGTCAAATTGTCCCCACTCCCGTCTATCCTGGCCGCAATGTCTTGTATAATATGTATAATCATTATTATTGCCCCAAAGGTGGCGTAATGTCCCACTCTCTATTGCTCATGGGTGACTTTATCGAAAAGTGATTTTTATTTTTATAAATTTTTTTAAACCATTCTAATAAAAATATTTCACAAAATATAAGGCAAAGGTCAAAATGACATACTATAAAAATAAATTTTAAAAAAGTTTAAATAACATAGATACTAAACATTTAACACAAATAATAAAAATACAATTTCTGTAACAAAGCTTTATTTAAAGAACACTCAACATTTGCAGTGTGCCTACGACATAGAGACATAGATAACCTATGACGCATAGATGACAGCTAGAACATATATTTCCTGGTTTATTATTGTACTATTATATTTATGTTCGTAAAAGCTTTGTGCATTTGTAGGTTTGCAACTGAACACTGAACACGTGTACAATTAAATAAAATGGCGTGAATAGGAAGTGTCTCTTTTTATTTAGTGCAACATGTAGCTATTGCCAGAGGTCACTATACATTTATTTTTATTACCTCTTGAAATAAAAACCTTGTCATTGATATGACCCACTACCAGATTTATGTTTTTTGTACATTAGGATAAGTGATGGAGCACAATCTGACTTTGTCTTTTCTTTTCCATATTAGCACTTTTAAAATGTATAGAAAAACTATACCCTTGGCAACACTGGCTATAATATTAATATATTTGGTGTAATTACACTATTTATGGCTACTAGCATTAATTCAGCGTAACATCTATTTATAATTATATGAGAAACATTCATTTATTAAAAATTTTGTCCAATTATACTGGAGATAACTGAACAAAGATTTGAAAATGAATTTCTATATGTCCTATATGATACTTTCACCAACCCTTAATTATTTGTCAACTTTACAATTTTTATTTCGAATACCAATATTCTAGTATTTGAGTAGATTTACTTTTAAATAGAATGTTTTCAATTCTTATTACACTTGAATATCTTTCTAGAATTGGCTTCTTAACATTTATTGTAATATGTACTTAAAATTCAATCAGTTATTGATCAATCAGTTATTGAATTTTAACTTGTTAAAATTTACGACAATAGGAACAGTCAAATTAAGAGTATGCAAAATTAATATTTAAGGAGTTTACATTTAAGAAGCTGAATACTTATAAAATATTTTGTATCTCGCTTACACATTATAATGAAACACAATATATAGTTTTGTAAGCCATAGTTTTCAATTTGTTGTGAATTTGATTCTAGTTTAAAAACAGATAGAGACATGACAAAAATAATTTCAGTCATCAATTCCCCATTGAGTATGCACGTTTTTTTCATTGTGCGTGAACTATGAGCTTTGTAATAAAAATGTGAGTTTATAAATAAAAACCATGGATATATTACATTTAGTTGGCTCTGAGCACACATGAATAATTTTGAAGTTTCCATCTTTAACTGATAAAAAAATTACAAAGCTAAACAAAATTTTATGTTTCGATGCATTCTGAATGTCGCCTTAGAAATAATAGTCAATGGCTTTCTAAAATCAGATTGGTTTCTTTCACCTTTTATACAGTATTTGACAATGAAAAATTCAAAATACAGGATAAGAATTTAATTTTTTGTTTTGATGAATTATTGTTTTAACAATAACTTCCATTCAGTAACTTCACATAAGTGTCATGTGAAAACTATCTGACAAACGGCAATGGCATATTATTTGTATTGTGTACAAGGCAATATTTATTTACAGATTGCACTATAATAATATTAGCATATTTTATTGTTTCTAATTTTTTTTATAAAATAGATGAACTAAATGAGACTTATAGGTACCAGAGAAAAGAATCTTGATCAAACATACAGTCATGTGTGGAAATGAAAACAAATAATGTCTATTCTATAAAATGATGTCGTCGTCTTGGCGTGATAGTAAAAAAATTTATTTGTTTTATAGTTTATTGGAACTAATTTATTTACATGTTATTGTATTAGGATTGTATTTAGAATCTGGGACTGTGTGCTTGTTGGATTAATACAAACCATTTCTTAACCGGTTACTGAATGTTAGTTACAATTAGCTTTCTCACTATTTTCATCAGCGACAATGAACCTTCTATTAATTGGCAACAAGTTTGAGTACTCTGTACCATATAATTTTTCAAATGTGTTCAATATTATAGTCTGATAATTTCAATATCTTATTTGAGTACACAGTACTTATTGACCCCGACGAGTTACTCAGAAAGAGAATGACAACGATGATTAAATGAATACGTCCAGTTTGAATAATTTTTTCATTCGTTTAATTGTTTTGTATTGATGTATTATTAATGGTTAATGTGTTAAATGTTACGAAAAGATATACTAAAAATAATTTTAATGCAAAGCAGTTATATATAAGAAAATTAAGTTATATTTTTTTACCATATATAGTAATATAACAAATTAAGATACAATTAACCGCATTTCTAGTGCCTTGAGATTATATATTGTATAATTATATATATATATGTAAAGAGCTTTTGTACTTAAATTAATTTTTTTATTTATTAAATATATATTAAACTCTATTGTAATAGTTTTATTTTATTGCACGGAAAAACGTAATGAAATTTTTATTTAATTTCTTAAGATGGATTGTGTCATCAATAATAATTATGACTGATGGTACAGCACATCCCTTGGTACGTTAGCACATTATTAAATATTATATTGTATGGAAACAAGAGGTACGTATAAAAATAGGTACGTTAAAGAACCAGGAGACAAAAGTTTAATGAGAAAATAAATTACAGTAAAAATTCATCGTAATACTCCCGTTCGTAGTGCTACTGAATGTATTATGCATTTTTGTCATGATCCCAACATAAATATGTACATTAATGTATTGTTTGCGGGTAGTTTTCAACGCGTGCTAGCAGGCGGTGCGGGCCATTTTTGGTAATTTTTTGCGCAAATGGCAATGTTCAGTAAAATTACGATAACTTTAGTTTTACATATTTTTTTCACTTCTTGCAGAAAGGATAGTAGAGATAAGAGATACTCTTCTCTTTGATTGCCAGACTTGGAGTAATATGTTCCTTGTTTCTGCGAAAGATTGCTTCGCCTTTATTCAAACGTGTATTTTGAAGATACGGAGGTAAGCCTCCATTTTTTCTTATTGTTCCGCAAATTCGGATTTTGTTCGCGAGAAGCTATGTAGCATTAGTCAAACTATTGTAATAATTGTCCATATAGACGTGATATGCCAAATGCCTGTAAATTGTTAAACTACAGTTTGAATAGTTTTTATCAACCTTAGTCCTTGAGCGGCATACGTTTCAAAGTTACAAATGTAACCAGTATATCTCTCAGATAATATTCTCACAAGTATTCCGTATTTTGTAAGTATTCCTACCTTATATACTCAGAAAAATTATCTTCCTCTCTATGGTATCATATCCTCATCCAATGATAAGTTCCTTTTTGGTTTGTACACATTTATAAATTTATCAGAAAAATAATTGATTTTAGGCATGACTTTCACTAATCTTCCCGATTCTTCTGTAATGTCTTCATTACTATTGAAGTACCGAGCTGCCCAAATTTGTTGAAATCTATCCCTTGAAGTGATTTTGGAAAAAAATGGCATTTCCAACCACAGGTTTGTTGAGCAATAATCATCTCGCTTATCTTTGCGAACTTGTCCCATCAAAATTATTAAACCCAAAAATTTTTTCATTTCTGTGATTGTAATATCTCATCATTTGATAGTTTTGCGGGATGTTTGGAATCGTTCAATATTTTGATAGCAATATCTGTTTGATTCATCAACTAAATATTGAAAGAAATCATCTTTTATAAATGATTCAATCAGAGATTCTGGAGTAGCATTAGAAGTAACGCCAGGGCGATCCATAAAATATTTAAGAATTGTAGGTTTGTCAGTCGATGACCATTCGTTTTCACTTTCATCAGAACTTGAAGATATAGTTCTACGAGTCAAATTTGTATGTAAGGGGATATCTTCACTGTTGCTTTCACTGTCACTTTCCAAGTCTGAATGATCTTCGATATCACTATCACACGAAAGATCCGACAAAAGATCAACACACAATTCTTCATCACTTTCATAGTCAAATTGGCTCATGTCTTCCGAAGTAATGTCACTTTGATCAAAATTACAAAGATTTTGTGAAGTGTGCACCCTTTCCGATTGTTAGAATCACACTGAATTCGTGGAGAAGCAGAGAATTGTGTGAAGGGATGCGTAGTTAAATAGATTACCATTATACCCGGAAGTACATATATAATTCACCATTGTATGTGTTAGAGACCCAAATTTTGTCGCTTAGAATTCGCATGTTAGCATCTCTTTAGAGCAATAAAAAAGTATAAATATGAACGTATTTATATGTTACCCACATTCTACCGCTAGTCTTTAAAAAACATATTAATACACTCTCATTTGCGCATACTGATTTTTTCGTTGTGGTGTACTGACATTGGATATAATAACAGTGTTTCTTACTGTTAATAAAAATGTCAGCTATTTATATTTATTTACAGACTATAATGTACACATTTAATACATATGACGGACTTATTGCTATGAGAACAATGTTTTACAGCCAACCAGAACATCAGTCTAACCCCGCTCGATGAGCGGCCAGAAATTGAACTCGGGTTCTCAAAATACACCACGCAGTCATAGGCCGTAAGCTTGTGATCAATCCAACAAATTACTGCAATTTATCAGCGGAAGGCACTGACATTAGCGAACTCAACATCTGCAATTAATAGACCAAGTCACAAAGCTCAAGGTCACAAAGCAGATATTGCTGTTGTATAGTATAATACTATTTCAAATGTATAGATGAAAAACTATTGAAACGATGAAAAACTGATCAATGTTTTGGATGCTCTTCACTACTTAAGTCTGAAACATCATCCCATGTAGCAATGGGACAATGTCTCAGACGAAAAGTTAAAGTAAGAATTGTTTTAAAAAAGTCGTTTTTTTGAAGACTGATGTGTCAAGTGATGAAAAGTGGGAAAGAATGAATGGTCAGCATGCAACTTTTGAGGAATACGCCACATTTGATGACCCTCTTGTTACAAATGAAGAACAAAGTATCCAAGATTTTGCAGCAGGGATAAATTTGTAAAGTGTCCAAAGATCAGGAAGACAGAGATGATAAAGATGCGTCAACACTTCTGCCAACAAAAATGCAGTAACAAAACACTTTGAGGAGTTATCTTTCTTTATATGGTACTTTTTAAGATAAAATAACGTATTACAATAATAACTGCTTTTTTTCATACGATAATTATAATTTTACTTTAAAGTATAAAAATGACACACAAAAAGAAAAAAATATCATTTGTCTATTTCCCATCTGTAGCGCTATCCCCTTTATAATACATTTTTGATCCTACCCGCTCAAGAGTGTTATAAAGAAATATTATTGTGTTCTATTTTTAAATTTGTATTGCATTCCTTTTGGCAAAGACAAAAAATATTGACTAAGATAGGATCATTTTGAAGGTTAGTATCACCTAATTGTAGTACATATTCAAAATTTTACATTTTTCCAGTTAATAATGATGTAAAATATAATGGTGCATTTGTAAGGAGCGTTAAATTAATTAAATAAGGAGCCGACTAGAAAATAATTAAATGAGGAGTCCTAATGAAGAAGGTAATAAAAATTTTAAAATGAATGTGGTGATTGTACGGTAAGTATTTTATGACTTCCATTTCTTTATGTCCTTCGTTGAGGGAACTTGGTCCTGACAACAAGCTAGTTTCAGGTTTTTTAAAATGCAAAACTTTTTACTAACCAGAAACCAAAAGGCCGTGACTTTAATAAGGATACTTATGGAAAAACATTACATTATGAAGTTACATAATTGGTTAGATACACTTAGATAAATATCTTTGCTGTTTCATTCATTATTAACACAATCTATCTTTTAAAAATAGTTTTGTAAATCGGCTGATAATAAAATTGGTATACAATGTAAAACAAATGTATATATACAGAGGTGTACTATAATTTTTACATTTAGCTATTTATATTTATTTTTAATGCATAGTAGCCATCTCCTACGGGTGGATAAACAATATGCTTATTAATAAAAACATGCTAATGAGATTATTATAAAGTAACCTGAAAAAATTTAAATACATAAAAGGTGGGATTAACCACTATTGATTTATGACTACATCATATGATAGCATTCGTCAAAGAAAACAGATTTTGATAAATGTAAAGTATACATACAGAATTATTCTTAAATATGACAGCATACATATAAATTACTTTTCATTAATTATTTTGGAATACCAATTATTTTTTGCCACTTAACAACTAACAAGGGGCCACAATAGGGTTAATTGGACAATTTACTCTTGTAGACACCATAGGCAATTTTGAGAGTGAGGTTGAGTCAAATTTGGAGAGTGAGGTGTAAGTTCGAAACTACCACAAAGTATTTCTTGATTGTAACATTAGACAAAAGTGTAGAGTATTATATTAAAACTCAAAATCGTTTTATTGTGCAAGTTTCCATTTGTATAAAATGTTTATATAACATCAAGTTTTATTATATTTATAAAATATATTACATACATGATATAGGTTATTTCTACAAAATCTTAAGCTGTGCCAAAAAGCCACTATTTGGTTGTATCGCTGGCCTCTTTGTTTTAACCAAATCATAAGCATCTGCAAAACTGAACCCTTTGTGAATTATCAAAAAGCCAATACAGACTGTGGCAGCCCGTGACACTCCAGCATTGCAATGAACTAAAACATTTTCACCAGTGTCTAACACATCCTTAATAAATTGTACGGACAGTTCAAGAACGGGTTTTATATCAGTTTCTGGCAAATCGAGACAAGGTACAAATTGACTTTTAACACTGTCTAGAGTCATCTCGATACCAACACTTAAGACATTACCGATATTATATTTTTTAAGTATTTCCACATCACAGCAATCCTGAGATCCAATAAACAAACCTGGTATTAAGCAAACGGGGATGTCATCTGGTTTTGTATCCACAACAAAACCGTAAGATTTTGTTATCTGTATTTTTTCTTTAACTTGTGACGAATCTTTCAGATTTTCAATAAATACCTGTCCATCCGCTCGTGTCACAGTGATATTTGTATTTTTAAGTTCATTTTTACGATTCTTTAGTTCGTTGAGGAAACTCATTGTGTAAATACAATCAGTTTAAATCATCTTCAGTGATATTTTCAGGGTCTTTAACGACTAATTTATCATTTTTAATTTTGTTTTCATCAAATACTAAGCTAGCCGGGTCGTATTCAACATCACAAAGATAGAGACCATATGGAGGTGCTACTTTGAGAAAACTAGGCCAATGATGTTTGGATGGAACTTGAAGCATGAGCTTGATATCGTCATTTGTCAATCGTCCAGATGCTGCGCCATGTAATGCACCAACTATTCTTCTTACCTACAAAATAAATAAAATGATTATCATATCATTATTGATCAGCATTCATACATTTGTTCCGAAATAGATGATAGCACTGATTAACAAAAATGTATGTGGAAGTAGAAGATTTGATATCTTTTCTAATTTATTCTTTTTTGTTTAGTGATTCAGTTTTCTAACCATACAAGAATGACAGGTATTTAGGGAATGTTATAGTCAGCATAGACTCCAGTTTAGCTTGACACTGGGAAAAGTTTTCTCAGTCAAGATGAATGGATGCCATTAAGTAAAGAAAGAAGCTGAAGATATAGGTTAATGAAAGAATCTCCATGATTATTGTCAATTATGCCACAGTAGATAGTGTGATGACATAAACAAACAGAACTTCTGTTTTTCGTAGCGTTGGAAATAAAGATTTTACTAAAACATGCAGGAAAACAAAATTTAATGTATTTAACAGTAATTTCTTTTTATTACTTTGTGTTGCAACTTAAAATAAATGTATCAATTTTTGTAACATTTTCTATACAAATCATATAAATTTTAAGTGTTTTCCTAGAAAAATATGTAATACAACTTTACACACAGTTTTAAATATAACTTTGTAAGAGATGCGATCCTTTTATTGCAAGAATGTATTTTATTTATTAATATTTTTAGTGAAGATAGTATGTTTTCACTTGACTTGCTTAGAATTTTTCATTTTTAATTGTACAGATCACGTATAAAAAGTACGTTTTACTGTAAATTAAGATATTTGTAAACCAAAATATTGTCTTCACAATGTTTCTAATATCTTCATTATTAGAGTTTGTTAATTTCAATACCTTATTTGAGTACACGGTATTTACTGACCTCGAACGAGTTGCTCAGAAAGTAGGGAACAAAAAATGTTTTGAGAATATTTTCTAACTCGACTTAAACTCTACTAACAACTAACCATCACCAGTCCCATGACACCAAACAAATTTGGTGACAGGCTCAAAAAAGTTTAGTAATTGCAGTTCATGATAATATTCCTGTTGGAGCTCAAAGGTGTGTATTATATTACATGGATTTTATATGGACTATCTTATAGAAAACTAAAAAGATGCATATCAGAAATGTGACAAAAATAACCAAATTACAAGCGTTTGAAAATGAGGTGCGTGATTTATTAGATAAACAACATTCTGTAACGACAAATATATTTACCATCCCATTGGAAGTAAAAACAGATGAAGGTATGGAACCATGCTTAACCTTTTATAATTTTGTTTTCTACCCACATGCTAGTCAGCTCTCGATTACATGCGATTGTGCCCTATGTGTGGAATTGTGTTCTATCCAATCGGACATATTTAAATAGTCCGATTGGATAATATTAGAAAACAACTAATTAATAAATTACGAGTAAACAATTTATTTTAAAGTGACCGTGAAATTATTCAAATAACAAGAAGTAAGACAACAAATCAATTATTGAATGATAATTATATTACTTACGATGGAAGTTGAATAATTGGAATTTCATAAAAAAAAGTCAGTAAATTAATTGAGCTATGCAGGAGAGTATAAAAAACATGTCCTGTCAGATAGGGTAAAAAAAACCCATTAGGGGATGCTAGTATTTTCCATCAATGCATTATAAAGTGTAAAAAAACAAAAAGTACAATTAATTCAATATCATTGGGGTATCAATCAAATCAAAACAATCAATTTAAAGTAAAAAAACAATTTTAACAAATTTATCGCCTTCCTTCTTAAAGTGATTCTTTATCTCAATTATGTCTAAAATAAAAGTCGTCAAATGAATACAAATAGCATTGGTAACTACCAATCTAAAAGTATGCGGATCTAAGGAATCCTTTTAAACCTTCTCTAAAATATTGTGGAATATGGGAAACCTCTTCTGCAGACATTCTAAAATCTTACAATCAATTTCACTGTGAAGCAGAATTATATTTCTAGTTGAGTAAGCCTATTGATGAAATTAAACTCTCACCTGATTATGAACGAAACCTCTGCCTTTTATTTTAATATCCCAATAATCAAAAAGGTTATGTGTCTCATTGATAGTAGTCACAGCAGACTTTCCCTTTTCAACTTCTATCGATATAATAGTCCTACGACTATGCTTATAGATGGCTAGCTTATCTGCTTTTTTAAAAGTTGTGAAGTCGTGAACGCCAACAAATAAATGAAGCGCTTTCCTCAACCTTTCAATCTCAAAACGGGGATCTCTGTAAAAATATTTGATGCTGAATATTATTCAAGTTTTAATAGTGAACTAGAAATTTAATTGGCAGATTTTTTGTTTTGATGTTTTTCAGTTGGAGAATGAAAATTAAGTTAATATGAATTAGTTTGAATTGTGTATAATGCCGGAAAAGTTGATAATTTATAGTATGTGACAAAATTATACTCAATAAGTCCATTTCACAAACATACTCCAATTTTCGTCGAATGATGTGTTTTTAATTTTTATATAAATATGTGGACTTTGAATTGAACTTTGGTGGTAACAAATCTATGAATTTTTTTAAAACTCATTTTATATGTATATATATACACACACTCACATGCACGCATGCACGCACACACGCACGCACACACACACACACACACACATACATATATATATATACTAACACTAACCACACACAACTATATAAAACTCATTATTAAATTAAATTTTTTATAAAATATTTAAAAATATTCAAGATTTTATTCATAATGAATAGAATAAAATTAATTCTAAACTCAACCACTAAATATAATTCTAAAATTTAGTTGAAAATGGACCTTAAGGAGGTATTAGTAAAGCCAATTTCGCTCTTGTTGTCATTTGAAAAAGCAATATCACACTACATTGCTTGCTGACCAGGCATGTCGTTTTTGTGAACTAAACTCTACTAAATTCGCACCATAGCCTCTAATACCATTTCAATTGTACCACAGCCTACATTCCTGGTTTGAAAAGTTCTTTAGCAGATGACGTTTTGAAATTTTCACACACCCATACTGAACTTTATAATTGCAAAGCTATACCAATGTCTGGACTCCTAACTTCTTAATAATACACATCAAAAATATAATAACAACCGTAATAACTTTTTGTGAATGCTTCAATGCAAAATTATTTCAGTAAAATTGCTTTAATAAAGAAATATATGCAAGTTCTAGTCTGTTAAAGATATAAAGGTGACGTTTCGAAATATACAAAAAATAATAAATAATTGTACCTTTAAATATTACTATTACATGTACTTGTAATGTACCGACCTTGTAATGTATAATGTATTATTATATGTACCAAAGGGTGGGTGCAAACATTAGATTAACAAACAGGGTACAGGCAAGGCTTTTTATCATGCCTGTATGGGTTTTGCTGTGAGCAAGATAGCATAAGAGCAAAAAATTTTATCAGTATTAACCCCGCACATTACAAAGACAGCCCGCGGGCAGCTTTTTACTTCGATATAATAATCACAAAATAGAACTCAAACAGATGATAGTTTTGCATATAGCTATCACACATTTCAAAAGAAAAAGATGAAGAGATTATTGGTTCCACCCTATTTACTGCGGAAAATTAGTGAAAGGAAAATTTTATACCCTTTCTGACGAATAAGAGATAAAATTTTTCAATACAAAAATTTTATTTTTCATTATTTTATATATGTGAAATATACTTTTATGTGAAATATACGGTTTTCTATCTGCGAATGTAATTTCTGCATATAATAAAACAATTTTTCAACTGAAAGATTTTTTTTATAACCCTTTTGTGTTATATAAAAACACTTAATACATAGGCCTGTATGGGAAAATTGTGAGCGTCAACTAGCGTTGCATCTCTTTGTAACTTTGTTAAAAATGCCATACCGAGTGTCCTATTTATTTATGTAGTAAATTATATTATCTATGGATGCGCTTTTGGGTCAAAGTAATAAAATGCAGAGCAGTCTGTTTACAGACACTTTGACACTGGTGTGCGCAATTGCATTGGTGTGCGCAGTTGTTTCACAAGGAGCCTGACACTTGGTGCGCAGCGATGTTGCTGGCTGTTGGCTAGGCCCGTAAAAGACAGAAATATCAGGTATCTTGCTCTAAAATGTGCGCCATTTTGTTAACTTAAAGTGCCTTGAGTAAAATTTTAATCAATGGTGTTTCCTTAAAAAGCAGTTTCTACTGAATTATAATGTACTATTTAGCTATGTAACTTCCAACTCTAACGTAACTTTTTTGTTTTTCCAATTTTAATTGTTGATTTTTCAAAAAAGCATATTAAGTACTCCTTACTTCATTTAATTTTAGTATAATTCCATGTATAATTCCATTCCAGCTCTAAAGTTCATTTCTATATAGATAAAATATAAATATATAATATATTTTCATTAAAATTTGAGCAAGTATCAACACAGTAAAGAATACTATTATTATAAATTAAATAAACACATCTTTATAATAATTACTTACACTATAAAATAACAACGCCTCCATTCCTCTATTGGAACCATGCAATTCAGGTGAGGGAATTTTTCCTCACAGTTTTGTCTAAGTACTGCAAATCTAAACAATAATAATTTTTTTAAATTGTCAGTCAATATAATAATAAAAGAATAAAATATAAACATCTAAATTCACACTGCAACAGCTTATAAAGCAGTATAAAGAGCTAATACTGGGAACAGCTCAAAATGTATGCAAAAGTAATAATAATTTCAGCTTGGACATCATACTATCAAAATTATATATCATCAATGTGAGACACCGCTTCAAAATATTGTTTAGACTTAATTGTAAGGAAATACTGTTTCTTAAAATCAGATGACGCTGACAATTTCCATGATATTTTGGTTTAGCCCCAGACGCATTACGTGGTCTAAAATCAGATGATGATGGCAATTTCCATATTTTCATTTAGTCCCACGCACATAGGTGACCTGGCTACGCGGCTAAGTGTCAGTGGCCAGCGAGATCTTGCTATGTCTATGAGAGTGCACATATTACGTAGTTGGCAGCTAGAATTCACACCTGGCTGATAGAGATTATAGTTTTGTATGAAATTCAGTCAGAACGAATGCGCGGTCGGCATCGCGGTGGGCCCGAGTTTTTATTTTAGCAGTAAGGTGTTTTATATAGAATTTTTTACTTTGGAAATTAAGAATAGGATCTATTTTGGATATAATATAATTGGATCTATTTTCAGATCAATATGCAGACCAAAAAGTTGCTTGTAAAAAAAAGGAGAGCTTGGTATGTAATTCTTATTTTCATTATATTTCATATAATTCATTATTAGCTTTTGTACATACATTAATAATCCTATAGCAGTTTACAAATATGGATTGTTCTTGAATGTATATTTTTCTTTTTTTATAAAGTAATCGGCGAACTGACTCTGTATTGATTAGATGTTCTTTTTTGTTTTGATGTTTTTTATGTTTCTGTTGATTTGATATTGCATTCTGATTAGAAGAAATTTTATTAATGGAACTCGGGGTACTTAGTACATCTTCAAGTCTCTACTCACAGTTAACTGTATGTTTTAGAGGACGCAATTGGCTTGAATTGTAGCAATTGTAAATTTAGCCTGTATGTCGAGGAGCCGATGGAAAATTAGCCATTTGTTTGTCAGTATTCCAAAGTACATTCGGTGCATTGATGAGCACAATAAAGCCTGTAGTTGAAAATTCTCTTCATCAGTTAAATTATTGCCTGCATATGGTTTCATTACATGTTCTTTTATTGCATTACCCCCAAGAAGAACGTATAGGATAGCTGAACCGTCTTCTAGAATGTCATTTCATATATTTAGGTGACGATTCATAACGTTTTAAACGTTTTTAACTAATTTCGACGTTCTTGCCGTTGACGGCACCAATGATATTAGGTAATTGGACATTTCCTTAAAAATTTTTTGGCCATTTTTTTCCATTTTAATTTATTTAGTTCGAGAAAAAGAATGCTTTTCAGATGTTGCCATGTTTTAATATAAACAACACACACAATTTCCCTTATTGTAGTATGCCTGATCTGAAAATTATAACTTATGTGCAAATGAACATCCGCTCACCAAGTACCTGTAATGAATAAAATAAGGGAAAATGATTATTTGTTATAGGATTATCACTTTAAAAGAAGTAGAGAAATTTAAAATTAATTCCTAAAAGAGTTGAGAAGATTGTAAGATGCCAAAATCGATTGAGACGCTAAGTGTATATCACCTAAGGTTTCTTTTAACGAGTTGCAAGTTTTGACAACTATTACAATTTAATAAAACCACTACAAGTCTAAACGATACAATACACAATGAACAACTTGACAAAGAAAATGAAAATGTTATGCCTTGTGAGAAAAATATTTGTTCAAGGAAGAAAACAATTGAAACAGACAGAACACTAGAGCTTGTGACTCTATTAAAGCAGTTTTACATTAGAGAAATGCAAAACGAAGATAGAGAAAATGCCAAGTCGTACAGGCGTTAAAGCGAATGCCAGATTTTTTAAAATTTAAACCACAAATTGAATTAATTCAAGTTATAGAAAAATATAGATTTAACCCCACGTTATGCAGCAATCCTCTTTTATAAGAATATGTATCCAAACAATGCTATCAAATATATCCAGTAACATCCCGGTTATTTAACTCATTCATAACAATCAACATCAAACTGCGTCTACTTCCGCGATCACTGCGTCCTACTTCTGCATGTTCAGATTCTGATGTACTTTCAAATCACAGTGAAAGTTCTCAAACTTTGATGTTTATTTGTTTCCTAAGTAATAATTGATTATTTGTAATATGTATGGAGATTTTTACAAAATAAAAAATACCCTTTATGTACTATAGTATTGTGTTTTTATATGTTGCTTCATTTTTAAACATATTACTAACACATTTAATAACATCAGTTGGTTGTTAGACCCTTGGTTAGGTTGATGATTGTGACACAGTCATAGATAGATTTCAATAATATTTCTATACATATTGTAAAACTGCAAATATTTAAAAATCTCAACCAGACAGTGTGTTCAACATCTCATAAAAGGTTTTGTTAGACATTCTTGTATAATTAAAAAAATTGTCTGCATACTTTAGCAAATCAAGAAAGTAAGTTCCTTTCCTCAGTTTTTCGTGTAACAATGGATGTACCCAAAACATTTTTTTTATTTTCTTTTTCTTTCCGATTAGCAGACGAATTAGCATAAATATTATTTCCTCTTCATTGTGCATTTAGGAGTACTATGTGAAGTTAACAGACAATTTTCTAGGCGTAAGGTTGGCCGCCTATATCATCACTGGGAGTAAGAGCAAGGATACCGGTGTTCGGTAATACCGCAATACCAGTAATACTGGCCTTTTGAGTCATTTCTGAATACCATTATTGAAACATCAAAAAACGGGCTTTCGGTATTGGTAGAAAAAGAATTTTGAAGAAAAAGAATTTAACTTGACAACATTACCGTGCTCAGTGCTCAGTATATCAACACAAAGTTTTGTTAAGAGGGAAATTCCCAATACACCAATTCCTGTTAAACGCTTATTAAGCGACCAATTTTGAAGACACCGTCCAAATACATTGATTTATTTTTAAATAAACTTGCTCCGTTTTTTGGTGCATTATATTTTGCTGCTGTATTACATGTGTAACATACGTAACATACGTGTAATGTCATCCAACCATCCATCACTCAGATCACACATGCACTGAGCAAACAATCTTTGACGCCGATACTGATTTTATTTACTTTCTATTTTCTGTTAAGTGTTAACATTGTTTTGTAATAATTATTATACAGTTCAGTTAAGTGAAGAGAGTGACACTGAGTGGTAAGAAAATCTCTGTTGATCAGATAAGCAAAATAAATTGAAGTATAATTTGTAAACTACAATTTTTGTGTGATTTATCAGTTTATTATTATAAATGCAAAAGTTAGGATTTATTTTAACTGCTTTGGATGAAATTTTATAAATACGTAGCGAGCGATTATCTAGAAAACGTTAGTTTGCTTGGAATACTTTATTAACCTAGGAGCAATGTCCTATGGGGTACTTGTTGTTAATAAATTACCTTTCCTACTGATTAGCACTTGGCTAACTTAATTTAATTTTTCATTTATAGAACTAGTACTAATAAATATTAATTTGTTTCAGATATTAAAATAATAACATATAATGAAATACGAATAATACAAAGACAAGTGCAACGATAAAACGTCCATTGGGTATTATTTTCTACGGTCGGAGGATGCACAATCTGGTAAATGTAACTTATGACAGAAAATAATTAAATGCATCAGCGGATCAATATCAGGATTGAGAGTCCTTTTAAAAGCAGTTCCTAAAATTGACCTTATCGTTGGGAAATAATCTGATAAAACAGAGCCCTCTAAAAGTTCATCACCAATTGACAGCTCTTCATCAGGACCGACTAAACATACTGATTCGCTATCATACTCGAAAAAAAGGAAAATAACGCATTTTCTTCTGAGTTATTAAAATATTGAAGTTGACTGATCAAAAAGAGAAAAAAAACATACAATTAATTTCAGAATTAATATGCAATGGTTAAATAGCATGGTTAAATATGGTAATAAGTTTTCACTGCCATTAACCGAATGAACTTCCATGAGGAACTGTAGATATATCAATATATATATTCATGCTGAAGTTCAGTTTTTAGGATTTCATTTTAAAAATCTTGGTTTAATTAGGATTGTTTAAACCATTCATCAAACTAATGTTTTTTAATAAAAAGGTTTCGGAGTTTGAACTATCATTAAATGATGATACAATAGCGATTACAAGCGATGGTGCCAGTGTTATGCGCAAAGCTGGTAGGAGTATTAGCCCTTTACATCAAGTATGTCTGGTGCACAGTATACATATGGCAGTCACAGATGTATTTTATTCTAAATAGAATCTCCTCCAGCTGGAAATCGCAGCATTAGGGCCAAAACCAACCATACAGGTACAATATATGAACCAAGGTATAACCGTGACATACAGGTACAAATCCAGATGAAGATTTTAAAAATTTATTAAAAATTTAAATGGCGTTGTACGAAAATGATAGAAATAGGGGTTGTTTTCTAAACAAAGCGTAGTACAGTTACTCTCTGTTACTCCTACAAGCGTATAGTCAGAGAGGGCATTTTCAGTGAAAAGCTACATATGTAATAAAATTAAATCCTTAAATCCTCTCTAAACGATGCTACTTAAGATGCATTTTGTTTCCTTCGTACAATTTTTCGACAGGCCTGGGTTCAGTCGCACCACTCTTAGTTTAATTACTTTTACATATAACTTGTATGCATGTGGTTCATTATGCATGTATGCATTTTAATTAGTTCATGAACGAAATACCGGGATCCCGGTGTTAAAATTTTAATTTCGAAACAACGGTTTTCTGGAAAATCCAATACCGACATACCCTAGCTGGGAGATACTGGTCGCTGCAATCTGGCTATGCGGCTAGCCCACCTAACGTGCAAAGCGACTTAATGACTTAATCATCCACCGATGGAGAGTAGACTGCAATCACAGATTGCAATCAGACATTTCCTAACTTAGATACCATTGCTGTGTTTTTACCATATTTTAGTAAATCTATAATTTAATACACTCTTGTCTAATACACCTATTTCAACGAACAGCTTTATTTTTATAGGGTTTTTCTTTAGTTTTAACAAGTCACTTATTATTGAATATATTTTGTGTTAATTTTGTAGAAATTAATTATTCACAATTAAATTAAACTATGTGATGTAGTATTATTTCTACTTTCTTTAAGTTCTTTACCACGACCTAGGTTTCGTTGTATTGCAATATCTTCAGGTGGGCTATTAGCAATCTTTGCTAATAGCCCACCTGAAGATGTTGTAATACAATGAAACCTAGGTTGTGGTAAAGAACTTAAAGAAAGTAGAAATAATACTACATCACGTAGTTCCATTTAATTGTGAAGTCATTATTAAATTAAATACATTACATCTGAATTTTAAAAAGCCTTTCACCTATGAAGAAGTTAATGAGAACTGCCACTAGCTGTGTATGCGTCTGCATGCAACCTTGAATTTGCTGCCCATGGCTTCCTTTTTCTCCTTTAGTTGTTTTTTCTAGTTATGTTTATATTATAAACAGAGTTGCACAACAAATGTTTAACTTTTTAAACTAGCAGGTGCGTAAACAAAATGTAAGAAAATAAAGCTAAGTAAAGAGCAACTAGAATATAAAGTTTAGTTAGAATTATTGATAAATTTTTTATAATAAGACCACTAATTTCACTTTAATTTTGGCAAAATTTGCAATTGGCATATAAGTAAGTAACCCAAAATGTACTTTAATATATCTAATTAATACATATGGCGGACTTATTGCTATGAGAGCAACCTCTTACAGCCAACTAGAACACAAGTCCAGCCCCACTCGACGAGCGGCCGGGGATCGATCCCGGGTCCCCGTGGTGCACCACCGTGGATAGCTTGTGATCAACTCCGCACTCCACGGCGACGATATGACAATTCTAATAATAGATAGAATATTTAATAGTTGAATTTAAATAATTTTTTATTATTTCGAATCTATTACTTTTAAATTAGAAAGCGAGCCTCCTCAAAGCGCTTCTTACTCCGATTATATTAGCAGTTTCTATAATGCAATTGCCATTTTTGAGAATGTTAATAAATCATTTAATAAAATATACTGCAAAATATCATTGAGTTCATTCAGCTGTTGATCCAGAAAATGTGGGTTTAAAACAATAGTTTCATTACATTATATCAATCATAAACGTTTACTTGTAAGAATAATTTAAGGTTTAAGATATAAATCTTTACAGCATTTTCATTCTATTTTATAAATGATTTTGTTGAACAGCGAGACAAAGTAGTTATGGGAAGGCAGACATTGTCGGCAGTTATCACGATTATAGTAATTTTTTTAATTGTCTATTTTTTTCTAATTTTTCTCATATTAACATTGTTGTGTACAGCGGAAAAAATGTATAAGCGGAAAAATTATTGCATACTTTATAATAAGTGTTTACATTTCATACTCAAAACTTGACACCCGACAAACCTGTATGCGCACTGCATATAGTATTTTGTAACAGACATACACACCTTTTATTTGTACATACAGGTTCACCTAGTATGAAAAAATACTGACATCACACACCTCTATTTCTGGGACACAGAATGAATAGAAAACCATTTAATTATACATATTATAGTTTTATACCTGTACAAGTAAGTTCTGGATATTGCATTAAATCTAGCACTGAATTCGTCCGATACTTGTAAAACCTTGCTCACGTGTATGCTAAGGTTGTTATCATAGAAATAGCGGTTCAGGAGTTTTGTGATATCATATGGTCGATATATAAGGTATCCACTTTCCCGGTTTAGATCCACATGGGCCGTATTTTTAAGAGCATGTACTCCTGAATCTGTACTGCAATAAATTAATTTTATTAAAAAACAGAATAAGTATCAGCTTACTGTCCTATTTTGTTCACCTTCAAATATCATGAATTAGTACAAGTTTAGAAAATACCTCACATTTCATAGTTACACATTTCATAGTTACAATATTAGCTGTGAGTAGATGAATTAGTACAAGTTTAGAAAATACCTCACATTTCATAGTTACACATTTCATAGTTACAATATTACAGCTGTGAGTAGATGAATTAGTACAAGTTTAGAAAATACCTCACATTTCATAGTTACAACAAATATTACAGCTGTGAGTGCCCATTCGGTATAAGGGAGATTCAAATTTCACCTGTACCATATTAGTACTTTCATTTTGTACAAAATAATTTTTAATGTCAATGCAATATTAAAACCAGAAATTTAACTCTGTCTATTATTAGGATTTAATTTGTAGATTCAGAATTTGTATGAAACTTTAGATGCTTGATTTGAATTTTCACCGAATGATGAAAGTTAAAATCAAACATCTACATAAATATTTCAAATATTAGAATTTTTTCCAAATTAAAATTTGTAAAAAAATCTTTCATATACAGGTGTTACTAAATTGCTATAGCAAGCCGGCTTCTCTGGATTGCCGAGAACAAAATAAAACTATTATAATGAGAAAACTTTTCTTGTATTCCTAGGCCAGGCAAATTAGCAAAAAATTGGCTGCAATATTTAACAAATTCCAATTTATTGGCCTCCTATGCTCTACAGCACTGCAGAGCTCAACCCTGATGTAATGTAACACCTGAGAATATAGAAGGCCATCATATTGACCCCTAATAAAAATGTTGATTCTATTATTTTACAATTTTGAACATTACTCAGGTCCCTATCCATGAAATGGTTAATTTTATATGAAAAATATAAAAAAATATTTTTGGAAGCAAATATACCTAGCTATAATTTTGACTCTTGCAATTTCTTTGACAAATTAATAGTTTTTGAGAAAACTGGAAATTTTTTTTGACCCTTAAAAATATATATGCAGGAGATTTTAGTGGCTAGAAAGGTCATGTCTTAAAGAGTGCATGCCAATACAGCATAAAAAATAATAAAATTAATTATGGCAGTGTATTGGTTATTAAATCTTTATTTGACTGATCTATCTCATTCCGTTCTGGAAATACACTATTTCAAAGTTAATTACTGATAATTCAAAGTTTTTCTCAAAGTTTATTTATAGTGATTCTGTTCATGATAATAAAATGTTTACATGTAATTATGACTGATATTAAACCAAAAAAATTGAAATAAATCGAATATTGAACCAATATTGAATATTGAAACAATTATTTTCATCTTGTACTTACAAGAATAATGGAAAAAATAATTTTTTTCTGATGCTATACCAATTAAGTAACACGTTGATAAATGGCCGTTATGTTTATAGATTTTCCACATAATGTAGTTGAAAATGTGACAAAGATATTGAATCATTTAATCTTAAAGTTACTCTTAAATATGCTAATTTCATTATTCAGTAGAGCTATGTCAAAAATTTAGTTCTCTATATTGAATGGTCACCAAGAAATTAAATAGAATAATGGGCAGATGAATGGACAAAAACGCATGATCAAATGCATATGCGTTCATGCATATGCATGATCAAACCAAATGCATATGCGTGAAACGTGGCACAGATAAATTTGAAATATGTTTATCATATTTTTGTTCCATAAATAGTTGGGTAATAGCCAAATTGTTGCTTTGTTATGTATTAATTGTTTAGTAATGAAAAAATTCAAATTCATTTACTAATTAGCAAAAGTTTATTCTGATACATAATATATTTAATTAAAAATTATATAGGAATGGATATTTTATGAAATTTTTAAAGTTGTAAGTCGTTTATAGAAAAAAGGATAAATTAGATAATATACCATTTCATACTCTTCAATAGTTTTTGAATAGTTATAAAATTATATAATATACCTATGTAAGAAAATTATACAAATTTTGTTTTAATTAACTAAACCTAGGTTAGATTGAAAGTTTCATTAATGCTTTAAAGAGATAGAGATTATTTTTTGCATGTGGAATGAAAATTCAACTAACTCCACTTGGTGTTATAGATATATAGTTGAATTTGTCAAAAGCAGTTTTTTGGTTATAATTTTTCATTTATATTTTAAGTCAATAATAATTTAAATCTATACCACAGTTGTTGTTACCATTGGTTATGCTTGGTTAAAAATAAAGTAAATCATGTTATACAATTGTAATATAATTGACAGTAATTTTGATGTTATTTCCTAGAATTACTTATTAGACTTGCTTACAAATTACTGTACACAAATCAATTTTTTGATGATGAGAATAAACTTAATATCAAAATTAACCCACCGACTGGATATTACAACTTCAGGAATTTCCACTGGTCGCAAACGTCGCAGGGCTATTTCTAGAGCACCCTGGATACTCAACGGGTCTGGTAAGTTTAAATTAGCCCGTGTTTTAAATTTTTCTGCACCTCTGTAATAACAACCTATTTTATTATCTTTAATAAGAATTTCATTAATTCAAAATAAATATGTTCATAAACATAAATGTTTATCGTTATTTTACTATAACATAAAAATAAGAAAGTATGATGGTTTATTGAGAATATAAAAAATACTAAAATGTTTGCATTTAAATGCAGCTGGATTAACTATAAACATTAATAAACACAAATCGCGTAAGTATCTGTTCTCTGTTAACATAGCAAAGAAAGAGACTAAAGCTTGTACAGTTTTATAATAGTTAATTTTGAGAGACTATTCAAAGTGCAAAATATATATTTATCGTCAAAATATACTAAATAAGAAACCTGAATCGTGTACCCAGATATGAAAAGTACATAAGATAACGCGCTTTCATTTTAATAAATTTCTTAAATATAAATATTTAATTAAACCTATTTCGACACAATATAAACGATTTTGCACTATTCACACACATTAATATTTATTATAACCTACAAATTACAAATCACAGAACAGATAAGGTACTACAAATTATTGAAGGAAATGTCAAAACAAATAAATGTTTTTTTTTACATTGCCAGGGATGGCCAAGAATAATTCTGAATAATGTGGCCAGTCCGGTAAGATAGCTAATAGAAACACTTTCATTGTTTTAGTATATGCCCATACCTATTCCTTTTGATGTGAAACATCTATAGGCGCAGGTATAAACCGGATCGTTGGCGTGGCGACGCTTGCCGTGGCGACGGGTCGCCACGCTATACTAAGGTATATATATATATATATATATATATATATATATATATAGTCTATATGTAGTAGAGTGTACGGGATGGCGACGTGTCGCCATGCGCAACCGACTACGCGACCCCCTCCTCACTCAGTTCGACTCTGTTGTTTACTACGGTACACATAACCTGTGCTTTATTATTTTATTTTTGTATTAATTGTAAATAAATGTTTTTTAAATAAAGTCACCATTTTCTGTAAGAAATTCTTAATACTTTATTTTTTCATTATGCTATATTTAGTTCCTGTAATAATCTTGTCTTTTATGCAAATTATTTGTACGAACACGATGTTTCACATCTGCCAGGCGTCCCTGACGGCTCGTTTTTTTATCTTGCAGTTAATATTATTAACGGCCAGCTAGATCCTGCTTTCATCTCAAGGAAAATTTATTTCGCTATTCACCTTAAACATCCAGCCAGATTCATCCGATTCCCCTCTCCCCACCAACGAATTCGTTTTCCCTATTTCTCCACTCAGTTCCCTAAACTCAATCTCATTTAAAACGAACTCAAAAAAATCTCATTTAAAACGTAAATCGAGGAACTGTAAAAAATCGGGATGGTAAAAAAAACAAAGAATGTAATTTTCGCCCACCCATTTGACTCTTCCTACACTAAAATACAAGATATAAAAAAAATCTCTCACTCTTCGGCTTGATTTCTGGTAAAATCCCCCACCCTTCGCCTGACGAGGAAATTTTCTTTTACCTCCATCATCTTCTAATTCATTACCTCCCTCCTCCTATGAAAGACTACATGCGTATTATCGACAACAATGAGCCATTTCCAAAAAAGAACCATGACCCGATTTGTGATCCTCTTGACCAGTTTGGTCAAAATTCTTAGTTCCCCCAATCAAAAACCGTCTAACGTTGCCTTCTCTATTCTCGCTTTTCTTCAATCTCTGATCTATAACAGCTCCACAACTGTGACGAGAGCCTTGCAGCGGAATAGCCGCAGTGTCATTCGCAATAAAGCAAATATTTGTTGCCTCCTTACTAAATATTTTCCATCACTGGCTGCCATTTTGGAGATTTGGTTGAAGTGAGGATATCATACTAAAATCTAGGGCTAGGATTGTCTGCGGGATATTAGAGTAGATGGCAGGAACGGATCCGCCCTATTACTTGACAATCCCCTTATCTTCTTCCAGGTTTCTCTTTCCCCCCGCGTTTGTTAATTCAACGTTGTTGCTGCGAAGGTCAAGATATTATATTCTATCTGCGTATATACCTCTTCCATATCCTGTTCCGTAGCATTTGAATCGCGCGGTACTTTATCTTTAATTTTTGGTCCATACATGATCCTGACAGATTTTATTGATTATGGCCCGTCCTCAGTTTCCATTTGAAGCAATATCTTAGGGGATATCTTGGTGGAACTCCAGGTCATCTTTGACCTTTATTTACTGAATGATGGTTCCCCAACACGAGTTCTTGTCCCATAAAAGAATCCGAGCTCAGTAGATATGTCCCTTCGCTCCTCATTTTTGACGTCGTTAGATTTTATCTAAATCTTTTGGAATTGACCATTTCCGAATTGTTATTAGTTTCTCTCACTGAAATTTTCCACAAACTGTCAGTTTCTGAATCGCCAGATATAGAAGCTTGATTTGAAGAAATCGGGTCGGATGTTGTTATTGCACACGTCCACGGTCACTGCAGTATAATAGTTAAAAAAATAATTGATGTAAAAGCTTGTTTCGCCGCTGTGAACGGAAATCCATGTTACTCTCTCAATTTTATTGAGACCCTTTGATTGGCAGCTTGTATGGGTGAGATAGTCCCAGATTGAGGGAGTGGGATACTTTTACGTCTAACCTACTATACCCTAAAAATCTTGATATGCGAAGTACAGTTGTTCTCAAAGGGAAACCTCGGTGGTATCTCTTATGCGTTTGGAGCATTGCTCTGTTCCTGCTCATTTGGATAGACTACCTGTCAGCGAGTTTGTCAGTGTAGTTGTATTGTATTTTCTGTTAATATATTTTTTAATTTATATAATTGCTTTATTTATTTAATTGTATTTAACGTCTTATTTAATTTATGTTTCGCTCCATAGATTGTATGTATATTGGTCAGTAGGTAATCAACCAAGAAATAATTTAACCTTTGTTGTCTTGCCACCTCTTCTAATTTGATATTGGCAAAGGTTCTTTATTTCAGTATTGTTTCACTACAAGCCTCTCCTTAATACCAATAAATATGGCTACTAATGCATACCGACGGCTGCAAATATTGTTTAAAAAAAATGACAAAATAAATATTTTTTAAATCAAAATTTGAACCCATCTGAACACTTTTTTATATATTCATAGCGAAATTTTTTTAAGTGTGAATTATGATATTTCTTCTATTTTTCATTAAATATAGCCTACTGGTAACATAATCTCAAATGAACTGCAAATTAGTAGGTGAAACCAGATTTATAAATGTGGCCATATTATCATTACGATTAGATAGCTGAATATTTTTTATTGCGATGATGTTAGCAAATACTTAAAATATTAAATATTTTTCGATTTTGTGTAGAGGTTTCATAGTATTTTTATTACTTTGTTGACGTCTACTAGTGAAATTATACTTACGAAAGATGTCGGTTTCCAAAGATGACTGAATTATCTTAATTAATTGCTGCCATCCTCTTATATCATTTGCAATATATTATTTTTAAAACATAATTAGCACTGAATGCAATCAATTATAAATTTTACATAGAAGTGAATTCCACTTTTATTATTATTATAGAGGCTTATCGGATCGTTCAATAAATATGATTTAATTTTTGTCCTCACTTAAATAATATAATATATTATGCTCCATAATTTATTCCATCATATATTTCAAGCACGCCAATGGAAGCACATGTTAAATAAATAATTACATTTAAATCAAAGGACGCTTATTGTATAATTAATTACTTGTTTATAAACTGAATTGAGATTTAAATGAGTTCTAAGTCATACCATTGTAAGTGGTAGCCGCTTAAACATCATACCAACATAAACGCCAAAAACCTGTTGATTGTCAAATAAATACTTGACAAGAAAACATTTGCTATACAGAGTGAAAGGTTTGAAATGGCACGGACGTGGCATTGCCTATTTGTGATCACAACAATATTTTTAGTTTTACTTCTAACTAAGGATGTTATTTCTTCAACTCCATGGTATGAGAATTTACCAGCCGTGGCTATGGATTATAAAGTCCACATAGATGCTGGCAAGGAAGACTGTTACTTTCAATATGTTCAACCGGGAGCGACTTTCTATGCCAGCTTTCAGGTTAGCTTTCAAAATATTCATGTAACACACTGCGTTTCAGTATACAAATAAATGTACCTCCATTGTAATTATGACTTCATAGATGGATTCAGCGTTTTCATAAATTATCAAATTAGGTAATTACTGTCAGAAAATTTATGAAAATTAGGTAAATCGACTGTCAATAACAATGTATTTTTATCATCTTATTTTGCTGAATACTTACTATGTAGTTAGTTTTGTTATTTGTATATTTTTTTATTTTGTCTTAAAATTAAATTTCAGTGAAAAGCAAAATATTTTTGATAATTATTATAGTATTATTAATTTTTTGTCCTATTTGTATTGATGATGATGCTATAGGTAAGGTCACCTCATACTAAACAAAAGAATTTGTTAATAGCTGCACAACTAGAATTATTATTCTTTGTTAGCGAAATCCTCATTTGAAGTTTAAACAATTCCTAACACAGCCGTTTTTGTTAAATGACAGCTTGTATTTTTTTCGTTGGAACGCAATTTAACAGTTCCATTTTATAGCCACTCAGTTATGCAGAAAATAGTCTTTATGAAATAGAATTGTATGAAATTATTGTATTTTGACTGTATTGTTTCCTGAAACATAATTTATTTTAGCACCGTGACATGTTTAATTAACAATTTGATTGAAACAAATTGGAATTAATGAAGTATATTCGATTCACTTTTATGTACTGTTTCCATCAGAAAGTCACATGCCCACATAGTTGTCTGCCTATACAATTTCTAATCTTTTATTTCTATGTACTGAGCAGTGTTCACTTATATTTCACATTTACTTTATATATAGCGTCATGATGTCAATGTACCTTATGTATATAGTGTTTGTAATTATTTTATATCTATATTATTATATAAAATTAATTTGCTGGTTTCTACTGTCTATTTGTTCAAGCTAATCTCGGAAATGAATGAATGAATTTCACTACTATTTTCACACATTAGATTGTTTATAGAGGAAGGTTTTGGTTTATTATACATTGCGATATAATGTAAGATATTAGATTAAAAAAAATTATCGCTTACCTAAGCGTTTCTTTGTTTATGTATGATGAGGGGTCATCATACATAATCATTAAATAAAAATGCCGCTATAAGAAAAAAACTAAAGAAAAGAGTGAACAGTATGTCTATTTTGCAATCTCATATAGCGTTATCTCTCTGATGTTGTGCATGGTAAATGGTGCATAAAGCACTATAATAATGCAGTGAGCAAGGCTATTATTATAAAGTAGTAGTAAAGTGGGAAAATATAATAAATATTATTAGTCATTAAAAAATTATTGATTCCTTGCACAGCAAGGGTGTGTCGTTGGTAAAAGTACGATTACTTATTGAAGTTTATGGATGAACAAGGCTATATTTTCATTGCAACTTTTGTTCTATGCAAATTTTTATTTATTACCGATGTTGAAATAAGTAAGCAAATACCATTTATTAAATACATAGAATGCCGTTGGACAGTATATAAAAGAATATGGAAATAAGATCGTTGAAAAATATATGGGAAACTTTGTAAGATAAATTGTACTATATTTAACATCAACATTTTTGAGCAAAGTCATAATAGATTAATAGTGACAAATGAACATTTTCTAATTCTTGATAATGGTTGTGTTCTCTACATTAAATGGCAAAATCTTACTAAATACTTGGAAGCATTTCTGTGTTATTCCAATAAAAAAATATGGAAGGAAATAATTTAGCCAATAGTTAGCCAATATGGATTGACAACAGTCAACCAATATAGATTTTGTCTAGCAAAAAAAGTTTTAGATTTAATTTGCCAATCATTAATCCCACAACGGCACTTCTTACTCAAGAAATCTTCACTGACCAAAATATAAATAACTTATATAAATTATTGAGACTGAAAATCAAATTTACTTTGTATACATAGACTCCAATAAGCTGTTCCGTCTTCTCTTTTGTTACGGAATAAGCTAATTAATAAGTATATACCTTTAGTATTATCTTAAAATTATCATTAATTTTTACACTAACACATTTTATGTAATCTAACACATTTTATGTAAGACATTACTAATGAAAATGACACCTCAAAAAATTTAAAGGATTGCTTTTTATCCCGAAACAAATTTTCTAATTTCAGTTGTTCATAACTTTGCTTATATTTATCGTAAAGGGAAAGAGAACCTGAATGTTTATTCTATGTGTCTTAATTTTTTTAATTAAAATACAAGTAAAAAAAGTAATTTGAAATGTTTTTTATATTTTTGATTTTTCTTATAAAAAAAAAATGATTGCAGCTCAAATTTTTCAATACATTCAAAAGCTTGAAGTGTCAGCTTCAATTTTTTAAAATTCTTTTTGTATGGCTTTTATTTCAATAAGTTATAACTCAAAACACAAATTTTTTACTTAAAAATTTAATATTTCTGAATGAAACAGACTAAAAGAAACGAGAGAAAAGAAAAATGGAGTCAACATTTTTAAGGTTTTATTGTAACAAAGTAATTTTTTTCTTAGTATCTACAGTGATATAGAGAACAATTAAATTTATATCTAAATGGATCGTCAAGCGTATTGTTTAAAAATTATCTAAACAAATTTTTTTCACCTTCTTTAACATTAATTCAATTTTATTATTATTAGATTTAATATAATCGCTTTTCAACAAGATAGGCCAAACTATCGACGGAATTATCAATTAAAAGAAATTCTGAACTTACATTAAAGGAGAAATTTCACACCTCCAATTGCCAACTTCCTTATATGATAAATATAGTCAAAGTTATGGTTATACAATTAAAATAATGAATTTTTTTAGGAATAAAATTGTCTTGTAATATTTTTAATGAGTTTCCTTACATTTTTCCATTTATAGTAGGGTGTTCATTGCTTTTCAAATTGTTGCAAATTAATAAATTCAGCAGATAAATCTAAGCAAATGAGTAAAAAAGTTAGTTTCGTACAAATGTACGAGTTACAATAGACATGACTTATACAAAAGCATGAATATAAATGATATAAAATACGTCCACTGCTCAACATTGTTGTCAAGGCACCAGTATTCAAAACCCAGAAACTAACATTAAAAAGTAACAAATGAAAACGTACAAGTGTTATATGAGGGAGAGAGGACACATTATTAATGAGGTACATTCTCCTTTTGTATTTAAAAACATAATTTGTTTCCAGGTATTAAGAGGAGGAGACAACATGGCAGGATTTGCAGTACGACACCCAAATGGTCAAATAGTCCATCCATACGAGTGGAGAGCGAGTGCTGAATACACAGACCAAAGTTCGCTAGGTGGATATTATTCTGTCTGCATAGACAATCAATTTTCACGGTTTGCAAGCAAACTCATAAATTTGTACTTGACTGTGATAAGGTATGATCAATGGGAACAACTCGCTAAGGATGTGGATGAGATGAATTTAAATATGCAGAATTTCACCGTGAGTTTCTTTTTTCATCATGATTTTGAATAAACATATCATATCGTTTAGTAGTGTATCTACATTATTTTGTTTATAAGGTTATTTTTAGATTTGGCTGTTTATTTAGTTACGTTTATAAATTTGTTTCCTAAAGCATTGCGATGGAATCTATATATCTGTACATTGGTATTGATAAGAGACATCAATCATGGAGGTTTACCTTTTTGAATTTTTATATTATAAGATAGGAACAAAATATTATTGGTATCAATTTGGAGCTAATCTTTTTATCATATATACAGAAGACCCTTGTTTTATGTGGGGGTTCCATTTCATACTGTGTAAATCAAATCTGCGTAAATTAAGACTTTCATATAAATATAGGTGTTAGGTTTCAGATAAGTAAAAAAGATTTCATTGTAATACGGTTAAATTTGATAACCATGAAACAAATTTGTACATTGTTTTACATTTTCAAGTAATTACATTCTAACTCTATTATCTATCTATCAATATATTTCTCGTATAGTAAATACAAAACGTGAACATAGAATGGATATTATAAACACATTTCAGGCCCTATAATCTGACCCTGACGGCTAGGACGAAGAGTCTTTGTCATTTGCCAATTTATATATTACAAAATTAGAAGATTTTCAACTTAGTTTCTATTTAAATGTTTCTTTTAAATATTTGTTCATATGGATGTAATATTTAACGTCATCGAAAGTAAAACAATAAATATAGCATACTCTCTGAAAACAGTAAATAATATCAACATCTCGTTAAATACACAGTTTACCAATAGTTTTGATGCAGTATGAGAATGCAGATATCGGAAATCGCAGACATTCCAAGAAAGAGGCGAACTAATTTGAGTCCCAAAGAGTATTAGCAGGATATTTAGAGAAATAATAGATAACATATTACTGCAAATTAATCATTATCCTTGGTTTTTCTGGAATTGTTACATTCAAATAAATATCCTGAATATAGTAAATCATTCCCCGAAAGACATTTCCATTCGTTACAGGTCAGTTATATGAAAATGGTTGATTTTCTAAAATTAAAAATAAACTGAAAGTAATTTGTTGATCTACAGAAATTTGCATTTTAAATATTTCAAATTTCTATGAATGTATAAAAAACATGCTTATATTTGCATTTTCAGAAACTTTTAATTTATGTTAATTAACTTTTCGTAATAACAATTTCGTCTTCTGCCGCTGCTGCTAAAAGATTCTCTCAACTTGAAAATGTATTCACATTTACTGTAGAAATACACAAAGCCAGGAAAATTCTCACAATTAGGCATAATAGCTGTTAAAAAGAAGATAGATTTAGAATATAAATAATTTTGTAACCTTTTAACTACAGGAATGAATATGTAAATAAATAAATATAAAAAATGTTATTAGCCTAATTAATTATACATACATAAAAATCATAAATTATAATAAATCACGCATTACATCCATATTAGCAAATATTTAAAAGAAATGTTTAAATAGAAATTAAATTCAAAATCTTCTAATTTTGTAATATATAACTCGGCAAATGACAAAGACTCTTCGTCCCAGCTGTCAGGGTTAGATTATATGGCCTGAAATGTATTTATAATATCTATTCTATGTTCACGTTTTGTATTTACTATATGATAAATATATTGCCACCTTGTAATGAAAATGGAAGGCATTCATCGATTCTCTGTTAAAAATGATCTCGGATAAAAGTGAACTTCACTTCGTTGATTCACTAAAATAGGAAACTAATTGGTTGAGATGAGCAAAAAACTTATTACACTCCGCAATATTATCTATAGATTTTGATAATACTAAGTTAAGAATATGGACATAACAAGGCACAAACATTGCTAAAGAATGTTTATCTTGTATTTTCTCTGACCTCTGATGACATAACCGATATGCCATCATAACACTGCGTTACTATTATGTAATATAATATGTATTCTTCCTAAAAATGTACTTTCTTACAAATGTAGGCTGACAGTCAGCTTACGTTTCTAAGAAAGCCGTCTAGGTGCATATTATAGTGTGGGTGTAGTGATCCTTAATATGTTTGTTTGGTTCACAATTTAATACCATTTGCATTAATATATGTGCTTAGGCGGTTTTGATCATCAAAATGAAAAGAAAATGAAGCAAGAATCACATAATTGGTAAAAAATAGATTGATAAGAACTTTGATAAAAATAATTCTGATAGGAATAGACTAAAAAACAATTTTAAATAAAAAACACTGTATATTTTTATGTGTGTGCATGTGCGGAGGAGGGGTCTCAGGCTCTTCTTAATTAACAGATCGACAAAATTATTTGCCATTATTATTAAGCACTGGTCTAATTTGTATAATATTGACATGTGCGGCTGTGAGTTGTCCAGGTCGAAATCATCGTTGTTTTCTTTTTTTTTGTCATCTCTAACAGATCTTCTTCAGTAAACTCATGGCAATAACTCTGAAATACATGGCTAAAAGCTCTTGTGTCACCAATTTCGTGTTCATAAATAGTTTCATCAGGTAATTGTCTAAGTGACAGCACTATTTCGTCACATTGGTCTTTGGGTAGGCACCTGTTCTTGTTTTGTGATGGTTTAAAGCCACAATTTCTTCCAGTATCCATTCGAGGTAGATAACTTTAACTTGTCTACGGAATCCTTTACGTTTGCTATGCAGTCAGCTATAGAGTGAGTCTTCCCATGGTTATTTAATTCAGTAGGATTATGTTGTAGGTTACATTACATTGGTCAAGAAGTTGCAAAATGGACGTTTGGTGATAGAAATTCCACAACATTAATTGAGTAACCTGGAGCATTAGCATCATAACAGTAACAGTAGTCAATTAAAATAATAGAGACCACAGTTCTGTAATGTAGTGACTATTTGTATGTGAGAATATGGGTAATTGGTTCTTAATCTATCATATTATCTTTCGTAAGCCAATTCATGACTACTCTAAAACTGGAGAATTTTTTTTTTAATAAAAATATTTTCTTTACCATTTTTTCCCCAAAATGGCCCTATTTCATTTATGTTAAAAGCTAGTTAATTTTTTAACCTCTTACATTGATAATTTTGCAAAACTTTTCAGGATATTCTCTTGCTGTATTTAAGTCCAAAGATTATAGTTCTCCTTGCATTGTGAGGTTGTGCAATCTGTCTCGTTTTTTAAAATTGTCAAACCCTTTGCTAGCATTGAAGGTTTTGAAGATGAGTGCTGTTCCACAGTAAAATTTTTATAGAGTTTTGCTGCTTTCAATTTGATGAAAAACTAAGTGAATTCGCTTCTGATTCTGTCCTCAACCCTTAGCATTTTGAACCTTTCTTAGTGGACCACTTCGCGTATAGAACATCACTATCAACAATGTGAAGCACTAACTAACTAACCTAAATTTACCACTAATTTAAATTTGTAAATAGTAAATTGACTCCGCGTGTAATTAAAACGCATGCATGTAAAATTAAAACGTGGTGTTAGAGTTAACCATATATAATCAAAACTGCATAAAATAAATCCATGTTGAACAAGGTCTACTGTATATATAAACAAATTTTTTTATAAAAGATCTTGGTATTATTTATGTATTATGATTATACTATTATACTGTGATATATAACTGTCACTTTTTTGTCGAAATAGACTGTCCGCCGGGATTATTTCCCTAGCAGCTTTAAAATTAGTATGAGTGTTCGAATTCAAGGAAAGTATAAGATATAGAAATATTTAATTCTTTAATTCATCCATTTATTTTCTATTTCTAGATTGTAGATTAATTTGGAGCAACATTTATTTATAATAAAATCATTTTATCTAGTACGCACTTTAATCTCAGGCTTTGCTTGTGCGATTGTGGTTACAAACTAACTTATAGGAAGAAGTTAAAAAATGTAGCACCGTGATTAAGGGAAATTAGATAGTAAGTCTTTATTTTCCTGACATTATTATACCAGGGGCGAAATAGGTTAGTAAAATCAGTAAAAGTCAGTTTTTTCGAGATAAGTCAGTAAAAGCTCTTTTTTTTTTAGAAAAATGGTCAGTATTTTCAGCATTTCACCACCAATGTGACCAATTGTGTGTCTCTATACATTGATCTTAGTGACATACCTGGGTCCATTATGAAAGTAAAGCGCACGATTTTATTGTGGCATGACTATCCATCGCAGCACGGTAAAACCAGTTGGGAAATGTGGGGGGTGGTCTGCCTTTCCAGCGCATCCGGTCGCCAGTTTGGTCCTAGCAGTCGGAGCGGAAAGACGTGCCTCCGTGTGTTTCTCGACTTTGTAACATGGCGTGATGGACTTTATTAACTCTGTCGCAACCAGAGATGAATTCTGGATGTTTGAGTACGACCCAGAATTGAAAAAGCAGAGCAGCGAGCGGCACACAAAATCATCCTCCCTCCCCAAGAAAACGCTAATGAAGTCTTGCATCAAAACGATGTCTTCGAAACGTTCTTTTTTGACGTCCGAGGAATCGTCCATTTTGAGTTTGTACCACAGGAGGAAACTGTCAACTCAGCCTTTACCTGGAGGTGTTCAAGAGATTGAAATGCCGGGTTGCACGAGTGAGGGCTGATATCAAAGCCGCGGTCAAGCTCCACCATGACAATGCCCCTAGCCACACAGGCTTCATTATTACCAACCTCCTGGCCCGGGCAATACCCTGGTGGTCACAGAGCCCCCTTACAGTACCGACTTGGCTCCGTGCGACTTTTTTAGTATCCAACTGATGAGAGAGCTGAAAGAAAAGCATTGAGAGTCTGTGGAAAACGTCCAAAAATGTGTTACAACATTGCTAAGGAATATTTCCATCGAGGAGTTTCAGGGTGTGCCTTCCAGGCATGGCAGACACGTCTCCGCAAGTGTATTGATGCAGGGGTAGAGTATTTATAATGGACCATGTACATTGAAGTTTCATGATTTCGAGAAAAAGTATGTTTTAAAAAAACGTTTGGTAAAAGACGTTTACAAGCAAATAATTTTTCATGTAGTTTGAGAAGTTTATATGAAAGCACTTGATATTTACATACGTAACTGTTTGTATTCGAAGATTCCAAATTAATTGTATTCTATGAATTCTTTGTAGGTAGTAAGATAGTAAGCTAGCTATGAATATTCCAGTGACTTCATCCATAAATGTTTTGTCCACTTGGTATTCGATCAACTGGTGACAATATCACTAGATTCAATATTTTAGAATCATTTATAGGATATGTTGATTATTGTCTAATTCATTAAGGCAAAAACAATTTTCATCAGGTGTCTGTTTGCTAAACATACTTCTAAATGAATAGCCTTAAGCAGGAAATTAAAATAATTTAAATCATAATAGGTCAGTAATTATGTTTGCGTTTACAATATCAGTACTTATATATATTGAAGAAAATATTTTCATATTACTGGCAACATAAGATTTCATGAAAGGGCAAGACTTATTCACAATCATCAATAATTTAATATTTCGAGGGAATTGCATGATTCGTAATGCTAGTGTGTGTATGATTTCAGCAAACTATCATGACTGTTGAACGAAACATCAATGATATACTCCAGTATCAGCACCACAGTCGAGCTAGGGAGTCGCGCGATTATAATCTTCTAGTGGACAATAACAGTTATGTGCTTCAGTGGTCAATCATTCAGATTCTTGCCATAACTACAACGACTGCCTTACAGGTATACTTTGTGAGAAAGTTGTTTGATGTGAAGGAAGGCAAGATGAGGTCTAGAATTTAACTTTACTTAAAATGAAGTAAGTTAATATTGTGAACAGTGCAATTTATAATTAAATTATATTGATCAATATTTTGACATGCGAATGGAAGCTTTAGAACAAACTCTTGAAAAATCTTGTACTCTTTTAAAAAAAATATGCACAAAGTTTAAATTGTGTACATTATATACATCGCTATAATAGATTAAGGACATATTATATTTATTTTGTTTCTGCTTTTTTGGAGCACTACTCCCATTTTTTTGTCAAAATATTTGATGGGCAACATTATATGGAAGCTGCTTAAATCACATTGAAAACCCTTGTAAATTTAATACATCGAAATTCAAATTGATTTATTAGGAGTTCAAAAAAAGTGAAGCATTTTCTTGCTATAATAAATAATTTTAATAATATTTATAAAAGTCCAATGAAATCATTCCAATTTTAGCATTTCCCAAGTTGAAGGCAGACGTCTATTTTCAGTGCCTATTCAATTTGTATACCTAAGTGACAACCATTTATTTGGTAACATTGCGTTGCATTTATAAAAATGTGTATAATAATGTAAAGTTATATTTTTTATAATGTAGATATTTACATTAATTTTTTTATTTTATGTACTTGACTGAATGTATAAATAAAGTAAGCAGATCTGTTTGTATAAATTGCGTCACAAAAGAATTTTTTCTTTAATGATGATAGGCTGGTATAATGTTTGTTTATATAATTTTTATAAAAATAAAATTATTTTAGAAACAAATCTGGTGTTTTCAATTTTTTCACAACGTCTTTTACTAGTTCAACATATTATGGGATAGAAATGATATGTATTTGTTCCTCATTTTATGCAGTATTTCTCAAATTAATTTATTCAGGTTAAATTTCAATTATGAACAGTTTTTTTTATATTCTTGGATATTTATAACTGAAATTACCTATATACAAACAAGTTGGTGCAAAACTAATGTGATAATTTGAATTAGCTGCTATTTTGTTAGAAATGAAAAAAAGAGCTCTGTTTTCATGAAAAGTTTATTTGAAAGTGTAAAATTGATAACATTAATTGGAAAAAAATATATCGCTTAAATGGTCACCTCCCGAGTGGATGTGGTACATTTGTGTTCGTTTTACGGCATTTTGAATCGTTGCTCGCGAAACATCTGGTTCCAAATTGGCGATTTCTTCTTCAATGTTAGCTTTCAAGACTTGCAAGGTTTGTGCTTTGTTGTGGTAAACACGAGATTTCAAAAAAAGGAGATCTCTAGCACTGTTAGATCTGGCGATCTGAACGGCCGGTTTAAATCTTCAAAACAGGAGATAACTCGGCCTGGAAATTGGTGTCTCAAAATCTCCATCGCTGCCCGAGCTGTGTGAGCAGTTGCTCCGTCTTGTTGGAACCAATAATGATCGAGACCCAATGCAGCAACTTGCGGCAAAAAAATTCGTTTAACATCTGCCTGTAACGCTCACCAGTTACGGTTTTAGTGGTGCCATCGGCATCCTCAAAAGAATAAGGGCAATCATTTTTTCACTGCAAATGCCACACCAAACAGTTACTTTGAGGGGATGCGATGGCTCTTCATGCATTTCATGTGGATTCACTCTGAATTTTAAATTTAAATTTTTTTTTTTTTTTCAAATTTCATTAACATAACTACTTAAGCGGAAGTGGGCTTCGTCGCTCATTATGATTTTTGATACGAAATCATCCTCTTTTTGGACCAAGTTTAACAGAGTATGGCAGTAAGTTAACCTTGTTCGACGGTCAACAGTAACATTTTAAAATCTTTCACCAAAATTCGTTGCGAACGTCTGCTGATGCCTAATTGTGTGCATCGTCATCTCGTTGATGTTTGTGGATTCTCTCTGACGTCATCGCCAACAGCAGCGATGTTCTCGACCGAGCGAGCGATACGAGGCCGGCCACTTCTTGCGACATCTTTACTGGACCCAGTTTGCACGAGGCGCCCAGCCAAAGGCTTAATTGTTTGAGCACATGGAACACGACAATGAAGAAAACGACGACGAAATTCACGCTGCTTAAAACGACAGATTGGTAAATTTGACAAATAAGCAGTAACAATAAGTCCACGTTCTTGAGGTGTGTATCGTTCCATGGCTTGTTGACAACTAATTCTCTGTATATCTATGACATAAATGTCAAAGCATACCGACATTTGGCACCATCTGCAAAAATTAAGGCAAATTCATATTATAACATTACTTTTGCGCCACCTTGTACAATATACTTGATAATTATAAATCTAGCAATTTATATTATTCATTTGTGCTAATATTACTTAGCTCTTAAAGACGCATCATATGTTAAACAAATTAATTTTTATTATAAACTAATAATTTTTTTAGATTATTTGTCCTTTTAATAGCTGCCAGTAAGCACACATACACACTTGTGTAAATGCACACACACTCAAAAACTCACTCTCATACGTACAAATATTATATATGAATATAGAATTTTCTTCAGTCCAATATGTAAAATTTATACTGAGATTAAAATTAATTCCAAATTTAAGGGCTTATAGTAAAAATCTCACAAGGTTTTACAAATACTATGCTTAGTTTTGATAAAAACGATATCACTTAAATTAATATACATTGATTGATCGACAACAAAAGCAAATTAGGGCAGATAAGTGAAATTAAATTTGCCTCAGTTATATTCTACCGTATTTATTAATATTTTTGTAGTAATTATTTATCTTTTCCGGCTGATAAGATATTTTTTCCTTGTAAACAGATAAAAAGAATGAAATAATGATAAGATTTCTAGGCCTTATATGTGTGTGTATGCATTACATGGTTAGTAAATTTTCCTTTCAGAGCACAATAATTACTGAAAAGTTATATTAATATTTACAATGCGAGCATAAGTTTGATAAATATAGCATACAGAAAACAATTTTTGCAAATTTATAGCATTAGTGGATAACAAAAAATTTTCAATCCTTTTACGCAATCATCCTGATTTTATATGGCATTTTTTGATCGTTTGAACAACAGTTACTTTGAGTTAGATCACGTGGTTTGAAAGTTAGTTTTTAACAACTGTTCATATTTATTAATTGTTATTGTATTAAATTGCGAATAATGTAATGTAATAAATTTTTCCATGTAAAAAAATTAGGTAAAATTTAATTTTTTTTCTTCTTATGTGAAAATTAAAAAATCATTTCAATTTATCCAATGTTTTGGAAAATCTGTCTATATGAGTGGTTTATTCTGTGGAATTTATTACTATTATAATTGGGAAACTATTCATTTCCATAGTAAAAAATATTCCAACAAATTACAAATTTATTTTCAATCATTATAAAGTATATATGCTGGTAACAAGTGTGATTAAGCAGTTGAGTGCCATGTAAAAGAGGAAAGAATTTATATATATATGAACATTACATATATTTTTAATAATAATATAAGCATAATGTATTATATCAGATTATTCAATGTGATAAAAAATCAGATTATACTTCCGTAAAACACACTTGAAGTAAATGAATGAAGTTTTGTGAACCAATACACACGCATACAGACATCACTTGCATTATTGAGTGTTATTCTATCAAATTATTACTGATTAAAGCTGACATGAGACTCATATTTCAGATTAATTGTTTCTCACTTGCATTCAGGTCTTTATAGAGCTTCACTGTTTTATATCTTGTGCTCTGACACACTTAGGGTGGAGGGTTGCAAAATATATACTTACATTCATAAGTATGTGAAGGTAAATTAGAAAAACTTATTGAAATCAAAACTCTAGGCAGAACTGGCTTTAGAAGGAAAGTGTGACAGATGTGAAATTTTTGCTTGTTCTTTCGTCAACTGGCAAGAAATTTTTAATTGTATTGAGTATAACGGATGAAAGTATGCTTGTGTTTATTGAATTGTTTTATTTCGTGTTGTTTTGGATTGTAATTATTAAAAAATAAGTTCAGAAAACAAGACCGAGGTTGAGGAATTAAGGTGTGCACATCAATTAATTTGTACGATTAAGAGGAATACATTACCTTTTAGTCAGTAACTCGGTATATTTGCTCCTAGCTTTGTTCCAGATTTAATAATAATACAACTTTTTAATCGCATAAAAGATATTTTTATCATGCAGTATATAGGTAAGTGAAAAAAAAGTAGGTCCGGTTATTGTGATTTAAATAATTTAGCTAATGCCATTAAAAGATAAAACAACCATGTAAACCATTTATAGGATCAAATTTGTTTGTCAGTTGTCCAATGAAATTACTAAGCACAATTTAGAAGTTTATAATAACCAGAATATTTTTTGACATTTAATCTGTATTGTATGGCACAATGTGCAATAAGAACTATTCTTTAGAATTCTTCTGTTTGTAGAGATTCTTCTGTTCTTTTTATTATCCTCTTAAAACCTAAATATGAACCAATTGAGATAGAAGATTTTTTATGTTTTTTTTACCTTTTTGAGTATAACTAAAACACTCATTTGTTATTTTTATTTTTCATTTGAAGTAATAAAAAAAAGTTAGTGCATATATGTGTACTTTAGGTTCAAACGAATTGTTATTGAGGGCTAATAGTCTTAACGATGTGGTAGGCTTCAAAGCAAATGTGTTTTAAAATGCATAAAAATAAACATTGCATTTCCCACATATGATGCGGCAGCGTGAAGAACACGACAGACGGCGACATTTAAATGCAAACTTGCTGTCTGCAAATGACGGTAGGTGACTTATGTTGGCAAGGTTTATTTCTGGTTGCGGATGAGGCACAACCACAGGGGTGTTTCCTTGCAAAGGTTCAATTGCAGACATCTGTCGTCTGTAGGATTCAAGCTGGATTTTGCTGAGGGGCTCGGGCTGGGACGAGATTTTCAGATCTTCTCACCATCATACTTCATCATTGCTTTGGCCAGATTCAGTCTGTATTGGATTATCCCCAGTTCATCTTTACCCAGCAATTCATCACAGTCAGGCACAGGAAATGACACAGGGTTCTCATATATTATATATATATATATAGTTATAATTTTTTATATTATATTTTATTATTTTATATTATATATAGTTATAATTTTTTATTGCAGCGGCCGGGTTACGGCAGTTTTTTGTTTTCATTTTTTGCAATAGCGTTTGCAGGTATCTGCAGATGCACTATTTGAACAAGTGTATAGCATCATCACGGCTTTTGTGTCTATCCATTTAATAACACATACTTTGTCATCACTTCGACCTCTCGCATCCCACTCCCCCTTTTTAATTGCTTGTCTGTCTTCAGTTTTTGTGCCCCTGGTCCTATTTGCCATTACAGTCCCGGTCAGAAAAATCCTGCTTTTTTTTGATTCAAATTATCAGCCAACTTTACACTCATAAAAAATTTATCTGGGTATAACACACAGCTGCCGTCAATTGTACGATAAAGCTTTTCCACAATTGTCGCTCCTAGTCCAAGATTTTTCATAACATCTTAAGGTACTGTATCCTTACTTGCCAACATAGATTTTGAAATCTAATACTAACCCATCTTCGGGCAGCCAATACAAAGCATTTTAGTCCAAGTGAATTAGGCTTGGCTGGTACATATTGGCGGTACTCGTAAAATCCTAGAAAAGAGATCATTTCTCCGTGAATTGATAAATGTTTGGAGCGTGGCATTTCTTCAAAATAGGATCTAACAGTGATCTTGTTCTCTAAAGTTTGTCATCGTCATTTGGGTGATTGTTATCTATAAAATGGAGTTAATTTCTGAGCTCAAAAAATCTGTCACGGTTAATTGCATTTCTGATAACTGGTTGTTATATATCTCAATTTCAATAGAGATTCCCCTGAGGGTAGCTCTATTGCAATTGAGATATTTAAGTACCGCAGATACTCAAATATCTCGATCCTTATCCAGAAAATCTTATTTATTGCATTAATTATTTCCACTACTGACGTAAACTTTCTGAAAAATGTATACCCTGTAGTTTCTCAATCTTAGATTGCTGAATTCGAATTTTGCAATGTGTTTAGATTTAGGATGGCGGCATTTGCAATTTGCAATAAATCGTCACTATATTTTATTTTGACTAATTTTGTACTGAATTCGAATTTCACTATATTTTTGAGATTCTATGTTGCCACATCTCTATCTCATGCTCATTATCATATCTCATTATTACTATATTCGTTTTTGACTAATTTTGGAGTGCTGAATTTGAGTTTCATAATGTTTTTGGATGCAAGATGGCAGTCCTTACCATTTACAAGAAATCGCTACTGTATTCGTTTTTGACTAATTTTTGAGATCCAAAATGGCGGCATATGCCATTTGCATTAAATCGTCGAAAAGTATTATATTCGAATTGCACAATATTTTTGATCTTCAAGGAGGCGGCATCTGTCATTTGCGATAAATGGTTACTATTTTCGATTTCTACTAACATTACTGTATTAGAATTTCACAATGTTTTCGAGATCTAAGGTGAAGGTATCTGTCATTCGCAGTAAATTGCTACTATATATATTTTCATCTAAGTTTAGGGTAATGAATTCGAATTTCGAGATGACATTGGCAATATTCACCAATATTTTCGTTTTCGACTAATTTTAGGATAGGATAGCCATCTTGATGCTCAAAAATACAGTTCAATTCGAATTAAGTTCTCCAAAATTTAGTCGAAATCAAATATATTGACAATTTTATTTTAAGACAGACGCTGCCATTTTTGGTTTTTCAAAACTTTGTGAAATTCAAGTTCAGCACCCTAAAGATAGTCGAAATCGAGAGTAGTGACGATTTATTGCGAGACTAGCAGATGCCGTCATCTTGGTCCTCAAAAACAGCGTGAAATTCGAATTCAACATGAAATCGAATGTAGTCACGATTTGCCGCGAGAGACATGGAGCCCGCCATCTTGGATCTTAAAAACATTGGGAAATTCGGATCTAACATTTTGTGGTTAATTGAAATGGAATATAATAATGATTTGTTGTGAGAGAGATTGATGTTACCATCCTGGTTCTCGAAAACATTGCAAAATTCGAATTCAACATTACATCAAAATAGTGACGGTTTATTGTGAGAGATACACAGGTCGCCATATTGGTTCTCAAAATATTGTGAACTTCGAATTCAACATCCTAATGCTAGTCAAAATCGATTATAGTAATGATTTATTTCAAAAGAGAATTTTTATTTTTAAAAACATTGGGAAATTGGAATTTCATACATTTAATTTAGTCGAAATTGAATATAGTGGCGATACATTGCGAGATGTACAGATGCCGCCATTTTAACTCTGAAAAACATTGTGAAATTCAAATTCAGCTCCCCAAAGGTAGTTAAAACGAATTTAGTGATAATTTATTGAGAGATACAGATGCTGGCATCAGTACTTTAAAATTAGCACTTCAGCACTCTAAAATTAGTCAAAAACGGATATGGTGACGATTTATTAAGAGTTACAGGTGCCCCCATCTTGAATCTCAAAAATGTTGTGATATGCCAATTAAGCACCCTAAAGTTAGTCGAAATCAAATAGATTAACAATTTATTTCGAGAGATGCAGATGCCGAGAATTCAGCACCCCCTAAAGGTAGTTAAAAACGAATATAGTGAAAATTTATTGCGAGAGATCAGATGCTGCCATCTTGGATTCAATGCAGAGATACAATGCTGACATCAAATACAGAGCACTCTAGTTTGTTATGTGTGGTAAAGAATAGCAAATTCCAGCCATGGCTAGGTTCAATAATCAAGAAGAAATTTTTAATTTAAACCACACCCCCAGAACGAATTCTGTATCGTAAGTGGCTCTATACTTAATCAAGTTAGGATATTGGGAAATTCAGTAGCCTTTGTAAAACGCGTATAATAAACCCGAAAATATGTTATAAGTAAGAAATGAAAATGTGGATAGTGTAAAATATTACTCGTAGGTAAAATATTAATTATTTTTGATACAAATCAGAAATATGTTGAGATTACCACAATCTTCCTACTGAAACTGAGTCCAGTATTCTAAGTGTTTGGTATTGTAAACTCTATATTTCACAAAAGTTAGGTATTTACTTAGAAAATATTTTTAAATTTATATTTTTTGGAAAATGAGTGTAACAACTTGCATCTTTTATAATTTTAATTTTATAATGTCTAGAAAAATAAGAAGTGAAAAGAAAAATATTGTTGCATTTTTATTTTAAATTGTGTCTACATATTCCGCTTGAGTTGACAGCCCTGTTCTAATGAGCATGTGTGTGTGCAGTGACTGAATGCTCGTATGTTAGTAAAATTACCTTCGGCGGGTGGCACCGAGTACTGCTTGTCCGTTAGGTTTGATTCACACTATCAAGCCACTGTGCGATTCACACTATCAAGCCACTGATCACACTAGGTGAATTAATATTCGTAAATGATTTATATGCGATCCTATATATTTGAGTAACACTCCATTTTTGTTTATTGAAAAAGAATATTTTAGTTTCAAACCTATTGTGACCTGTATCGAAAGTAGTTTATTAAATTAGACTTGTTTATTAATAATCAAAAGAGCTTTAGTAGTAATGGCAAATTTGTTCCAAATAGCACTGAAGGTTGGAATCCAAGCATCTGTACATACAATGCAACATATTATAAACAAGTGTTCCACATTAAAATATTTGAAAATTAAAAAACGACCTCCGTTAAATCGCATACATTATTTCTAACGTTTGGAATTTGCACGACAGCATATGACATGGAATTTAGAATGGTATAAAGTAATATTTATGAACGGATTTAATTTGGATGGTCCGGATGGCTATCCATATTATTTTCATGATCTTAGAAAAGAAGAAAGGTATTTGTCCCGTCGACATATCGCTTTAGGAAGTATAATGGTGTGGGGTGCTATTTGCTGTGGGGGTGTGCTAGATCTAGTTGTGCAAAAATAAACAAAATGCAGAAAAATACATTAAATTACTAGAACGACAGAAGACAATATTAAAAAATATTAAAATATTAAACAATATTAAAAGATTGTCATTTTATATTTCAGCACGGTAATACACCTATTCATTCGGCGACGCTTATGAAAAAATAGTTTACGGATAATAATATTGAAAATTTTGAGTGGCCTTCGGTATGACCTGATCTTAATATTATAGAAAATGTATAGGGATGGTTAACGAGAAAATTATACATTATGCATTAAAAGTAGCTTTAATGAAAGAGTGGTTGTCGATACCTCAACATTACATTCAGTCTTTGTACGATTCAATGCCTAGTTGATTGTTTTAAGTTATTAGAAACAAAATATTAAGACACTTTTCATAAGTTTTAGTTGTTTTATTTAAAAAAATCAGCTAGTGATTCTATTCATGTCACCGAGTAAAATCGGTCTTACTTCTATGCCTACTTTCCATACGAAAATAATTAAACAGGGTAATGTCCAAACAGTACACATAACTAAGTATTAAAAACTGAGGCAGTTATGGTTTTTTCATTTAAACATTCTCTCAAATGTCTGTAAACATCAGTGATTCTATTCTAGTGACCGGGACTGTATATGGTTTTGCATTATCATGCACCAACTGGAAGTTTTCTTCGATATACTCGGCATGTGGTATCACATATTGCTTGAGTTTCTTTGTAATGTATTTTGCAGCAGTGTAATCACGGCTCTATATGAAAACAAGTTCTTTTTGGCCATTGAAATACATCCCTCCCCAGAATATTTTAGAACCCCCTCCGTAACTCATAATTTCTTCAATTCATAAAAGTATATTATTAATTTGGGCGTCACATGACATAATGATGCCTCTTGAAGCTATAAATTGTCATTCGGCTTTCATGTGAGAAGAGAATTTTACCACATTGCACCAAGTAATGTCGATATACCGCCTGGGAACCAAAGCCAGGCTTGTCTGTAAGCAGGTTAACACCTGTAGACAGCATGTACCTTTGGAACCTGTAGACAGCATGTAAGGTCTTTTGTTATGCTCTCGAAGTTTTCTTCTAACTGTACTGTTACTTATAGGAACACAAGGTTCCTCACATAGATGCCATTGAAATTCAATCGCTGACAGGGGGCATTTGAGCAACAACGACAGAGGAATAAAGCAGCTATCTCTCTCAGATGTTACCTGATGTCAACTAATCCTTGTCTTCTCTGGTAAAGGCCAGTGTTTTTTTACATCTGGTAGACTTAGCGGACTATCGAGCCACAATTCGCTGATGGAGCCCTTGCTGTATCAGGGCTACAAATTATGCTGCTTCAATTTCAGTGGTGCAATTTAAGTGGGATTTCATTGAAGAAGATTTAAATTACAATTTGAAAATGTCCTATGTTTTTATAAGGCCTATTCTTTACAAGATATGAGTCTTTAAAATGTTTTGCATTGTGTCGTTTTCGACTTTATAATCACATATGCCCACAGTTTAATGTATGTCCATAATTTAGTAAATAATTTAAAGCAAAATTTTTTCAGTTCATTTACATTATTGAGGGAAATAATAAGAAAATAATTCTATTAATACGATTCTACTAATGTATTTTCATTGGTATACGTGAACTTTTCTTTTGAAGGTGTACATTTTTATTTTTGTTAAAAAACATTTCAAGCATGGCATGAATGAAACAACCATAGAAAAATGTCTAATCATAAAGAAAATAGAGTATAACACAAAATTACATTCATTACTGCTAACTACATACAGTAAATATAGTAATCTATTAACATTTCTTAAACAGATTTTATATATAATAAATCACTATTGTGGTCTCTTTTGTGTATTGTCCTTCATGTATATTCTGTGTATGAAAGCAACAATGTATGACTCATTCTTTTAGAACAATGGATAACTTTCTTTATAAAATATTTTATAACTCTCTTTTTTATATTTTACATGATAGATTACTTTGACATGTATAATAAACACAAATATCTCAGGGCATCCCTTCAGAGATTAAAGATATTACTTGCGTTTAACACAGTAATTAAATCCATTAATACTTTCATTAATACCCTCATTGAAGATTATCGTAGATGAATATAGCTTTATTTCTACAATGATAGCATTGCCAAATTTAGGCACTAATTGCTAAAGAATTGAAGTGTTTATTATTATCTTGAGTAAAGCCACCTGCACGTCTTTCTAATAATTCAAGTTTTAAAAGGTCTTCATGTATAGGGATAATGGATTGTGCAATATATTCTACTGCTCCATGATAAATGGTGTGATAGATGTATGGAATGGATGGGAGTGTAGTCTCATATACTAAATACATGGTTAATTTTAAGCTATGTATGTGTACGTGAGTTTTGCAAAGGCAGTGAAGTTACTGCGAGAGCGCAGTAACTTGACAGATGTCATAAATACGGACGCAACTTTTTTCCACCGGGTAGAATCAGGGGCGGAGTTAGTAACGTCTGACGTCACTGGAAGTTATGTTTGGGTTGCCTTGATTGTTTCCTTTTGGCGATTAAAAAATGTCGCCTCTAAACTTTTTATGGATGCCATGCCGTAGCGTTATATTATCTGTGGCGTTGCGTATGATTTTCGTCTTTTTAAGAAAGCTAATTTTATTCCATCATCATGAGTTGGCAATGCAATTTTATTGAAAAAACTGACATTTATTCTGGATACACAAATACTGCAGAAGAAGCTTTTACTTTAATAAGGCAATATGAAATTGAAACAAATTCAAGATTCTCCGTAATCCGTTCACAAAAAAGAGACTTCGGTTCGGCAGGTAAATAAATATTCCATTTTCTTATTTATTTTTATTTAATTTAAGGCCAGTTATATTGAGTTCTAGTATTGAATTAATATTGTTCAATAACTTAACTTCCTAGCTGTTATATACAATTGTTAACATTTTAAAAACTAAACTGTCTGTCATATCTTTGTAAATTAAGTGTAAAGATTGACACATGTTATATATTCTCTTCCAGATATAACTAGTATGAAATATGTCATTCGTTTTCACGATAAGGCCGATCCTGCAAGAAATTCTACACCGATTGATTTAAAAGGAATGGCATTTGTTTTGGCAAATTCCTTGGTTTTGGAGTGTTCAAGAGGACCCAATAAAAATTATACTAAACCAAAAAAGGTAAAAATGATTGCTTTCCATTGTTCATTCGCTCTAAACTTTAAATACTCTGTTTTCCGAAATTGTCTGAATTGTAAAATGTTTTGCCATGTTTGTTTGTCTCCATGCCTGTCAAATATAATTCAAATATTGAAATAAATTTAATGTGTAAATGCTATTTTCTAAAAGCTCTCTACAGAGTATAATTAAAACACTATGAATCACTAATATTTATAAAAAAAACTTACCAAGTTATAAAATTTCAATTTGTTATTTGTCTATAATGTCTATATTTGTGTCATCGCCTCCCTGGTTGGTGTTGTCATTCCAACCCCTTACAAAAAGTATGGTAATAGTTTAATTAGATTGGGGAAAAACATGCTTCATGATAAAAAAAAATCTTCAAAATGGTTTTAAAATAAAAAAATGTATATAAATTTAAATGGCTCATAAACTAATAGCTTTCAAATTTACTGCATTTATTAAATTAACATCAATAAAGTTATCTTTTCAAGTTTAATTGCTCCACATTAAGTATTTTATAACTTTTTAAAAAAATATAAATGAATAGTGAATAAGTAAATGTAATGATTAGTTCAATAGGTGTTTAAATTTTAAATATTTTATGCAATTTCTCATATTTAAACAATATAATGGAAAACAAAAAAATTTTAATTAGAAAATAGAAGTAAGTCAGATTTAAAATATAAAACTTTAAAAGTATGAAATTTTTTTAATAATAAAAATATTAAAACAATTGTTTGAAACATAATTCATGATTTTAACGTTTTTATTTAATGTTTTTTATTATGTTTCAGATTATTGATCATGATTATCATAAAACCAACCAGACTCTCCAACCAACCAAAAAAGTTGGATGTCCAGCTAAAATTGTATTGAGGGAGATTCTATGCTTTCCAGATTTCATGATAAAGGACAAAATCTCTCAGCACAAAAAAAATGAGACATCTAAGCATCTGCGTTTAAAGTTGGCTGTAAATCCAAAATCTGTCAGTATTCAGAAAAGAGTTTATATAACTTTGGCAAAGCCATCGGATCATGAAAATCATTCTTCTGAACAGTGCGAGGACTTACTTCAAATGATTGATAAAAACTTGACACTAAAAATAAAAGAGCTTGTTGGAGATGGAATTGATCGTCCAAGGGAAGTTCAGTATCATCTAAAAAAATACTTAAATGACAATAGAAATGCTTGGTTTGGAGATGAGTACATACCAAGTCGATTGAATCGTAGGTTTTACCCAACTTTAAAAACAATTAGAAATCAGATATTTAACAGCAGGACTGCCAATAAAAAGTCACAAAATGATCAAGACTGTTTAGCAGATAAGGTTAATGTTTGGAAAACCAATAACCCAGATGATAAGATTTACTTTCAACCTTTGACAAATGATCAACCATTTTTGTTTGTTTACCAAAACAAAGAGCAAAAATATCTAATGAATATATATGGCAATGACATGTTGTTTTTAGATGCCACCTATAAAACCACTATGTATGCATTGCCTATGTTTTTATTGTGTGTCAAAACCAATATGCAATATCAACCTGTTGCATTTTTTATTACAATGGATGAAACCTCAAACACTGTATCTAAAGCTCTTGGGATTGTAAAAGATTGGAATCCTACTTTAAATCCAAAATGCTTTATGACTGATTTTTGTGAAGCCGAGTTAAATGCAATTGCCACTATATTTCCATCAGCCCAAATGAGAATTTGCTATTTTCATTGTGTTCAGGCTTGGCGAAGATGGTTGACATCTAAACCAAATAATGCGTCTGACATAAACATTGATGCTTTAATGCATCTTAAAAATATAGCAAGAGGAAATTCTATGGAAGAGTACAGTTTTCGACTTGATATTTTGCAAACTTCTTATGTTTGGGAGTGTAATCAATTCAAGAATTACATGACCAAAACTTGGCTTCCTCATGCTAATAAGTGGGTTGATGCGTTTCACTCCAATACATTTGCTCTTTTTATAAGAACAAATATTGGAGTTGAAAGAATTAATAAGGATGTTAAAGAACATTTAAAACTACGTTCGGATAACAGCATTTCTGGTGTTATAACGGGTTTAGTTGAAACATATTTACCAAATAAATATATGCATTATGTTTCAGAAAATATTAAATGTTCTAATGGATATAAAAGTTATGTCAACATTCCCTATTATTTAAAATATAGACCTAAGTCTTTTGTAAAACATTGTTTGAAAAGGTTTGATAATAGTTTGTATGCTACAGAAGGAATTGTAAATAAGATTTCGGAACTTAAGTTCCATATTGCAAGTGAAGATGCTAATAACACATATGTAGTTTACCTTGGTGACAGTAATAACAATAAGTTTCCTTTTTGCACTTGTGCAGATTTTAAAAGATTTGGTTTGCCATGTAAGCATTTCTTTGCAATTTTTCGAATTTTCAATTTATCCTTTAATGTGTTGCCTGATTTTTTTATTGAAAGTGTATACTTTAAAAATGATCCATCTTTTTCTAATACTATTGAAAATGTTATTGAAGAACATAATTTTTCAACAGAAATTTTTGAGGCATCTAGCAACATGTCTGACCAAGAAAATCAAACTCCTAATATAAATTTAACACAGGATAGTTCTAAATTTTCTATGCTGCAAACAAGCATTAAACATATAGTGTCAGAGTCATATAAGATTAATGATTCTTCAGTACTTAGTGAATTGCAGCAAAAAGTTGCAGATGTTGAAAACTGGCTTTTAGAGAAAATGCCTCTGGAATTTTGTAAAGAATCTAAATTATCATTGCCTTCCAGGAAAAAAAGGAAAAAGTGAATGAATGCTTCCTGGATTTAAAGATTAAAACATGTTCCGTTGAATTATGTTCCTGTAATTAATAGAAACACTTTCTAAAAATAATTTCTTAAATTTGAAATATAACTTAAGTTATTTTAAAAGTTTTTAGACAAACAAAATATGCAGCATATTTTTATTTCAAATTTATTTGTTTAATGGCTTTATTTGTTAAAGCTTTTCAACTAATAATTAAAAATCATACTGTAAAACTGATTATCATTGTGTACTTTGTGTCATGATCTGTTTCCACTTCTTGCCATTTCAAATGACTGAACTGGTAGTGCTTTTGGTAAATAGTTTAATTTTCAAAATTATTTTTAATATTTCTAGTCATATTTGCTATATAAGCAGGGTTCATACAGCTTGAATAAAAAGCCTGGAAATTCATTTAATTTTCTAATTTCTAAGAATTAAAAAAGTTAAATGATTTTTTGCATTTCTTTTAATTTTTTTAAGTTAAACAATTATTTTAACGTAAGTTTCATAATCATCACAGAGAAATAAAAATTGTATCACAGAATAAGTGAAAAAGTTTTTTTTCTTTTGTTAAAATATAGAATATTTTAAAATTTAAAATGGAGTATTGCTTTAAGTTAAACTTTTTTTCAGTTTTAAACTTCATATATTTACAGAAAATTTACTATGTTTTTAATAGCCACTTTTATTTTGGTGCTTGAAATTTTAAATGTTAATAGCTATATTTTTTTAAATATTAAATATTGCACATATCAATCAATTCATATATAAGTTATACAATCATTCATCATATAAGTTATGTAATTGTGTTTTAAAGAACAAACAATTTATAGTTGTAAGGTAAATAATAATAAAAAATGCAATTGCAATATAAAGATAAGTTTTATTTTTTAATATATATTCACTAAATATTGACTTAGTAAAATTTAAAAATAGTCTTGGAAAACTCAAGGAATTTTGTTTTGAAAATCTTGTATGAACCCTGTATAAGGCAAAAATTAAATGTTTAAATTCAGCAATTAAGCCCTCATTTTTGTAAAAAAAATAAAGCATAAAAGTTAATATTTCAGTATTAAAATTGTTTATATCAAGGCTTAATTTCAACAGTTCTCATTAAGTATGCTTGTATAATACCATAATAATAATTGTATATTCAAGTTAGAATTTATTTCAACCTAAGTATTTTACAAGAAGAAACTTGCTTATGACACAATGATTTTTTCTTAAATGTGTAAAAATTTTATTTGTAATAATTGTTTTAATGGTAATTATAATAAAAAAGTACTTTAGTATAAATGTTGTATAAAATTTTATGTTTCTTTGTACTATAAGTAAAAAAATATTAACATATGAAGGTATATTTAGATGTTCTGGATGGGAAAAGGATGTTATGTTATAAAAAGTTAGTTTTACTGAAATTTTCACTATTTAGATTACTAAAAGTACATGTAGATTTTTGAAGAACAAATTAAAAGAGTATATAAAAAATATAAAACAATACTGTTGATTAATTATCGAACTTTAAAGCCTAACACACTTATATTTCTGCTTAACTAAATCCAATATCTTTGGGTTAAATAAAATGAATCCTCAACTTTAAACGCAGATGCTTAGATGTCTCATTTTTTTTGTGCTGAGAGATTTTGTCCTTTATCATGAAATCTGGAAAGCATAGAATCTCCCTCAATACAATTTTAGCTGGACATCCAACTTTTTTGGTTGGTTGGAGAGTCTGGTTGGTTTTATGATAATCATGATCAATAATCTGAAACATAATAAAAAACATTAAATAAAAACGTTAAAATCATGAATTATGTTTCAAACAATTGTTTTAATATTTTTATTATTAAAAAAATTTCATACTTTTAAAGTTTTATATTTTAAATCTGACTTACTTCTATTTTCTAATTAAAATTTTTTTGTTTTCCATTATATTGTTTAAATATGAGAAATTGCATAAAATATTTAAAATTTAAACACCTATTGAACTAATCATTACATTTACTTATTCACTATTCATTTATATTTTTTTAAAAAGTTATAAAATACTTAATGTGGAGCAATTAAACTTGAAAAGATAACTTTATTGATGTTAATTTAATAAATGCAGTAAATTTGAAAGCTATTAGTTTATGAGCCATTTAAATTTATATACATTTTTTTATTTTAAAACCATTTTGAAGATTTTTTTTTATCATGAAGCATGTTTTTCCCCAATCTAATTAAACTATTACCATACTTTTTGTAAGGGGTTGGAATGACAACACCAACCAGGGAGGCGATGACACAAATATAGACATTATAGACAAATAACAAATTGAAATTTTATAACTTGGTAAGTTTTTTTTATAAATATTAGTGATTCATAGTGTTTTAATTATACTCTGTAGAGAGCTTTTAGAAAATAGCATTTACACATTAAATTTATTTCAATATTTGAATTATATTTGACAGGCATGGAGACAAACAAACATGGCAAAACATTTTACAATTCAGACAATTTCGGAAAACAGAGTATTTAAAGTTTAGAGCGAATGAACAATGGAAAGCAATCATTTTTACCTTTTTTGGTTTAGTATAATTTTTATTGGGTCCTCTTGAACACTCCAAAACCAAGGAATTTGCCAAAACAAATGCCATTCCTTTTAAATCAATCGGTGTAGAATTTCTTGCAGGATCGGCCTTATCGTGAAAACGAATGACATATTTCATACTAGTTATATCTGGAAGAGAATATATAACATGTGTCAATCTTTACACTTAATTTACAAAGATATGACAGACAGTTTAGTTTTTAAAATGTTAACAATTGTATATAACAGCTAGGAAGTTAAGTTATTGAACAATATTAATTCAATACTAGAACTCAATATAACTGGCCTTAAATTAAATAAAAATAAATAAGAAAATGGAATATTTATTTACCTGCCGAACCGAAGTCTCTTTTTTGTGAACGGATTACGGAGAATCTTGAATTTGTTTCAATTTCATATTGCCTTATTAAAGTAAAAGCTTCTTCTGCAGTATTTGTGTATCCAGAATAAATGTCAGTTTTTTCAATAAAATTGCATTGCCAACTCATGATGATGGAATAAAATTAGCTTTCTTAAAAAGACGAAAATCATACGCAACGCCACAGATAATATAACGCTACGGCATGGCATCCATAAAAAGTTTAGAGGCGACATTTTTTAATCGCCAAAAGGAAACAATCAAGGCAACCCAAACATAACTTCCAGTGACGTCAGACGTTACTAACTCCGCCCCTGATTCTACCCGGTGGAAAAAAGTCGCGTCCCATAAATACATACAGAAGAATCGAACAAGAGATGCGGTGGAATGATTGTGAGTGTAGTCGCTATTATCCATGCGCCCATTTGGAGTCACATCACACTGATAATTTTCAAACTTCATAAGTGAGTTGGGTATGGAATTTGATAGATTAGGGATCCATTCCAATAGTTCACATTTATAATTATTTTTCATGCGGGGTAAAATCATTGGACCTTTTATAGATTAAAAAGTAAAACAAAGAACATTAGGTATTTATGGTCTAAAGTAAAAAAAAATCATAGGCAGTTTCAAATAGCTATCACATGTCAAAGTACTTATAAACAGAAAATTTGCTTATAGCAGCAAACTCGAGTCATGGTTAGAAAAATAAATGTACAATGATATATTTTGGGTCAAATTGTTATTTATAAAACTGTTCGTGCCGGCACGTTCGATGCTTAGGTAATTAACTACAAACATTCCAACTTGTACGAGAGAGACATATTTCCTGCCTGCAATATATTTCTTGCAAGGGCTGGTAGATGAAACGCAAACATGCACTTTCACATACTTTCAATCAAGAACACTATTTGAGGCCAACCCTAGCTGATCACGCCGCACCTTAGCAGTACCTATATGGCACTAATAAAGTACTAGACTGTAGTGATGTGTAACTCATGAGTGAGAGATATAAAAGATATAGCTCGCATGTTACGATCATATCTATGACTCACTCATTTGAAACCAAAATGTATCAGTATAGCTCAGGAGTGATCGGCGTCTTTTTCGTTTCACCAAATCAATCATTTCGCTCACTCGTCACGTCGTGAAGATAGATATAAAAGTATATGTTTTGACGTTACATGAAAGAGAAAGAAAATGATCGAACTGTTTAGTCAAATATGCAACTGGATCTATGTAGACGAACGTAGCTACTTGCGATCTAATGTGAACACTGTGATAATGTATACTTTAGTTCGCTTAAAATATTTGCGTAAACACTTTTTTGTTTCATTTCAAAATTCTAATTTATAATTGTATAAATACGCCAATCTATTCCAATTTATTTAATTATCATTAAAGTTATTTTATGTATAATTTGAATCTAGGTTAACAGTCTCAAATCCTAAACCTGCAAAGTATTAAGCAAAGTGAATACTCTTGTAGAATTTATTTTTATTTTCAAATAATAGTGCATAATGTTCAGTCATTACTATTTATCACCATGTTGTGTGACCATTGTTCAACGGTTCAATGTATGCGTAATAAATAATGTCATTAATATCTCGGAGTACTGAGCTACTGAGCTAGAGATATAAATGAGTGATATATCTTTCCAATCAAATTATATATATCACTCTTTTCTTTTCACTGATATATTTTGGGCACCTCTACTAGACGATAAGTTATCATCATCGTGAGCCACTATACGTCCCACTGTTGGACACGGGCCTTTCCTCAAAGTGAGGAGGTACGGGCTGTAATCCATCACGCTAGCCCACTGCGGGTTGGTGGACTTAATTCGTCTTCCAAGATTTCCAATCGTTTCCATTCTTAGACACACAGGTTTACTTATGATGTTTTTTTTTATCGTTAGAGCGTCCATAAAATGTACGTAAAACAAATTTCATTGGTACATGGTCAGGCCAGAAATTCAAATCGAGCCTCCGGAACGAGAGGCACGTATGTTAGCTACTAGACCATGAACGCTCTAAGGCATACATAATATCTAACTGAATATGTATGTACCCACAGTTTCATATGAAATCGCAACTTAGTCTGGTAAGCAACAGAGCCAGTTATTTAAGCAAACACATACCACTAAATCATAGCATTATTGGAATGGAGACTTGGGAGCAAAACTGCTTGCTCGTTCTCTGATGTCAAATAGTGAAGGTAAACATTTGCAGGCAAAATTTTATTAATAATATTTTAATTTTGGTCCGAAAGTGTATTTTTAATAGATTGTTATACGTTCTATTATTAACTGGCATAACGTTTTTCTGTGGTCTCATCTATAATACTACTAACTATTATTATATTACTAATATAGCATTATTAGTTTTATTGCAGGTGGCGTTCAATAAGGAAGAATACATCTGTCGACCATGCTGGCAAAGAGCTGAACGTATGGCAAGACGCCATCATAGCGTCATAAATCAAGATAACAAAGGAGTAGCAGACATTGCAGTACCTGGACATCAACCAAATGTTGTTCTTGCTCCAGCACAGATCCTGTAATAGTTTTGGGCCCACAAAGTGAAGTAGATGCCGATAGGCCAGTGACTCCAGTTAAAGTATACCAACGTCTGGTGGTGCCTGAGTACTCACGTGCACCCTGTACATCTGCCAGGTGTCTATTTTATGGATGTAAACATGGGTCTTGTCTCTTTTAATATATCTCAATGATTATATCCCAGATGCTGCAAGAGTCTGCAAAGAGCATTTAAACAGAAACGACTGGGATGAACTGTTTGTTGCCCCAAATGTTTGTCACGACTTTAACTGGGCACAGTTTCTAGATATTATGAGGATAATGAAAAAAGCAGCATTAATTGCTCCTGAAATAGATTTTGAAAACATAGAGGCCATGCATCCCAGTGATTTGCACTGTCGAATAGGCTTCACTCTCAATTTAATCATCCTAATGGAAACACCTTCCTTGCAGCGAGCTTGCAAAAAACCCAAGCAAACTTTAGGGATTTATTTGATGAAGCTCCATACTAGAGAACCTAATGAATGCCTCAGTAATGAATACATCAGTCGTCACACTTTGGAGAGACAAATGAAGATTGCCTGGGATTGCTTATCCCAGGACTTTGTATGATGGGCATATACTAGAAGTGTTAGGGTCATATGGCGCTACAACAACAGATGTCAATTATTGGCAAATAATGAAGAAAGCATATTGAATTGGATTTACAGAGGAGGTGATGTCTTTGTATTGGACAGAGGCAAATTGCTATGCCACCAATTAGAAACTGAGGAGAAGACCAGTTGTCTAAAATAGAGGCAAATAAATCTCGGCTCGCTATTCTATGTGGGTAGGTCGTAGAGGTTGTTTATCTGCCCCGCTCTGTTAAAATATTCTTGACGGAATAAATTGCATCAAATGTGATTACAAGTTATTCCGTCAAGAATATTTTAACAGAGCGGTGACTCATATGTTTAACGATTTTAAAATAGCAGCTGCCCTTACAAATCGATTTCACCCTTTTAATGAGGACAGTATTATGTGCACAAAGATTTACTGTAATAATAAGTGAAAGACTAGAGATACCGAACGTATTAGCCAAATACATGATTGATAATCACGTTAATAGACAAGTTGCATTTTGAGATTTAGTTATTGGACAAGGAGATATGATAACATTCCCTAGATTGAGTGAAGAAGACCTCATATTATTGTCAGTGGGTACCTATATCATAAAACTAACATATGGTTATTATAGTGAGCATATTCACCAAGAACTGTATCACATATAGAAATATGTAAACAATCAAATCCCCGAGAAGATGACTGAGCATGGAATTAATATTGAGAATGCTCTTTTCTTAAAAGGTAGGATACAATCTCGGCACACGCACTCTTGATTATACTACACCTATGTAATATGCGCCACAAATATTTCTGGCAGAGAATTATCAAGTCATTATTATTGTGCATGCGGTATGGGAAAACGGACATTAGGATGTTGTGCCCACGTAATGTCTATAATATGGTATCTTGGATGGGCATGATATCAAGAAACTATTTGTTCACCTGCTGCGTTTTTAGATACTGTTATTGTACATGAAAGATGGTCATTGTAGTTAAGAACTTGAAATGTTTAGGTACTTATTTGTTGTAATAAAACTTGAAAACTGATTTCCTTTATATCAATTATATATATGTGTATGTGTGTGTGTGTATATATATGTATATATAAACACATATACAAAATCCAGCTGTCCTGGCTTCAAATACACCAGGTTGCGACATTTGTGACACTAGAAGTTTACCAACCACTCACACAGTGAAGGAAAACATTGTAAGGAAGCCCCACATACCACAGAATGAATTCTGTGCGATGTGCCCAATATGGCGATAGGCTCGCCCCCTATCACATCGTGGGACTAAAATACCGTCGGCGAAAAGTGGGTGCATTCTGTACACCTCTGCCTACCCCTTCGGAGATAACAGGATATTTATATTTAATATCAACATTCTCTGTAGGAATGAAATATAAAATACCAATATTTTCTGTAAAAAAATTTAAAAAAAAATTAAATTAAATTACTAGGAATCCAACTCGTTTCTTTTAATATAAACTGAGATGAATAGTGCACCTCTAGTGCTGCTGATTCCAGAATCTGCCGCTGGATTTAAAAATTTGACCAAACTCCATACATTATGCTCATTGTCCTTTATATATTTAATATTTTACCCAGAATATATTAGTATCATTCCATGTGTTTAATAGAATTCGTTCTGTGCTATATTTTCGAGTTTGCAAGTAAATCTAAAAATAAATGAAAACACAGTGCATTATCATCACGTTTTTATAATTTCACCTCCATATTAACAAGTAGATATGACAACTATGTAATAAGTTTCATTTCATAATACGCTCAAATCTAAATTAAATTATGTGATATAAACAAAATAAATTAAGTACAACATCGTTAGAAGGTACATCTCTTTGATTCCTTGGTACAATACAATATTTCCCTTTGGAATGTCGATAAAAATATAAATTTGCACATTTGTATGCGTTTTAAAGAATATACAAAATATCATTTAATTAATTCTCTTCATACTATCACAATTTCAAGTGCTCAATGCCAACGTTTTTGAATTTATAAATTATTGAAAAAAATATTATGCACACGACGCTACCAAAGTATTGCATAAAAGAATTTATTAAGGGAAACTTGTGAAAAATCAATAAATAACAATCCAAACTCTCCTGTTATTTCGACAACCAATTTACATTTTTAAAACAATTGTAAAAGGTACTTAAATGTGTATTCCTATTAATTTAAATATAAAAACCATTATTTCACTATTTTTGCAAAAAAGTTAATGTAATATATCGTTTATACCATAACACTTCATGACATTATATGTCAAACTGCCCAGTATAGTTCAATATGTATTTATTCAAAGTTAATATTATATATTCATAATTTAATACACAAAAAACGTAAAGTTACATACGATAAGAATTAATTATTATGATATAATTCTAAAAAGTACATATATGTATATAAAGTATAGACAATTCTCATTTACAAAAAAATTAAAAAATAAACAAATTACATTCCATTCGAATTTGAAATATTAATCTTAATAACTATTTATATACAGATCATAAACAAGTAAATATAAAATTCTGATAATGAGAATTTACGTTGTTTTGTTTAATAAATTGTTTTATTGTTCACAAATATGTGTTAAAGCATATCAAATAAAAAAGTTGTAAACTTCACAAAATGCTATATTAACATAAAATTATGAGTGAATTCCAAAAACCCAGATTCTATTTTAAGTGGGACTTAATGTCACACATTAATTTTATAATAGTAGTATAATCAAGAGTGACAAGAAGTTATGCAGTGGGTTTCTTCTTTTGGCCAAGGTATGTGCCAGAAAGTGCCAACAGTCGGTAACGTTGGCGTAGATTCCTGGCACGGACGTGGGCCGAAGCTATCTCTATGGTGTAATTGCCAGGGAACCAACCCACTTCACCATCTCGTATTCGCTCACCCTGATACCAACCTGAGAAAAAGTTTTAATTAAAGAAATGATTATCTGTAATTGTTTTACAAGTGATATGGCCAAACAATTGCATTTTGCATTTGTTATAAAATATAATCTAACGAACCGCACATATCCTGCCCCTAGTATTTATCGTTGCCGCTTCACTCATTCACATATAAGATCCTTGGACATATTATCGGGATACAACATTTTTGTTATGGATGACTTTTTTTATATAGAATTAATTTGATTATTTTGTAGGATATTTTTTGAATGTTCTGTTTCTTTATTCGTAATTGTTCGTTGGTATTTTTAAATATATAAATCGCTTTAAAACATTTTTAAATTGTTTTACACATTTATTCTATAGTTATTAACTTTTTAAATATATTTACAAAATGTTCAAGAAATACACTAGACAAATCCGATAATAATAGAGGTTATATTATATTATTAGTTTATGATCGCTGCTAGATTACGGACAAGCTTTTTTTCTATCATCTTAATCTTATAAGTTTTTTTGCATATTGTCTATAAATGTATTTGTAATCTTTAGAAATATTTTTAACTCTGTTTTTCCCCAAAAATTTATTTTGGACCAGTTATTCCAATTATTCAATGCCAATAAATAAATTACAAACTCATTGACCAAAGTAGGCATAGACCTGATAAGTAGGTTTATTTCTCCTGGTCTATTTTATATAGCAGGTTCATTAGCTCAAACAGTAATTTATTTATCTTAACAAAAAACTACAGATTCGTTATATAAAATCTTTGTATACTGCCAACACTGTTTATAAAGAAAACTTTTTTAATCCGTAAGTTTAATTCTATTTCAGTCAGCAATCCAAAAATGTTATTTTGGAATTTTTTTAAATGTGTCTGAAAATATTGAATTTCACACGAGCTTAGCTGCTCGATAATGGAAATTTGACGATAAACATTTTGTCATTCTTCATACATACTGGAATTAAAAATGAGGAGTTGAATTTTAATATCAAAATGGAATTGTACAGCTGGAAAGGGCAGCTGTATTATTTAAGAAATACCCATTATGTTATCAGACCAAAATCTACAGGAGTGAAGCTATAGGTAATATCAATAAAATTACGGTTCTTCGAATGTTGTTAAGTCTTTGAAATTACTTATACAAGCAATAAAAATTAGGAATATTCGTAACAAACCCATTTATTATTATAAATGGGTTTGTTACGAATATTCCTAATTTTTATTCATAAACTTTCAGTAAAAAAAGTACACCTAAGAGGTTACTTCATTCAAACACATATTTGTTTATATTTCACTAAATATTGCAGCTCGTTCGTAACACTCACCATCCATCATCTTCTTGTTGACATTGACTATATCACCCTCGTGCAAGGCCAGCTCGTCGGGCTGCGCAGGGGTATATGGGAAGAGAGCGGCTACTTGGGGGCAGTCCCAACCCGCATACACTGTCTCCTCAGGATTACTTGAAGAGGGGGCGGCGAAGGCTTCTATCCAACGTTGTCGATCCGTCTCCGTAGAGCAGGACATTAGCTGCATTTATTATGTGGATATATTAATATTTATTAAACATTTTTAGTTCAGATCATGTAATAATAGCATTATAATTTAAAGATACCAAGGGCAGCTAATAAAGATTTCATGTTTTCAAAATTGTTAATACAACTTTTTTCTTATATATATATATATATATATATATATATGTATATATATATATATATATATATATATATATATATATATATATATATACTATAAACTTAAAAGAATATTTAAATTTTAAGGGTATAACATTTATTATTTAATAATATGATGGTATTACAAGTTTATAATTATTATCTTCCTCTGCGGTGTTAATAACGATTATATAATAGATAACTGAAAATAACGATTTTCTAAATTAAAATCTTAACTTACCATTTCAACAGTTTTGTTTTCATAGTTCTCGAGTAGTGTAAGCAGCATGACGTGCTTGCCAGGTGTCTCTTTCATGTGCAGCTGACTCATCACATCGCCAGATGAAATCTCGATGAGGGAGCGCTGGCAGTAGTCTACCACCACGTATGAGTCCTCGCTGCAAATTATATGAAAATTGTGATTTCGTCATTCGTCGAAAATATAATTTCTCAGTTCGTTTATACTACAATTGTTTATCTTCTCACTTCACCTTTTACTGAAAGGAGTAAGAAACAATATGCCGTACATTTTTGAAGGGTTTTGTCTAAATTTTTTTACCTCTTTCATTTACAATTCCCAAAACTATATTAGTCACTTTTAACAAATCTTTAATATGATCTCATTATACTATATACAGTCAAGCAAATTTTTTTATCTGTCATAATTTGGACAGCAGAGGTATTAACACCGCAGAGGAAGAATATTGAAATTCATTTTTAAAAGTTACTTCCTTGGAGGTGTCAATAACATTTTTGTACGTAGTACAAGTTCCTGGTCAATGGAAAAATAGAATATCTGATGAATTGGAGACACTGATCAAAAGAAAACAATAGTTAATGTCAAGACTCAATGTTTGTCATGCCGTGACATATTGGAAGATTAAACACCACCAAAGGAAAGCTAAAGTTATTGTACTATAACCTACAGAGCACCAGAGTCAGAGGGAGATTAAAGAAACAATGGATGAATGTTGATGTCAAGGCAAACGGAAAAAAAAGTAAACAAACAGAAATATCTTAAAAGTTGTACAACAAGATTCATTAAGCTTTAGTGCTGAAGTCAACCATTTTCTATTTCTTTCTAAGCGATCAGATGATCTGAATACAATTTTTTGATGATCTGAATACAACTTTCATTCTTGCTTACATACATGTACACATCTCATTTACAGAGTATTGACTCGGTTCTTTCAAATATTTCCCACTAAACAATTTTTCTTTATTCTTTTTTTATGTAACACTATCATGTATATTTGCAAGCATGGGAATTTCACTATACATTAACAATTTTTCCTTTATAACTTATTCTTCCGTTTATTTTATATTATTATATTGGTAAATAGATAGACAAACTCATTCATTATTTTTATTTATTTATTTTAATTGCCACAATTATATTTAGTTACTATGGCCTCACTAAAGAATCAAAAACAGAAGGACGTGGACTATTTAAGAGTATGATAATTTTAAATTAAGCATAAAGGGGATTAAGCACGGGACCAAAAAATTGAGGGGAAGTTTGGGTTTCTTTGTAGGGAACATAATTGCTGATTTTTCTATAAAGTTTTTTAGTGGCCATACTTATGCTAATTTCTTTTTATAATAGCCATTGCTTAATTTCACATTTCACTAAATTCTGATTGCCCTCTTATAAATACATGTAGCAATGAAGCATCAAAACTCACCTCCGTTTTTTAGTAATAACCAGCAGATCAGTAAACAGAAATAGCCATAACGGATTTTTCTGGAACTTCTTGCCAAAAGTTAGCTTGAGTTGCTCATCTCCACGCCACACCAGTTGAGTAAGTTCCCCTGAGCGCACCAACCAGCGCTTAGGGGCCCCAATTGCACCCCTCAATGTACCCAATGTACTCCGAGAGGTGCCGCCAGGAGTCCGCGATGGCAATGAGCATGAGGGACCCAGTTCAGGGCATTGCTTCATGTGCGGTGGAAATTCAATAGAGGAAGCTATGCGATACATCTCTTCGACTCGTTCCATGTTTCGCGCGCCCTCGTTGCATTGAGATACGAACTGGAAAGATGTTTTTTTGATAACAATTAAACCAATTTGAAACTCAGTATATTTTATAAATTTATAATATATGTGACTAATAAGAAATTTTTCCAAAAAATATTGATTCATTGTATAATGTGATTGTCTTTAACCGTTTTAGTGCCATGGTTTTTTACTCATATGTACTTAAAGATGCCATAGAAATCGTTTGTTTTTGATGTCATTTACTCTTGTCTCGAAAAAAAACTGTATCTCTTCCGAAAATTATCCAATTTTAATAATTTTTTCGGTGTTTTCTTAATAAAAACTTGTACAAGGATAATAAAATACAAAGAAAATTATGGAAATATATATTGTGAACAAAAATTATAACAAAAACTGAAATCAAGGTCACATTGTATTTTCGCAGTCCGGTACATCCTCCATATCAGCAAAATAATTGTTATTGTCACTATTATCACTACCACTGAAAATTTGCATTACGCCAAATTGTGAGTGCACTACAATGTCACTCCCACTATCACTTTCTTCACAACTTGAAAAATGATCATTTTCACTCAAATTATTTTCGTATTTCGATATTATGAGTTAAATATTTTCTTTTCTTAGATCCTTTTTGTATTGTAATTACTAATAATATTATAATTTGAACTTTATGTAATACGTAGAAAGATAATAAATTAGCGATGCGTGCAAGCGACCCCCTATCGCACGCTAAACAGTAACTGATTTCGCGAGCGCCATCACGCTCGTGGCACATTTAGTCAGTACGCGTGCAAGTGCGATGGCGCTCGTCGGCACTCTAACGGCTAAATACAAAATTTTATATTGTGCTTTCCAAGTATATGAAACATTTATAGCAAGTTTTGGTTTTGAAGTTTACATTGTAAACTGAACTGTTGTAGTTCCAAATAGATTTTTTATTGTTGCAGTACTACACAATTATTGTTTCAGTACCCTGTGTGTCAATATTACATATATATTACTAACATCATGGGAAAATGTTGTATGTACATGTATAACATGCATTTTCTATTACAGCATATGTTTTGTGTGCAAATGTGAAGAATGTCCATAAAATTTTGTTCTACTTTTTCCGCTTTGGTTGTACAAGAATTAATATACAAATAAATGTTACTACTTATAAATCATCTAACACTTACATGGTTAAGAGTAGCCAGTGCATCCATACACGACTGATACTCATCATCGGCTGGATCTAAGTGTTTAAGCACAGCATCCATCAGTAAAGGCAGTCTGGTGGCTCTTTGCATTGGCAACATAAGGAACGAGTGCAGTGATAGACTCTGACAAGCCTGATGGTTTTCCATTTGGCTCAAGACCTCATTGAAGGTACCCTTAGATTTCAGCCGTTGCATGGCTTTGACGAGGAATATTTGGTTCTCGCAGTACTTGATGTAAACATCGAAATGTTTCTCAGCATGCTGCTTAACAATGTCGCAGAGTCCATGTAGCAAAATGTTTTCCTGCCAACACTTCTCCATTTCGTTCATGAACAATTTCGAGCACCGTTTTACTGAAATGAGGAAAAATATTTAGTTATTTTGAGGTCTAGCAACTATTAATGTTACAACATTTTTTCATTGAAAAACTTTTCAGTCAGGCTACACAATTACTGCTTTTAATCTCTACCTGAGACTTTTGTACATGCTGTGATTCAGACAGAAAGTAAAAATTTAATATTCGTCCTTATTATATACTTTTGTCAGTTTTGTGTATTTGTACTCCAGTTGTACTGAGGGTATTAAAGATGCATTTAATTATTGATTAAAGCCCGCTATAATTATAAAAATTAAACCATACTATTCTAGACTACCAGATAACATAGACAAGTAAAGAGTTTAAAAAAGAGTAGTGGCTATGACGGTCCAGGGCTCTGTGTGCTATGTAAAATATAATAGAATAGAGCCTTCTTCAATTAAATTTTTAATATAATGATAATAATAATAATATCATTTATTTGTGGATATACAACACAATAGGTAAAGTACAAAAAGGCATGTACAAATATTTTCTTAGAGCTAATGACAAAATTAAAATTAAAAATGAATTTACACGCCTTAACCTTAAATTTTTCAATATTTTATCCACAAAAAGCTTACTAGTTCGGCTTGTGCAGTTATTCTATAAGCAACACCGACACGGCCGGTTTACAGCTAACACCTGTTGATATACATTCATGTACAAATATACTCATACATACATAAATACATATAAATACATACACATACACAATATACACAATGGTTAATAATTTGTGGTTCCATGTGATACACCGAAGTAGGTTTGGCGTGCCCTGAATTTCGTTATCTACTATTTAAATTCATTCCACTCATGCATCTCACAGAAAATCAAACAGTATTTGGTCTAAAGTTCTGGGAGACAAAGCCACTGAACGTCTTTGTCCTATTCATTCGTCAAATTGTAAAACTGTTTATTTGAAGTTTTACCATGTCGTAATTATGAAATTGTAAGATAAATATCTGTTAATGCTAAATCATTTTAGTATCATAAAAAAGTAAAATTTTAAGTCTATCAGATTAATTATACTAAAGAACAAATACCGCTTATTCGTTAGTATAGAAAATAATTTACATAGACTATGTGTTTATTTAGAATATGTTTATATTTTATTTAGTATATAATGAAAGTAGGGTATTCATAAGCTGAATGGTGTCACTGGTGATAAAATGCTTCACTAGAATTGTCTATTTCACCTAATTAGGGTCTGCAATGTAAGTGTAGCTAAATATATAGAAAAGACGTGTAAATTTTACTTTGTCTTCTTATTATATTTTTTAAGAGAACATGAAAACTTCAAACTGACTTTTTTCTAACATCATAACGTTACAATGTTAGAAAAATTCAATTTATATAGAAGATATGTAGGTGAAATTAGAGATACAGGTGAAAATAATCTATAAATATAGAGCATTATTTCGCATTTATTTTCTGCGACATCTTTTATTTTGCAATAATAACCACTCTTTATACTTTATGGAATAAACCTCATGTCTACTAAAGTAGTAACTAATAACTTGTATATCAAGATGTATATACAACAATATTATCTCCCACCGAAGCAAGATAATTAAAAAGTGTAAAATATCTTTTTCTTAAAATATCTAAAATAAGTTTCACTAATCCTTCCATAAGCAGTTTTTTCGGTATTCTTCAATCAGGTTCATACACGTATTCTACGCTTGCTACACTTGTTATTTTTCCACTCCTTTCAAGTACATTAATCTCCTTGGAAAATGTTTATAGCATACGTTTGACACTGAATATATGATTTAATATTTATACTGTATATTTTACATTTTACAAACTTGCGACTTCGCCTTTATGATATTAGAAAACTGTAAAATGCTTTTATTTCAAAGAAACAGGTATAGATTTCAATAAAGCAATTTATGTAGTTACAAGGTAAATATTATTTTAAACTTGATTTGCCATTCCGAGACTTTCAACATTTGTTGTGTGGCACACCATACGGTTTAGTGGTATCCTGGCCTAATATGTTGTAAAATAATTAACTTATGGATTCGCCATGTTAAATGGGACATGTTCCATTATTTTTGAAAATTAATATGAGAGCAGCACATTCTGTTTTCCATGTGCAAGCATAATTTTCTTTCAGCCTTTACATTTATTATTCTACTTCTTTAATGATAGCACTTTTGTCTATTTTATGGAAATATAATTTTCAATACAAGTACATCATGTTGTATAGTTACTATCCGTTTTATTTTTCATTATTTTTAAGAGACTGCCATTCTTTCTGTCAATAAATGCTTGTGGCAATCATCATTTTTCATTAACTCCTTCCATTTCTGCATAATAGATGTTCACACTGGTATGATAAAGCATTGACTCCTTTCATTAAATATAAGATAAATTACAAAGTGCATTCAGAGCGTTACGCTATTTATTTATGAAACTTTTCATTAACACAGATGTATATAGAAAATAAAGATTGAAAACAGATATCTGACATCCAAAATAATCTGCAACACTCTATTCAGGTAGCCTAAATAGATGTTGTCTAAATATATAAACAACGAATAGGATTTTTAATGGATTACTATGGATTAAATGTAATTTTATTTATAATTTCTGTCTAATAAATATTAGTTAAGTGAAAATGGATTGTTTTCTAAAAACTAATTTTATTAACGAGATAAACTTATTAATTAATAATGTAAAAAATTCCGTAATAGTAGTAGTATGAAATAGTCTTTACCACTGTTATTAAATTTTGCACCTTCATTTGTTGACTTGATCGTTATTTTAATCACATAAAGCAACAAATAGTAAACGTAGAAAATAGATTCTAAAATCCAACAGATGGGATTACACCTTATCATAAAACAGTCATGTTGCCTGTGTAGCCGCATTCTATAACACGAAATATAACCATCTGACGTATTTTATTTCAGTTAATCTGTAATTCACCGGAATTTCACTTAATCTTTTTAAGAAACAGCTTTTTAAAAAGTTCTCTTTACAAATATTGGGTATATCACTCGTAACATGAAACAATACGAAAGAAACAACATACCTGGTATAATACTGCCAAATAATATATCTCTATCAGTCTTACAAAGTACATTCTCATCGTGGAAAGCGGGATGAGAGATGAAGTGAGATTCCAGCACGTTGAGTGAGTTTAGGTAGGATGCCTCGCTTGTCACTATCTCGAACTTGGCTTCCTGCAGCTTACGCTGGTTGGCGCTGAGCGAACCTGCAGCATGACGTCATTTATTAGAGCGCTCTTCAATCTTCATTTACTTTAGTATAAGGAAATTTAAAAATATTTAAATAGATAATGATGCCTTAGGTTTGTAAAGGATAAATTAGTCCAGTTGCTTATTTGTTCAAGATAATCTTTCTTTCAGAGGAAATTTTCACTTTGTATGGCATATAATTTTCAATTTACTTCAAAGTGAAAATGTTAATAGCAAAAGTAAAATTGGCAAAAGAAAAAAACTTTCCAGACTACCATTACATAATTACAGTGACTTAATTGTTTACTGTAATGCTGTTAGATATTGTAAAATGTTAGAATTAAAGCTACTAAGTTTTATAACATTATGAAAACAGTAATAGACTAGTTGACCAAATTTGAAAGTGGTTAATACTTAACCTTAATATCTATATAATCAAAAAATAATATTTTTCTAAAAATCAAACATTTATATTATGTATTTTGCATTAAAAAAAACAATTTAAATATGCCTCGAAAACGGTCAAGATTGTCATGGTGTCTTGAATGAGATCACTACTCATGTAATAAATCAAAACAATTGTGTTTGTGTAAGACAATTGCTTCTTTTGTTTAATTAAAAATGAATTCGGCTTGTTACAAGTACTGTGTAGTGCCCCAATGTAAAAACACAATTATTAAACTTCCAAATAAAGTATTTATGTATCTAAACAATAAACATAATATGGAAAAAGTTGTTAAAACTTGCAATGAGTTCGTAGTGTATTTACAGATTCAAGAATATATTTTTGTGAAGATCATTTTGATGTAAGTATTTATTTGCAGTTTAAGTACCTATTCGATAAACTGTGTTTTCATTACAAATTCGTAGTGATAGAGTAGTCTTGTTTTAAACATTGACTTCCGATTGTGTACTTGTCTTTTAGAGTATTATTGAGGACAACTGTATTAACTTGACAAAAATTGTTAAAAACAAAAAATTAATCAAATAACCTCTTCTGTACACGAAAATGTTAACAACACAATGGCGTTTTCTGAAGTGTGATGTAACTCTTTCTGATTGGTATTTACTGTCACATAACTGAATTCGTAATTTTGCCCAATTTATTTTCTAAAAATAAAAATTATCTTTACATTTAACAATAAATAATTTTGTTTTGTGGTATCTCCATAACATGATAACCATAAAAATATAAAGATACCAAAAAAAAATTAAATCATTACAAACTTCGACCCAAAAACAAAATTTTTAGAAATATTATTAGAAACTACAACCCTCAACACTATTTATTCTTAGTGGAAACTAGTCTATTATCAAAGCTCCCTCTCAATAGAAGTTATTAACAACGTTCATTTTGTCAGAGACAATATTTTATAAGCAGAATTTCATTTTTAAATTAAGTATTATAAAAATACACAGATTACTTACTAAGCACAGCAGAATTCAGGACTTCAGGTATTTCACTCCACAAAGTCCTAGAGGGCCCTTTCTGCGGTGACACAAGCGCCATGGCTGATGGCCGACATTCCTGCATTTCTGCCTTTTTTTTCATCAACATCAGCCGTACTTCCTCATAACCATCTGAGTCTGAGTCAGTCATATTCTGACATGCAGACTGGGGTAAAAGGAATGAAATATGTTTACATTTGATGGCACTTATATAAGATGGAAGAAAGATGCAATTTTAGCAGTACATTTATTAAAATTAATGGTCTAATGCTATGCGACCACTAATAGCATTACAAATTTTGTGTACTATCAAAAAAACTGTTTTTTAAATGTCTCTATGCAATGTAGATATCCATTTTTGTAAGTATTGAATCAAGAAGTTAATATTGAAAGATATTTTATAATGAAAATCTCTTCATTCCTCTTCTCTTTCAATTTCTTTTGCAAATGCTCTATAACTAATTTTTTCTTTTTATAACTATGTAAATTAAAATTTTTTAATATTTTTTCAATCTGGTCTGCCCATGTTTTTCAACATTTGCCATATAAATATTTTCAGTACTTTTTTATGTGTCAACAGTCATACTTTCAATATGGTCAAACCATCTCTTTCTTTGACTTAGAGTAACATTTTCTTTTACTTTACTTTATCAGATTTGCAAAGTTTTTATGTAAATATGTTGTAATAATTTATTATTCTTTATTTATAGTGCTACAACAAGTCTATGTACGAATACATTTTTTCGTTTCGATCAATTATTTTTAATTTGTTTAAGCCTATGATGGAAGAAACGTTTTAACCTCTTTTTGCTTATAGCCTCACCTATTAAGAAAGTACAAAATTTTAACTTTAAAATTAAACTTATGCCTAAAGGGATAAAACACTTTAATAATTTGTCAGGGGTGCATTATCTCTACAAATGGTTGATATCCAAAAAATTTACAGCAAATGATTATTGGGTGAAAATACTTCTCTCCACATTTTGAAGATGTTAAGAAAATATGTATTTATACGCAACATAATCTATTTAATATATGATTACCCATACAAACGACACACGTATATTTATTTATAAATTATATATCCAAATATGGAACTTATTTATGCAAGATTTTTTCAATCAAATTTTGTACATTGTATCTTAATATAGATAAAATGATAGGGAATATTAGCTATTCTCTAAAAAATAAGACACAGATTTCAAGGCTTTATATCAAAACATAATAATACAATGGACTTATTAGATAAAAACATTGTTCGAAGTGAGTTCAACTCACCTTGACCTTATCAGCATTATAAAACTGGTAGAGGGGCTCCTGTGTGAACAGCCCGTAGTGTTTAGGTGTGGGTGTTGTGGGGAGAGAGGCAGGGTCGCTAGCACCGCTACTCGCACCACTGCTCGTTGAGATGTTGCCGGCCTGGTAGAGGCCCACCTCTGCATACCTGCAAAAAGACACGTGAAGAAAGATTAAAGATCAATTTAACACATAAAATATTTTAAAGCTTTTTTTGCGTATGCTTAATTAGTATGAAAATTAACAAAAAAATTAATTTACCATGAGGTACTAGATGGTCTGTTTTTAGCACCATTAATAGTCTTTTGTGCTTCGTTGGGATCGACACCAGCCTCAGCGTACCAGGACGTTCTATTACCCGGCCTCTTGTCTTTTCTAGCTAGTGTAGGAAGCAACCTTTTTAATTCTGAAAATTGTAATTTGTTGCGTTTTAACAAAGATAAAATTGTACTGAAAATCATTTATAATTAAAATTAAAACCATATTAACTACGTAAACATAGGTATTCATTACTTATATTTTCCAAATAACGTCCATGTGTTGACAAACAAAGGGTTAAGAAAAATAAGGCACAAAATATAATAATATACTATTTAAAACTATTAAATTTATGATTTGCCAGTTTGCTTAAAATAAACACTAAATTCAATCCTAAAAACTACTTGAATTACACAAACTCTACGATCTTATTTTGACAATATTTTAGAAGGCGAAGGAGGGGATATTTACGGATGTGAAAGTACAGAAGTAGAAACATATTTCAAAAAAAAAGGAACCGTCATGCTATGACATGTAAAATAACACTATATGAGTTTGATCAACAAAAAAAAAGTTTAAAAACTTTAGACTTTTTGAAAGACTGTGTGAATGAGAAATGGTAAGATTTGTGCTTTGAGTCAGTTCAACGTCCTTTCAATTGTTCATGTACTAAAGTCAGTTTAAAAAATAAAATGAAATAAGACATTAAAGAATAGAAGAATAATAAGATTAAAAAAAAACTAAAATATAACTGCATGCAAAGTTAGTATTACCATTAAATAACTGTCAAAGTATGCAGTGTTAGTTGCGAATGATTGTTTTATGAGAGGAAATTAAATTAGGAGTATTTATAATTATGCATTACATTGGAAAGATTATGTGTAAATGTTTTTAGAAGCTATCAGATATTCCCAATACTTTTATCTTATTTTTCTGTATAGTGATATAGAATAACAGTTCACAGATTATTGAGAATTATATGATACACATTTAATCTCTACTTCGGAAATATTTCATTATTTACTGAAGTTTAAAAAGAATTAAAAGACAAAATAGGAAAGAAGTAAATTAAAATAAAAATAAATGAAATGTTATATAATTCTAATAAAAATGTCATTTGAAACCAGAAGTGGTAACGTCTTCAATCCTAGAAGTAATGCACAAATCTAACCAATGTTTCTTGTTTATTAACGGTTGATACCCTGTACTGATAGTTAGTGACTTGCATCGAAAATTCAAACATAAAAACATTAATCGAACCTGGTAATTTAATAATATAAGGAATGCAATGTACAATTTTAAAACAAAAGATAATGTGGTCGGGTGAACCCAAAAAGAATAGCAAGTGAGTAAAAATAAAATATTCTACAGTGGATAGAAAATACAAATTACAGGGAGAATTGAAGCACTGATTGCTCAAATTTTTAAAAGAAAAATTTATAAATGAATTATTGTTAAACATAAGGTTTGGGTGAAGGTATTTACTTTAATAAAATGATTTAAGGTATACGAGAGAGTTTCTTTTAATCGTTAACAGAATTCAGTTAATCGGGGGAAATCAATTACTCGGGGGAAAATAATTGTACTCTCGTATTTTATATTTTCAGAAGTCCTTAAGGTTTTTTTGCAATCTGGACTAATGGTTCTTGGAAGGAAATTTTTTAAATGTACATAATTTATATTTAAAAAATTATCTCTTAAGTTGACTTGATTGATTGACATCTTGATGTGAAAAGTATGTGCTTCGCCATAGAGGTTTAAGTGACATTTTTTTTACGGGCTCTGTTTTCTATAGAAACTGTTGATCTGATTATGACTAGTGATAGCAAGGAAAGTGGTTAATACATCACTATATTGACAAAAATGAATCTTCAAAATAGTTTGTTATCATCTCAGATCAATATTATCGTAAAAGGATTTTCAAACGTTTCTGAACACTTATTGATACATGCGTATCGCTAATAAGTAATATAAAAGTAAATGCCCTCATAAACATGTCTATCAACTGCTGATAAATGTTTCTCGGTGTTGGTGGAGGTTTGGAGCGTTTTATGACACTTATATTTATCCAATAACTAAATCCTTATTTCAAATGTATATTTTTAACAAATTGTATTTGGATTTTGAATGTTGCAATTTGTCATAATTTTAAATGTTTTGGCTTCACTTGTATGAAAATAAACACTTAAAATAATAACAAACATTTATAAAATATAAATAAATATTTGTGGGATAATTTAACATTTTTAAACAAAGACTGAGATATATACCTATTAAAAAAATTGTACAAAGCATATTTATATTACAAAATTATCAGTCACTCAATACAAACAATCTCTGTCCAATACCTACAAAAACGATACCAAAACAAACGCTATGATCGAGCATGATAAAAGGCAAGCGTGTGACATGAATTTGGTGCAAACAAATACCTGCGTTCATAGCAGTGTGGTGATCGGGGGGAGGTGGGGGCGGAGACATGGGCCTAACGATATATTTGTGCCTATCCTCATTGACGGCCGTGTTGTATGTGGATAGATTTGGGCTACTTTCATATTTTGTATGCTGGGTATTGACTAAGGTTTTATCACTACCAGACTCCGTTCCTTTGTTTCGCTTCCGCGTGGGTAGAGTAGGCTGCAGAGCTTCCGCGCTGCCGCCGTTGGCTATTTGGCCGCTGTCACTGCTGTCAAAATCAAAATTGAATGATTAAACATTGCTTAATTATTTTATTTACTTTTAATGGTAGGTCTAGCCAGCATTTTTTAACCGTAAGCATCCAATTAACACTAGGTAAATCCAGATTTTCAAATCCCTCTCTGTTAATTAACAAACGCTTCATAACGAAAATCTTCAGTAGACCAAAGGAATGCATATACCATTTGGTCTACTGAAGATTTTGGTGGCATCAAAACAACGGTAGTATCATTGCAGTCTTTGAAGAAACTTTACAGACTAATTTTCGGAGACATAATTTTATATAGATTGAATGCTGGTAGATAATGGTGTTTGTTAGTGGACTGATTAAAATTTTAAATTAGAAAGTATAAAAATAAAAATATTTGTTCTAGAAGATATTCGAATATGAATCGAAGCTGTAATTTCCTTTCGAATTAAAAAAATATATTGTGATACCTAATTGGTGCAATATTTTGACCTTCGAAGAAAATAAAAGAGGAAACAGTTAATCTACCATAATGGTAGATAATGCTATGTTTCATACAAAACAATCTGCTTATGAGCATAGTGATGTGGTTATTATCACAATTGTATTCTGGATGATAAAACAATAATTTTAACCAGAGAATTGCATTTTTTGTTGCAAAAAATTAACATTAGTGATAATAAAAACACATGATCAGTACAAAAGATTATTTTTTCATCTTGTTTATATGAAAAAAATAATTCTTTGGATATGAGATAATATGTTTCCACATTACTCGTAATTTGAGCCTGTAATGTTCTACATACAAATTGGATTGTAATAACCAATAAGATTATTCAAATTTGTTTTTAAATGTCAATTTTAACTCAAAAACTATTGGAATAAGTCCTTATGTAAATGTATGGTCATTCATCTAAAAACGTGTATCATTTATACTCTGAAAATAAAATCTTGTAATGAATGAAAATATATTCAAGTTTTATACTACTGTATTCATGTTAATACATCAAAACTGTTTTATATTCAACTGTTTCTTGCATGTTTAACATAGCGCATTAGTAACTTGTAATGCATTTATTAACGTGTAACAAATAAACATGAGGAGTCGTTCTCAGCTTCTATAGCTTTTATCTAACAAACAATTGTATGAAATTGGTATAACAAGCTGGCTTCTGTTGGTTCTTAAATACAAAATTACACAATTATAGTCAATAAAATTTTCTTCTCATTCTCAAGATGAACATTAACAAAAGGGTTTAATTAGGTACAGTGCACCACACACTAGGTGCCATGCGATGTCATCAATGCGTTAAATTAAGAAAAGACTTGAAAATGAAGAATATTTTTTTTAAGATATTGTAGATAAATATTGTTTTATATTTTCAAGAATTTGAAAAAAATCTTGCTATACCAATTAATCGATAACAGTATACATGATTATATGCACTCAAGGCATACTCACCAGTTGCTGAAGCCAGAGTCTCCGTCGATAGAATCTGTCAGGTAAAAAGTGGAATTCGTAATCTTCAGGGCACTTGGAACAGAATTTATGTCTATAGCCATGGAAGAACATCTTCTAAACCTTGATTTGAATGAGAAATAAGTTTTTCTAGACAAAGTTCCGCTGTCTTTAGTTTTTGACATATCCAATTGCACATAGGGTGACAGCTTTTGAGTGTCACTTGGAACAATATTGGTATAGATGCTTCCATTTATCTTTTTCTCGTTTATAGCATTCTTAAGCTCCCTATTGAAAGCAACGTCGTAGACGCTAGCTATGGGGGGAGTCGGTGGATCAGTCTTATTTGTATTTATAATGGGTGGAGGTGATTTCTTCACAATCTGCGGAATGCTATTTCGATTTTGCAGCACAGGCTCAGGATAGTACATGTTCTGATATATGTTGCCTTCGGAATGTTGTTTCGGTTTCGTTTTTGACAGACCATTTGCCGGAGGTGACTTACTGCCCGTTTTGTTGGATTCGGCCGATGCTGGAATTCGAAGAAGTAATTAATTTGTTTGAGGTTACAATGTTTATACCCATTGTGATATCTGTAAGATGAAAAGTATCAAACACAAAAGTACACTTAGAGGTTTATTTTATACATAGGTTGCCTCATTTCGATATGGATTCATTGCCGTTTGTTCCTTTCAATGAAACGAATGGTTAAATTTAAGAAGGTAATTAAATAATGCTTTCCATCACATTTATAAATTTGCCAATCATACTTTTAAATATAATTTCAAGTCAGTAATGCTTACTTTTGTATGATAGACACTGTAAAAACATTCTATAAATTTATTTTATTTTAAATTTTTGTTTACAAAAAATAATTGAATTCAGAAATATATATTTTTTTCTTGAAGTTTTGTAATCAATGTGCACAACACTAAAAGCAAAACTTAACCGCAACTAATACATTAGTTTAAGATTAGGTATTACTCTAGTTTCTCAAAATGAGTACTAGTATCACACTATGGTCATTTGAAGGATTTTGCGAAAGAAACGTAGTGCCAGCGGACAATCTATATAATATCTCACAAGAATTAAAGATTTCTTCGGATGATAAGATGCGGAATTAGCATGGAATTGTAATCGTCTATTGCTGCTTATCCCTCAGCGGCAAATGGTGATAAATCATGAACATCTAATATATATTCTATCTGTCTGTTGACGTGAAAGTCATGTCTTAAATTTTTAAACAACTATAGCAGTAGAAATTGTATTACAGACGAGAAACAGTAAAATGAAAACAATAGCTGAGCTTAGTCCTAAATTAATCACTTTCGTATGTAATTTCAATTAAATTCTTTAATAAATATGATACCTGAATATTTCCTAGTGAAATTTCGTTTCAACTCCCGCATCTTCTTCCCGGCTGCACTGGCAAACTTGGTGAGTGTGTAGATATTGCTAGTTGGGGGATCGGGTAGTCTTGTGTTCTCTAGGTCAACGCCGCTGTCATTCTAGAATAACATTTAAATGATTGCCAATTTGTACTATTTTATCAAAATGTACATCTCATATATGTTTAATATATATATATATATATATATATATATATATATATATATATATATATATATGTAATAAAAATTAGTTTACAAGTGCGGAAATTATCACTATTATCACTTAAGAAAAATAAGGTTAGAAATTATACAAAATTGCCTTTATAGCATTAAACTCTTTCACAAACTCCACTTAGATCCACACTGCTGAAAAGAAATACAAAGTTAATTGTATGCTTCATAATAAAATAATTGAAGACAAAACACAAAGTTAAGTTCACCAACAGATCCAATAATACAACATAAAAAACTGTGGATTCCCAAATTTCTATATTATATATATAAAATATTTTTTTACAATTTATTGAATTTTTAGTTTTTGTGTGAAGTCACTTTATTATTAGACAAGTGCTGTTAGTTATTGAAGTTTGATTTTGTTTATTAATTATTTGGTACATACAGTCGAAGCAGATTGATTTTATTATAAGACCAAAAACAAGTGAATATTTACAGGCCCTTTTTAAACTTGCTAAATTAATCTATGGCATGTTTTATCAATTTGGTACCAGAAAAAAAATTTTCCAGTATTTTTATTTATATAGTAGAATATAAATTAAACAAAAGCGTTCTTAATATTGTCGAAAGACTGTGAAATATATTCGGAATATAAAAGGGTTCAAGTGAGAAAACAAGTAACAAATCTAAGCAAAATTAATAAACAAAATAGTAACATTAAACTTCCAACTGCAAAAACTTTTCCGGGACAAGTGACATATAGAAAGGTGTAGAAATATTAAAATAAAATTGCAACTATTTATACGAATATAGCACACTAACCTATAGTCACTTTCCAACAATTAAAATATCTTTTCATGTGCGTCTTACACATTTTGTTCACGTACAGTTAAGAAATATTGTTAAAAATGTGCAGTCATAATTGTAAAGAACAAACAATACTATTTTTGCATCTAAAATACTTTCAAAGACTAAATACTATTATTTCACTCACAAACTTCTTTTACATATGACCTATAAACAGATTGAAATAAGTAACTGGCACAAAAAATTGCATTCTACATTACAAAGAAAGTTTTAAAGACAGCACACTCTTGTCTGAATCACTATGTGCACTGCGCAAAGTTTATTTAATGCTACATTATTGCTTACAGTACTGTAATCTTATCTAACGCTGGCTTAACATGTGCCCCAGCTATATTTAATGTGTATAATCGTAATAAATACCACTTATCAGGCACTTCAAGACTTGTTCAAGGATTGTTAGGGATAAGACAAAGATATGGCAAATGTGGGAAGAAAAATCTTTAAGATGAGTTTAGTAAATAACGAATAATGTCAGAAGACTTTCAAAATTCATGTATACAGATAATTCTAATATTTCAAAAACATGTCTGTCAAAAACATGTGGAAAAAAACCTAAAAATATTTCAAAAACATGTCTTTATAGTAAACTGTTCAAGCAATGAGTTTTTAATTATCAAACTTATTTTATAATATAGTTATTAAATTTTTCATTTCGAAACATAGAAAGAAGTGTATAAACAAGTCCATAATTAGATCTGTTTTACAAATGATTGGGTATTAGTGAATATAGATCGTATGTAGGGTTGAGGTCAAAATAAAAATTGCAGAGCATAATCTGTTAAAATAAATCTGTCAAGTACGAGTAGAACTTACATTACAAGGGTTCTGTAGACATTTTGGCAGTTATAAACATTTAAGTGTACATAGTATTTCTATTAAACTAATTACGAATAACAATTTTTCGTAATATAAGTATATTGCCTACTATATCTTTCACAGGTGTAAAAACATGATGCATATTCCAAAAATTATAAGATCTAGGATAATTGCTATAGTTTCCTAGTAATTTTCTAGCCAGATATTGCCAACCTCATTTTTTTCTTATTTTTGGTTTAGTAGTTTCAGAAATAAGTGAAGAAATACTCTATTTTTGCAGATTTTTTTAAATCTATAATTTAACATTAAGAAACAAAAATGATTGTATTCTTCTTAACAAGACTTTTAAAATAATAAATAAAATTTAAGACATTTTTTTCACCGCCTTATTTGCCCTTTTTTAATTATTATATGAATATTTTTATATAGTGCAAAATATGTTAGTCAATAAGAGGTATAAACTATGCCAAATTTCAAGTTTCTATGTCGCATAATTACTAAAAAAGTTTGCTATGACAAACGCGTGAGTGTACTTACAAGGGTTCCGTTTGTCCTTTTCAGGTAAAGAACTCTAAGCAGAAAATGAATTAGGTGTTTCAAAAATGTATTACTATACACAGAATAAATGACAATGAGAATGTATAAAAGATTCAAAGCTAGTTTTAATAAGCAATTTCATAGCTTTAACAAGAGGTGAGCATATACGATGATCTCTATCAATGAGAAAAATAAATAAAATGAGTCAACACTATCTGATGTTGTATTCCATCACTATAGCCTACAATGTCTCGAAGGAAGGAAATGAGGATTTTGTATATAGACACAAGTGTTAATAAATAACTAGCCTCCATTTACTCAGGTGTGATAAAGTTCATTCACCACAAAATTCAATTTAACTAAAATATTCAATTTAGAGAAAATTGACCTACTTTGTTATATAACTGGAGGAGGAAAAAGTAACTTGCATTTTAATAACTACAATATCACAATAATTGCAATATAATTACAATAGCATTACCAACAGAATGACATTGCATGAAGCAAGGCATCAAGTGCTATTGCTGCATCTTTTCTGAGTAGACTTATTATCCTTGGGTCATATCAGTTGATTTAAGCATCGACTGTGTTATGTTAAGATAATCCTTCTATTAAATTTTTTTGATGGTTAAGGCATATTAACTATCAATATGTATATAATAAGTACACAAATTTGCATTTTAAAACATTTCTAGGTGAATTGGTATACTTTCTCAATCCCTTACGAGACAGCTATTATGTAAATTTAGAGCTATTATGTAAATTGTCATTTAGTTTGTTCAAATGTTATTACAAAAGAAAATTAATGTCTATTTATTAATCGTGCTACAGTATGGTGAAAAGCATTTGAAGTATACTTTAATGGCCTTGTTACAGTAGGGAAATGTTAAATTAGTAAATTTTCATAGAAAGCTGGTAATGGCTGGACATACATATAATGATTCTCAGATAATAGGCAAGTTTTTCGAGCCACTCAATGCATATAACACTTACAATTTGGATCACAGTAACTAGTTTTTTTTCTATATTATAAGAGATTTGTTTAATAAAATTTAAACAATTTTATACAATCTGATTGGATGGTTAAAAAAATATAAATTTTGCTTTTGTAACTAGAGTGACACTTCCTCGCTAGGCTTCAAAATCTAAGCGATGGATACCTGTTGTCAGAGAATCACCCATATAAGGATATTAACCGAAAATATTGCATCACACAAGGAACACATTTAACTAAATTTTAAAAACAAATATCCAATTGACCTTTCTTTTGAGACACTTTTCCTATTTTTTTGAGACATACCTACTACTGATTTGTATTTTATGTTGACTAATAATTGATTATAAATTTTAGTGGCACATTTTTTATTTATTTTGATTTACTACAACCTTTATATTTTCAGCATACTATACCTTATTAGGTTGCTCAACAGGTAGCTCGTCCTCCGAGTCGCTGTCAAAGGAGTCAAAGTCATCATCGATGGGGATTGGTGAGGGTGGTGCTGCATCTCGACTTCCCGTGTCCACATTCAGTGATTCATAATAATGGCCCGAGTCGCTGCTGTCACCATCTGTAATGATATATGGAGAAAATACCGTTAGAATTATGTTAAATAAACTTGCAAGCCTCGTTAAGAAGCTTGTTCTATGTAATGGACATCTCCCACGAGGAAAGGACCAAAAATGATATACAAATATTTGTTTTACGTATAAATTAGTAGATATTTAACTTTAATAAAAAGTTTGTAAATAGGACGAGTTTAGACTGATAGCAAAATTAATTTTATAGCTGTTCATGGATGCAGCTATTTTTGCTGTTTAAATTATCTCTCTTATATTTCCTTACGGCGAGTCATTTTAAAAAATATTAGTGATATTAAAAAAAAACCCGAAATGTCGGATTAGAAAAATAAATATAAAAAAATAAAACAAGCAAAAAAAACTTTAAATATTGACCTTGTTAAATGAATTTGTACAAAAGGGCATGATTAAATTCTCGTTAAAAGTATGATTTTAAGGCGGTTAAAAATAACAGGTATAATTATAATTAGTCAATTAGTTACAAATTAACTTCATAACAAAGTTCAATCTGTTGTTAAACGATTTGTTTATACTATACACAAAATCATTTGCTTTATTGATGTCAAGTGTCAACATCAACCGATGACTCAACACGCATACGTTCCAGCGGAAGTGAATTCCTTCAAAATATCGACCAAAACGAACGAATGCGCGACAAATTCTTATATTTAGACATTCCGTTGATTCTATAAATAGAAAACTTCCTTTCTATAATAGATGTATACCATAACTGTTCGAAGTTCGTAAAATTTCTGAAATATTAAAATATCGCGCCAAAGCTCTATTTGAAAAAAAAAACTTTTTTAATCAATGAGACGCAACACTACGATTACGCACGCGAAATGTCGCGCTTAATTAATTGACAGATAAAAGCTGTTTGAAAACTGACGTAAACAACCGATGTTCGGAAACTACGCCAAAGTAACGCGTGTTGGGGGTACGAACCGGCGCGCACGCGTTTCCTCCACCGTCGGCTCCATTGCCGCGCGCGGAAAGCAGTGTATTGCAGCGCGTGTCGCGTCTGACGCAGCGAGTGTTCGCGACACAGCGTCTCCATAGCTGCGGTTGCACTGGGCCGCGTCGAGTACCGCACGACCGAACGGACGGGGACGGGCGGCGCACAATCGATATTAGTCATCCGCGACGACATCGCGTTTTAATTACGATGCTGGTCCGACCCAGTTAGGTTCGGGTGCCATAGCGGTAGAGCATTGTGTTTTTTCAGTTAATTGCGATGAGCGTGTTTAGGTTGGAGGTCAAAACAATATGAATTACTTTACCTTTAGTAAAAAATGTATATGAAGTATCAATTATACGTTGTAATTAGTATTATGATCCGCTCCGGCATCTCTCCCATTGATCAAGGGATCTGTTAGCGGTAGCAATACCCGGTAAAATATTATTGAAGTAAAACTTCTTTACGCACGCTTGACTTAGGGAGTAAGCTGGTGAATGCGTGGCGAGAGCGTTATGAAAAGTGTGATCGGGCGAGGCGAACGGAAGTTGAGAGGGAGATATAAGTTAGTGAAGACAGAAAGAGAGAGAGTTACGTTTCGTATATTACTGTAGGGACAAGAGAGAGAGGTGCGAGCACACATTTTCTTTCTCTCTTCCTCTCATAGCCAGTGCATGCATATATATATATATATATATATATATATATATATATATCCATATATATATATATATATATATATATATATATATATATATATGTATATATATGCGAGTTTGCTAGCGTTACGTGAACGGTGATTTTTTGATAATTTTGTAATTTCATTTGGTTCTTGAACAATTTTCTAAATTATTATTTTGTTCAATACATGAAATATTCTACATTTAAAGTGAATAAAATTGTAAATTCACGAGTTTAGTATACGACTGACAAATGAATAGATCTTTTTATCAACAACATTAAGTCCGACTTTTGACTTCATATACATACTCGAATGTACAGATTATTAACAGCCTCAACGCATTACTTACAACACTCGATTTACGTATGGGATCAGGATAAAAATGCGATTAATGCCATATGACGGAAGTTTAAATGATAGTGGTTATTCATATTTGGAGCAAATCGTGCACCGATTTTATCAGCATCCGACGGAAGAGTTTGTAAAATAATAACTGACGTTATGACGGACAGGCAATTGCAAACTACCACTAGTTGAAATGATTTGGGATTACCTAGATGCCTATTATAGCAGGAAATATACTCTTGGTGTCAGGACTACACTGCAGCTCGTTATACTGCAAATTATTCCATGCATATTATATTACGTATATATTTACATTGCAATGTGCATACTTTTATGTCAGTTTTTCTTGAATCAATCGAATCCCATCTTTTAAGCAAAAAATTGCAAAAAAAGAAAATGGGATTAGATATATTCAAGACTGGATTTCTACATTTAAATAAATTTCATATCCTTGTTTCTTCAGTAGGTAAATAATTTATACTACTTGGTGCATATTTGTTCAGTTTTTATCAATAGGTTCGTTTTTATCAAGTCCAATCAGCGGGCCAAGGGGGCAAGATTTTGACTAGCAGGTAGTCCTCGCTAGTTGGTACTGAAGTGTCAATTTTGAGGGCTGAAATGAAATATTAACAAAAAGCAAGTGACATCAAATGGTGATATTGCGATTGTCCACAAAATTCTTTGAAATGTTCGCTAACGTTAAAGCCGCCATCTGATGTCACCATGGGTGGGAAACCCATGTTGATAATCCTGATTCCTGAGAGTATCCTCGTCAGACTTTTTTTTCCGGCTAATGTTTTTGTAACTTCACACAGCTCATTTAAATGCTCAGTATTTAGAGCGCGGTATGCACAGTCATCACAATCAGTTCACATCCTTCTGTTTCTCCTAGTATAGTATTAAATATTTATGCGTACCTAGTGTTAATGCTTCTTGAGGTAATTTATCTTTGTGCTGCAAGATATTGCTATCACTTTCAGATGAAGCCCTTTCTCTGTCTATCTTTCTAACTCTCTCTTTATTTGTCACCCCCTGCCATTTATTCTCTATAAGTTCCAAATATATGATATACAGTTCTGATACCTAAATACTGCAGTTACTGATAAGTAAATACAAATGCATTAATAAATTAAATACATTAAAAAGAATATAAATAGCGCGGACGAGTGGCGAATTACAAAACTACACATTTATGCTGGTTGTTTACAGAAGAAACAGATATGGAAGTCAATTAATTAAGTATTAGTACAGTTCAGTAATAATCATAATGATTTCTATTGTGGGAAGCGGTCATGAGTTGGAAACCAGAGATTTTAAGTTTTATTTTATCGATTCTCCCCAATTCTAAACACCCATTTCACCCCTATAGGGATAGAATAAAAAAAGCCTCTTTAATTGATGCCTATATTACATAAGAAATATTCTTTTCAAATAAATATACCTGTTTTGCTGAACAATTTTAGAACTGTTTTGCTGAACTGAACAATTTTACTCCATTAAAAATTTTAAAACTCTTAAGAGTTGATTTCTTAAAAACTATATATCATACGTTCAATTTTATTCTTAAGAGTACGAACATCTAATATTTTTTTTAAAGAATTTCAGAAATTTTCAACTTCCCATTTCACTCCTTTAGGGGTTAAATTTTGAAAAAAGTCCTCTTTAGTAACTACTGCTTACATAATATAAAGAATTTTCTTTCGAAATTAATAAAATAATTTAGCAATTTTTTTTTCATTCCAAATATTAAAACCCAACTTTACCACTTAAGGTTAATTTCCAAAAAATAAAGAACTTTCAAAAAAATTTGGTTTAATAGAATCGTCTAAAATTTTTTTAGATACAAATCATAAACCTCCGTTTCACCCCTTGCAGTTGGTTTCGAATTAATAAAAGGATACAATTTTTGTTTCATATAATTTTTTTAATCCCTATCTCATCCGCTTAAGAGTTGAATTTAGCAAAAACCCTTCTTTAGTGGACGTTATATAAAGGAACTCTGAACAAAATTTAAACTTTCCAGAGCCAACGGTTTGGGCAATGCCTTGATATATTAATCTTCTGTGATATTGGCTAGTTTCTTCTGTGATATACATAGACAGACGGTGATGTTACCACGAGATAACATCACCTTTTCTTCTTGCTGTACATGTTCTTGTGTAACTTCACCTTTTGTTCCTGCTGTACATCTTGATGTATTCGATTCTGCAATATTTTACGAGAATATAATCGAAATCTCTTCGACATAATTTTTCAATCCGATTATTGCATATTCTAAAACCAACATGGAGATAATCGCACCGTATTTGATATTTTTTTATTAATTTTATACCTTCTATCATAAATAAAATCTTCGCATCCGCCATTTTCTTTTTTGTATCACAAAACTATGACCAAATATAAAATTGACCAAATATAAATACATGTATTTGGTTACAGAAATTTAAAGTACGAAAACATTATAACAGTTGACCTATTATCCTATTTCTTTTTGACTAAAACAATCTTTGACATATATTTGTGCAAGTATAGTAGCACCCTAAAAATATTTCTGTAGTGTGGGCGGAATCAGAAAACGCAATTTATTGATATTGTTCGGACGTTTACAGCAGTAAGCTACTGTGCGGCTCTACCGAGTTGAACGTAAGCACAGGCGCGTTCACGCGTGGGTAGTTCGACCTGGCGGACGCTATGACGTAAAAGGGTCGGTCTTGCCGAGTCTTGCGTGACAGTAGGCGCGACCACAACGCTGTAATAATGGATCACAGTGCGAACGAAATATTTACTAGAAGTGGTCGAAGTATATATAATATGACACAATAATCGATGGATAAATTAATCTCACTTTCAATATGTTTACTTTAGATGTTCTCACCTTTTTAATGCACCTTTCATGATTCATTTCCTTGCGTTACTGTCGTTGTTATGGACACATTATCTTCTAGTATCCATGCTCTCATATTTTTTTTATTTTCAAATAAGGAAGAGGACTTTAATTAGACATATGCAAACACACGCGTATGCGCTCAATAATAATATAAAATATTATAATTTTTTTTATATTAGTATTTAAAATGACGATGCTAATCATTCGTCTTCGAGTCTTTCTCATATATC